>CM039722.1:25396853-25996853 GCA_022539455.1 Dendrobium nobile
TTTCTATCCAAACAGATCGGTAATGAAGGACAAATTTAATATGCACCACATTATATAATATGCTTACATATTACGACGTATAAACCGACGTAATCGGCGTCGAAAAGGTATCGGCGCCATTTCCGCAGGTAATGCCGCCGTAATATTTTCGTCACATGCGACGCTGATAAAAATGTCGTAGTTACTGGCATATATAGATCCTCCAAAAGCTCCGATGGTAATCCCGTATTTTCCTGTAGTGTCCATCTCACTAGGAGAGTGAAAGTGATTTTTTCTACTCTTCCTCACAAAGAGGATGAAAGTTATTCAGGTTCCACTACTGGAAAACCCCTTATTACCGGCGGACGAAATCCACCGGAAAACATATATATTCCGACATAACCATAAGTTTCCGTCGCACTTTTCGGCAGAAATTCATACGCCGGTTTTGGCCGCGTCGATAAATTATTTCTGGCGCCAAAATTGCGTCGAAAATTTCTCCGGCGCATGTTCCGACGAACTACCGGCAAAAAAACGGGTCGTTTTCGACGTTGAAAAACGTCTTAATTCCGACGCCAAATCCGCCGGTAATTATCGTCGCATTATGCGCCGGCCATTACTGACGGATATAATGCCGCAAAGAGCATGTAGGAAACCCACGAACTATCTTGCGACACAAAGTATACGCCGGTAATTACCGGTGGACGGTGCGCCGGTAAGTACGCTGGTAGGTTCCGTCAGAACAAAGGCAACGGTACACACGATACGACTCGTTGTATCGTCATTTCCGACGAGCGGCCGGCGCAAATTCCACCAGAAACCTGTAGCATTGACAAAAAAAAAATTTCCTTCCCAGCCAACAATCAAATTTCCACACCTGCAAATCAATACAAATAACAATTCCACAACAATTCAATTGTAACATTACAACATGTCAATAATTTCACCACAGTTTCACAACAGTTTATAACATTAAAAGAAACAGTTCAGTACTAACAATCAACTAAACACATCACATTAAAAGAAATTGTTCAATAAAACATGTTCACAGAAATAAACAAATTCATATAAACTAAATTAAACTACTCTGACTCCGTGGACTGCTCCTCAGGTGGAGCTACATCTTTTCCACTCAGCTGCTCTCTCATCTTGCGTATTTCATCCAATAACTGATTGTGTTGCTGAATACTTGTTTGAACCTGTGCTTGCAGCTGAGCTTGAACCTGTGCTTGCAGCTGAGCCTGCCAATCAGCTTGTGATTTTCTTACTTGTTCTAGCTCAGCTTGAAGGGCACTTATTTGTTGAGCTTGTAAGGACTCATGCGAACTGGATGCGAAGCTGGATGCAGTAGAGGATGTCATCCCCTCGTATGCCTGAGCTTGCGCACCTAAGCCATATACTCTACCATGCTGCATTCCTCCGACGGCCTGCGACCAGATGCGATACTCAGAATACTCCACAGAGCCGCCAGAAGAGCCCTCACCTGATGCGGCATGAGTCTCTCGAAGCCGTGTATAATCCTCCTGTAAAAGTATAATATAAATATATATAGTTAAACTAAAATTTAGAAAATATTAAACATATATAAAAATATACTTACATAGGCTTTTCTTGATCTCTCATCAATCCACTGTTGATCCTCCTGTCACTTATGAGTGCGACTATGCAATTCAACAGGAGTTAGTTCTCTACTAAGCATCGCTTTTTGTTTGAATTAAGAGAATTTTATTAATATAGATTAAAGAACAATTTTAAAAAACATTTAAAATTCATTACCAAACGACGCCTGTGCTCATTGTGTGGAACAGAGCCGCCTGTATGAAGTGAACTTCCCAACCCACCAACATCAGAAGCTTTGTTCTGTCGATTCTGATCCTTCTTCCTATTGTACTCTTCACTGCCCCAAGCTGCATTTAACTCAGCCCATATTACCTCTCCAATCCACAGTGGTCACTTCCCAGACTTTCTAATATCAGTGAACATGTCGCGCATCCGAGTAGACCCACGCTTCTCAAAATTCTTTCTAATCCTGTCATTGTGTTGGGGCAGCCAACAAAACTCTTTCTGCAATCAAATACATATGATATATAATATATAAGAGTATTAGCTTAAGTAAAAAAGAATAAATCATTTAACATAAAAATTAAAACCCAAAAATACCTCAAACTCTCTGAACCACATCTCCCGGACTTCTTTCGGGACTTTCTTCCAAGAAACATAAGGAGTGTCAAACCTGCTCCGTATGATGTCCCGTATTTTATATGTCAGTTGTTTTGATGGGTAGAACCTACAAAAATAAAGTTATATAAAATAAATATAAAATAAAAAATAAAAATATTTGTTAGTTTAAAAAAATAAAAGAGAATATACGTACGTGTCACCCTCAGGTGCTATCAATATTCTACAATCTGTCTCCTGCTCTACTGCAGCGACTGTCGAAGGTCCCGCTGCTGTCGAAGGTCCACCTGTTGTCGAAGGTCCAGCTACTGTCGAAGGTCCAGCTGCTGTCGAAGGACCAACTGTAGCGGGCTGATGGGGTGGTGGGGGATAGTATGGTGGAGCATATGGTGGAAATAGATAAGTAGGAGGGGCACCAGCATACGGTGGGGGTGTGTAGTATGAGTAGAAAGGAGTACTTTGCCCAGAATCTGGTGAAGGAAATCGGGGGTCTGGTGAGTAAAACTGTGGGCTGCCGCTTCCATGAGTGGGTAAAGGCTGTGTATCAGGATGAGGCTGTGTAGTAGGATGAGGCTGTGTAGTAGGCTGAGGCTCTGTAGCAGGCTAAGCCGAGGTGGTCCCCTCAGTATGTACTGGCCTAGGTGATCCAGCTGCAGTGGTCTTCTTCATGCGCCTATTAAAAATATTTTTTATCAATCCTCTACTAGGCTCCTCACTTGAAGCCATCTGCATATAAATAAAAAAAAAATATTAGAAATATGAGTTATAACAAAAATTTAATCAAAAATAACGCAGTGCAGTAGCTAAAAAAATACAGTCAAGTAAAATGCAGGGGAGTAAAAAAAAAAGCAGTGCAGTAGCTAAAAAAAATGCAGTAAAGTAAACGTAGAGAAGTAAAATAAAATGCAGTGTAGTAGCTAAAAAAAATTTAAGTTACCTTATGTTGTTAACTCATCATTTGTTGATTCACTTGCATAAGATGATACACTCCCATTACTATCTGATTCATCATTACGTCAATCATCAATCAGAGGTTGTAAGAATACGTCAATCTTCAATTTTGGATTATGTGGCCCTAGAATTATAAGTGATAGAAACATATAAGGAGTATTCATACATAACTCTGGAGGAAGATTATAAGGAGTGAGTATCACAGGCCAACATGAGTACGGTGTAGCCGACTAACTGAATGGAGTAAAACCATCTGCACATAAACCTAATCTAACATTTCTTGGTTCTGTCGCGAATGTGGGATGTGTACGATCAAAGTGCTTCCAAGCCTCTGCTTCAGATGGATGTGTGATAACACCTTCTTGTGGAATGTGATCATTATGTCATCTCATATGTGCAGCAGATCTCATGGATGCATATAGCCGTTGTAGTCTCGGAATTATTGGAAAGTAGAATATCCTACTAACAGGCACATCCTTTTGCTTCCTTCTATTTCTAGATTTGGGTTTAAATCTTGGTGCATTGCAATGACGGCATACAATTTCTGCGATATCTTCTTTAAAGTATAACATGCATCCATTCATACAATAATCTATCTTTATGTATGTCAAACCAAGTTTAGAAACTAACTTCTTTGTCCGATATTGATCTGTAGGAATTAAATTATATGTCGGATTGGTTTCCTTAAGCAGCTCAATGAATTGATTAAAACATTCACGAGCAACGTTATATTCAGCCTTGATGCTTAACATCTTCACAGCAACAGATAATTCTGAGTGAGTCGTGCACCCTTTCCAGATTGGTTGCTGGGCAACATGCAATAAATCATAAAAGTTTTGTGCCTCCGTATTCGGTAACTCTTATGTATTTTGTTCAGTTTGAATTCCAGTTGCATCATGAACTAATTCTTCAAGATTTGGACGGATGTTTTCAGCCTCAGCAACATTACTACTTGTAGAAGGACCGCATTGATAATCAAATAGTGGCTCATACTCACCATGAGAAGTCCAATACCAATACCGTGGAATGAATCCTCTGCGATACAGATCAACAGTTACATCATCTGGTTCTAAGTGCACTAGATTTTTGTGTTCAGAACATGGACATCGAAACTTTCTTTCTGATATAAAACTGGGCAGCTGTTTCGCTTGCTGAATGAAAAAGTTCACCCCATTGATGAATTCATCTGTTAATGTCTTCCGACCTTGAGATAATCGGTTATACATCCAACTTCTTTGATTTCTAATATCCATAACCTATATATAATAGTAAAAAATTAATGAATTTATATATATATATCTAATTAGTAGATTCAAGATATCAACGCCACCTAAACCAAAGAGGCAAACCATAACCAATGGCTCAAACATGAACACTCACAAACTCCAAGATATCAAACACGAACCGAAATTGAACAAGCTAATACTAAACAAACTCAAACATGAACACTCACAAACTCGGCTCGGCTCGATTCATTTGCAGCCCTATCCATGACTAAAGAAAAAAGATATTAACTAAAAACAGATCATTGATTTAATCCAACTAAAATAGAAAAATATTTGGTTAAACCACCTTGAACTTGAACACAAGTAAAAACTTCTACATACATAACCTTAAAAACTTAAATATAGGTATTATTAACGCTTCTCTTTCCTAAAACTCTCAAGAGAACTTCTCTAGAACTTTATCACATGTTTTCTCATCAAACCTCACAAAATATATGTCGCTTCCATATGTAGTCCTACCCAGCATGAATCCAAATTGATTTTCAGAAACAATAGTATCATGCCGTAATCTATGCTCAATTACTCTCTCCAATAATTTAAATGTATGACACATCAACTTAATTTCTCTATAATTCATGCAATGTTGTACATCACCTTAATTCTTGAAAATAGTAAACATCACACTTCTTCACTCATTAATTGGCATCTTTTTTATTTCTCTATAATTCATGTCTAGTGATAACAACCATGACTATAGCAAAAAGATATGAACTTAATGCTAGTCGTATATATAATCCAACCGAAATAGAAAAAAAAATTGAAAACAAAAACCATCAAATCCCTCTCTAGTTTTATCAACAAGAACAATATCATCAACAAAAAGCATGCACCAAACTACATCCTCTACCAAATGTCTAGTGATAACAATCATGACTATAGCAAAAAGATATGGACTTAAGGCTAATCTATGTTGAAATTGCAAAAAAAAATTGAAAACAAAAACCTTCGGTTATCCTCGGCGGCGCGCGACTACGAAGGAGAGAGGCGGCGCGCGACTACGAAGGAGCCTCGGCGACGTCCGGTGACCGTAAACGGCGAAGTCCGGTGACCGTCGGCGACGTCTAACCACGGCGAGCGACGAACGACGACGGAGGGCGACGGGCGAAGCAGTCGAAGTGAGAGAAGGGAAGGAAAAGAATGACGGCCAGAGGGGTTCGGGTTCGCGAAATAGGGCTTTTACCGGCGGACATTCCGCCGGTAATGGCACTAGTGACGTCGGTATAATTTCCGACGTCTAATCCGTCGGATCTATTTCGTTGAGTTTAAATACGCCGGCGCAATGTCCGCCGGTAACATACGCCGGAATAGTTCCGCCGTAACGTGCAACGGAAACGGTTCAGGCATCCCTATACCGTCGGCTCTTCCGGCGGAACCTGCGTCGGTGAATTTACGACGTATGTTGCGCCGGAAACATTGACGCAAACTTTACGTCGATCAATTCTGCCTGTAACTGCGCCGTTTATTACCGTCCAAAATTTTCCACCGGAAAATCCGACGGTATTCGCGTGTTTTCCCGTAGTGTTCTGAACCACTCTAAGGAGGTGAAAGTTATTTTGTAAGGACTTCTTCGCTTAGCCGTGATGATTGAAGGAGAGTTACTATTTATTTAGTACAATACTTGAAAAGAGGACTTTTGGAATTGGATGAAGGTCAAGTTGACCAAACCACTATAAAAATATGATTTATTTTTTCTTTTTCTTTCTTCATTTTAATTTGTGCTTTACTTTCTTACACTTTTTTTTTTCTTCAATTTGGTTTGGATTTGGTTGTTGTTGTGATGCTAAAATTATCTACGTTAGTTTTTAATTATTTTTATTTTTGAAAAAGAAAAAGAAATCAGAAAAATATGAAGATCAAAAAGTGTTATTTATTTTTCTATAAAATCTAAAAACGCCAAAAAAAAAATTTTTTTTTCTTGTTTTGAGTTATAATTTTGCTTCTGCTTTAAAATCGAGTTTAGTTGTTTAATTTAAAATGTTTCAAAAACATTTTTAAAATACCAATTCACCCAAAACCTTCAAAACCTAAATCTTAAATCCTAAATCCTTAACCCTTCTCTTTATGTGTCATTTCCAATTGATTTTATAGCCATTCATTGAACTTTCAGAAGTAAATGATACTTTTTTCATGATGTTTTATAGGCCAAAATAGTTAAACCTCATGCAATTTCACCTTGGCAAAAATTTGTTGCTAAGAAAGCTCCCCAAATAATTATTTGTTAGAAGTTTAAGGCAATAATCAAATCAACAAGAAAATTTGAAAAACTTCTATGTCTGCAAAGCTCCTCACGAAAATGTTAACTAGAACTACAAGATGTTGATCAAAATATCAACGAATTTTATTAACATTTTAAAACATTGATATAAAATTTATAAAAAACATATTTTATTACTACAATTTAATATTTAAATTTCTTATATATATATATATATATATCATTAAATTTTTTGCTTTCATTAAGAGCCTGTTTGGTTGGAATACTTTAGGGTGTAAAGTATTTCAAATACAAGAGTTTTAACAATATTTGTGATTGGTTGGATGAAAAAGGAATTCAAAGTAAGTACTTGTAGTGTAAATAATTCTAATTCATTTTTTAGGTAAAATAAACTCTTTCAGTTTTGAACGAGATTGTTTTACACCACAAGCAAGCTTGCTTGACAATCACTGTCCACTGTCGGTCACCATCACTGGCCACTTCCACCCTCCTCAGGCCACCACTATTGCCACCGTCCAACCACCACCCACGACCGTCAGCCACCAACACTGCCAGCCACCATCGCCACCGCCCTCCGGCCACCACTACTATGGGCCCTAGTCACCACCGTCATCGCCGCCACCCTCCGGCCACCACCTCCCTGTTGGTCGCCACCACCGCCATCGCCACTCTCTGACCATTACCATTTGCCAACCATGACCGTCATCGCCACCCTCCGTCGCTGCCGTCACCCATTGTCGATGCCTCTAACTATCGTTGACCGCCATTTTAAAACTTTACACTACATTAATTTATCTTCAAATCAAATAAGAAAAATCATTCAAATTAATTTTTTTGCACTCATCCAAATAACTTCAAAGTATTCATTTTACAATGTATTCATTTTTTAGCCAACCAAATAGCCCCTAAGTTTGAAGGCATACCTCTAAGACTTTGTAATGGCTGAATCAATGCTTCTTTAACAGTGATATTAAAATCTCTCTCACTTCCATGTCGTTATGAATAATAGCAACAAAGAATAATACAATTGAATCCTACTCCCAAACAAATGGGCTGTGAAAAAGTAATGTTAAGAACATTGTATTTGATCTACGGTGAATATCTTCACCAACACCTACACAAATCAACAAAATCTCCACTAAAATATAAAATTATTGAAGTGACAAATGTTTATGGAATCTGAGGATTTGCTTGGGATGGCTATAACATTTTATAACGTTGATTTTGAAGTTGTTATAGAGAAAGGAACTTCACTATAATGGTTGCAAAAATTTCCAAAAAAATAATGAGAAAACAACAATAAAGCAATATCCAAATGAAATTGTGGTTGATTTTTGAAAATCAAAGCAGCCAAAAAGCTATACCAAATAGACCGCAAGTCCAAAAGGATTTCAGATAAAAAATTTTGAGGATTGACATATAAAACTTAGGATATGTTTGAAACGGTTGTAATTTTATGTTAAATTAATCGTAAATCTATTATGAGAAAAATATTTTTTAAAAAATATTATAAAAATTAACTTCCTAGTACAAAATTATTAAAAACAACAATGAAGTAATAGCCAAATAAAATCATAATTATGATCTAAAAAAAATAAAGAAGAAAGGAAGCTCTCCAAAGCATTGGTTTATAATTAAAAAAAAAAACAAGATTACTAGTTCAAGCTATCTCATCAATGTAACATGAAGTTGGTAACAAATAATCATAGAATAAATGAAAATTCCAATTTATATCCCAAATCTATGAGAAATTCGCTTGAAAAATAAGATAATGTGTCAAAATCATTTTAAAAAAATTAAGTCCCTATGAAAGTGAGATGAGATAACTAGACAACCATTCAAATATTAACAAAATATTTCACCTAATCATCCCACAATTTTGAATATTCCCAATGGTGCAAATTTAGTTTAACATACCAAATATGCTAAGATGATGCTTAACATCACCTAAGAAGGAAAAATTATTACTTACGGTGGTGTTGTATCCGAAGGTTAATCCGAACTCCACACATCATATTCACTTGATAAGAAGAGGATATTCCTGCCATTTTAGCAGATCTTATCATCCCCATTATAAATTCGGATATTACAAATGTTATGATCACATATTAAGTAAATCTAATAAGATTATCTATATATATATGAGACATTGGGCCCATTACTTCGTCTACTTTTAGGCTAGTTGGTTGGAAGCGTTAGGTTCTTTAAAGACGGTGAAAATTTGAAGATTTACATGCATGAACTGTATCTTCTTTTCCGGCGCTTAACTTCCAAAATTTTAAAAAATTTAAAAAAATAATAAAAAATATGGCGAAATATTTACGAAAAAACCAGCTATGAAAAGCGAACGTTGAATGCGGGCTATCCGAGAGCTATACCAGTAGTTACGTAAGCTGAACCGCGTTGACTTTGTCAGTAGCTTCCCAATAAACATGCCTGGTTTTTTTTTTTTTTTTTTTTGTTTTCTTGACCAAACAGTGGAAATTATTATGTGCGAAATCATGATGTGAAAATCGTTGGAATTTATTACTGCATATTTGTAAATATTTATAAAATATTTAGTAATATTCATAATTGAATATGTATTGAATATTTTTTTAGTATTTTGTGAATATTTATTAAATATTTTATGAGTATTTACTAATTTAATAAGTATTTCTTGATTATTTATAAATAATCAATAAATACGATGCAATCCGAACGGTTCTTCTTGTCCGGACTCCACACATAATAATTTCTCCCAAAGCATAGGCTACATCTCTCTCCAAAGATTAAATTTGTGTTTAATGTTTATAGATTGTATATCCTCATAAATTCAGACGATTCAGACTCTGTGTATAATAATTTCTCTCTCTCACAACTTATCTTGAACTGTTCATTACAAATTTTGACTATCAACTAAAAAATATTTCGCTCAAATTTTATGTATGTGATGTGTCTGAATTTGATTTAATTGACCTAAATATCCTCCTAAAAAAATACTCCCGCAAAATTCCTCGCAAAAAAATAAGAGATCATATGTTCTTATATGCATTTTGCATTCATATTTTTTTAAATAAGTGAGATAACAAGCTAATAAGTTAAGTTTTGACTGACTGAAACATGACTCGTTACTTTATTGAGCTCGACTCCTAAACTATTTATCGAGTCAAGCTCGAGCTGACTCATGAATTAACTTGACTCGCTTACACTCTTTACCGAGAATATGCCACGAAGACGAAAGGGGTGCTACTGTAATTTCACAAAGATTGGCATTATCATTTATCTACAGGAAAATCTGAATAATTTTGACTGCTACGGGTTGGACCACTTTGAATTTTCCCGCTACAATCTTGAATCCGTTCGAACTTCGAATGAGATCCGTTTTTCTGGACGGAAGATCCAAATCAACGGAGTTAATGAATGACGAAAATACCCTCTCATTATTTCAAGCTTGTAATAGATTTCAAATGTTTGCAGGGGCAGTCTTATCATTTAAACGGACCAACTTAATATATGATGCTGTACTTATATTTATGATGTACACTCATAAGTCATAAGAAAAGACATTAGATATTATTAGCTGTGGATACATATTATATTGATGTGAAATTTCATTTAACGTAGCTTTTTAATGCGGAGAGGTTATTAGGGATCATTTCTTTTATATATATAATAAAATATTTTTGATATTTTAAATATAATTTAATTTAATTTTTTATTAAAATTAAATAATTTGATTTATATAGCAGTGATGATGATCATAGGGATAGTGACAATGACATTGGTAATAGCGATAGAGCGATAGCAAATGGAATGGTGATGATTGTGAAGGTTGTCGGGTAGTTGGAGAAGAAGATGGTTGCCGACAATTATAATTTTTTTCAGTACTTAAAATATTTTAAAGTTTTATAAAATTTAAAATTTTTTATTTTTACATTAACTCTCAACTACAAAATATAAAAATATTTATGGAAACACTACATACAAGTCTAAAAAAAAATGAGTAAAATAATCAACAATTCAACTCAATTCACACTTACGAACAAAAAAAAAAATTTGACGACACATCGGCATCATTCATTGGTTGGTGATAATGGATGTCAAAAGTGGAGGAAGACGCCTCAACGATGTTCAATTGCATTCTAAGATGACCATCATCTCGTCGACCCACTCGATTCACTTATAACCACACAAGAGTTAGAGGAGATTTGGTCCTTCAAATGATATTGTAAAGTTATCAAATATACTTTAAATGCTTGATTTAGGTTTGTTTGGACTTGGCTCAAAATGCTCTCTCTCTTATTGGATTCAACTCATCAGAATGCTAATATTGACCCCAAGTTTGCTAAAATTAGAGCTTATAAGGCCCCAAATTAAAATTCTTAGCTATCAAATTTAAATATTTAGGAATTTTGAAATCTAAAAAATGTACATCAAGATTAACAATTAATTGAATGAAGTTTTTGATTATGTGACAACTAACCTCATATTTTTGGGCATCAAAATGTATGTATCTGAAATAATTAATTTAGATCATAACAAATTCAAACTTAAAATCACTCATTTTGTGAAAATTATAAAGCACTTCTTCAATAACAGCAAGGACCTCCTCTTTGAGCTATAAATTAGGAAATTTCATGTTGATAATAATTTAAACTTTCAACATAGTTAGCATGTTGTAACTAGTAAAATTTATTTAAAAATTAGCTTAAAACTCCATACAATTGCTCATATGTACTTCTAAAGGCGCTTAAAAAGTATATAAATTAAGGCTTCATTCATGACAAATTTCTTACTACTTTTAAAAATAGCTTGTTAGTATACATTTTTTTTTAAAATATTAATTTTTGTACTAGAAAACTGTTTTAGAAAGCAATAAGATAGTTATCCCAAATGAATTCTAAGGCTTCATTTAGGACAGCTTTTCTACTACGTTCTAAAATAACTTTCTAGTTTTTTTTTTTTTTTTTGAATTAGAAATTATTGTACTAGAAAGCTATTTTAGAAAATAATAAGAAAGTTGTTTCAAACGAAACCTAAGTCTATAATGTAAGAAAATGCTCCTGAAGTATAAAAAAATATTAAAAAAGGCTTATCTAGATCCAACATCAAACTCGCAAATGAGCGAGCAAGCCAGGTCATCGAACACTCAAGGCACTCATTCAGGATTTAATTTAGAGCACCCTTCAGCACCATTAAATTTTGATATTTTTAATTAAAAACTTTAATCATGTTTCATTATACATCTAGTAGAAAAGTAAACCAAAGGGGAGGTAGGCAGGACAACAGTGGCTAACACCATTTTGTTCACCGTCGCTATTAATCAATGAGTGACACTTTTATATAAAATGTTCTACTTTTTAATAATCTAATAACTTTTTTAAAGCAAACTTTTTTCATCAGTGATATGACTTGATGAGGGAATGGATGAAACATTATTATTTAAGGTTGAACACTTTCTAAAGCAATACAAAACTTCGAAAAAGTGCATGTGCTTCTCCTTAGCCTTATAGGATGACTCTTGAGTTCTTCTAGAGAGATTTCATTGAATGTTAATTTAATGAGGGTTATAACCTATAAACACTATATGAGATTCAACCCGTACCAACAAATTTTCTGGTGAAAATTTTTTGTTGAAAATTTCGTCGATAGTTAATGAACACAACAGAATTTCCGACAAATTTTTTTGTCGGAAATGTTCTCTAATTCCCAGTGAAAAAATTCATCGGAAATTCTACTAGAAAAGGCTCTTTTCATCCCGAGCCCGTCTCCCTCTCCCATTTAACATTTTTTCATCTCCCAAACACATCTTTTGCCTTTCTTTCGCTCATCGTCATTCAAGGTGATTTGTACACCATTTAACTCCATTTCTTGGATATTTGAAAGATAAAACTTCAAATCATTACTCATTTTAAAAAATTGTAAGACTTCACTCATTAGATTTGGTTAAAATTTTCATTTTTATTATATTTAGGGTTGCACAAAAATTGTTGTTTGCTTCCATCACTTTGCTAAAGATAAAATTACATTTAACATAATTCTTAATTCTTTAGAGTGCATTCATATCTAAAATTATAATATTATGGAGGGTGACATATATATTGTTAAATTGTTATGTTAAATAATAATATTTTAGGGCTATTCATGAATTAGATCATTGCTTATAATTATATTATTTTAATAATTAATAGAAAATTTACATTCATTAATCACAATAGAAAAATCCTAAGTAGTGGAGATGGAATGTTGTGGAAAGAGAGCAAATATCTTCATATATTTTAACTATTTATATTTATATATGTCATTTTAGTCATTTGCATGCAAACACTTAATGATAATAAATTATATGCCAAGTTTTTAAAGTGTGAATTTTAGTTGAGGAGTGTAAATATTCTTGGGCATATAATGTGTTGTGAAGGCTTTTTTGTTTATTAGAATAAAATCCAAGCTATTATAGAGTGGTCAAAGCCAACTTACAGGTTTAGAATTGAGAAGTTTTCTAGGTTTTGTAGGTTATGAAAAGAGATTTGTACATAAATTCTCTCATATTGTAATGTCGTAATCAAGGCTAACTCAAAAGGCAATACAATTTGAATGGAATGATTGATGTGAAAATGCTTTCTATAAGCTGAAGAATTGTTTAATGACTACTCCTATATTAGCAATTCCTTCAAGCACAGAAGGATTCCAAATTTTTGTTATGCTTCATTGAGAAGTCTTGGGTATATACTAATACAAAATGGTAAAGTACTGGCTTATGCTTCAAGGAAATTGAAAGTTCATGAAATATATTATCCCGCCCATGATTTGGAAAAGCCACTGTGATTTTTGCAATCAAAATCTGGAGACATTATCTATATGGAGTCAGATGTGAAGTGTTTATAGATCATAAGAGTCTTAAATATTTTTTTAAATCAAAAAGAGCTTAATCTAAGGTAGAGAAGATGATTAGAGCTTATCAAAGATTATATCTTAGATATACAGTATCATCTTGGAAAAGCAAATATATTTGCAAATGCACTAAGAAAAAACACTCTTGGATGTGTAAATTGGGTGATTACCCAACATGAGCAGATAATTTGAGATATAAAAATTAGAATTTTCAATGGTCAATATGAAAGACACTAAAGTCATGTTATTAAATAAATCAGCTCATGATGTAATCCACTTTGAAGGATAGAATATTCAATTCATTATATCAAGATGTTAAATTGTAAGAAATCATAAAGAAAATGAAAGCATGAGAGAATTTTGTATTTGAAAATAAAGGAATATTAAAGTATAAAGGCATAATTTGTATTCTAAATACTGGTAATTTAAAAGAAGAAATATTGCATGAGGCTCACCTCTCAAGTTAAAAAAAATCATCTAAGCAGTACAAAGATGTATCAAGAACCAGGATTAAAAAGGAGTGTTGCAAAATTTGTGACAAAATGTATTCCCTGTGAGATAATTAAAGCTGAACATCAAAAGCCAAGTGGTCAACTACAACCCTTACCAATAGATTTTGTAATTTGATTATCCAGATTGAGGTAGAGTCGGGATGCTATATGGGATGTTATAAATAGATTAACCAAGTCTGCTCACTTCTTTCTAATTAAACAAAGATATTTAGTGGAGAAATTAACAAATATTATGATGATGAAATTATGAGATTGTATGATATTTTAAAATTAATAGTATCTCATATAGATGCCTAATTCCTTTCTAGATTATGAAAAAAAAAAAGATTTAGAAAGTTATGGGTACCTGATTGACTTTCAATACAATATTTTATTCTCAGACAGAAGGCCAATCAGAAAGAACAATTCATACTTTGGAGAATTTACTGTGGTTATGTGTCTTAGATATTGGTGGAAATTGAAAAACTCAAAAATATTTAATTTATTTTGCATATAATAACATTTTTCATTCTAGCATTGAAATTGCACCGTATGAAGCTCTTTATGGAAAGAAGTGCAGAACATCATTGTGTTGGGATGAAATAGGTGAAAGAAAAATAATTGTACTGAACTAATGGATAATATTACCAACAAGATCAAATTGATTAGAGACAGATTAATGATAGTGCAAGATAGATAAAAGAAATATTATGATGCAAAATACAGTCCAATTAAGTTTGAAGTGGAGAAATTTTTTTTCATTAAAGTCAGTCCAATGAAAGATGTACAACGATTTGGGAAGATAGAAAAATTTAGCCCTTGATTCATTAATCCTTTTGAAATTATTGATAGGATTGAAAATATGCCCTACATATTAGATCTGCCAATACATATGCAAGGAATACACAATATATTTCATATATCAGTACTTTGAAAGTATATATCAGATGAATTAAAAAGAATCAAGTCAAAAGCAGTTAAATTGCAACCTGATTTAAAGTATATTAAGGAACTTTAATGGATACTATAAAATGATATGAAGCAATTGAGAAATCGAGACACTACAAAAAAATTACTTTTAAAGACATATATATTAAGGCACTTAAATAAAAGTACCTTAAGAAGTAATTATTAGGGCATGATCCTTTTTTTGGCGCTAATTAAACAGAGGATTTGGCGCGCTGGGAAAAGATCGTGGGATAAGTTACGGTGTCCGCTATATACTCTGCTTTTCTTCTTCATTCATCTTTCTCTTATTCAACACACGTTTCGCTTCTTTCCTAAACCCTATGCCCTATACGCGCGTGTTCGATCTCTGTGTTCGATCTCTTCGTTGATCGCTGCCGCGACATCACAAGCCGCGACCACCGCATCAGGTAATAACTTTAATCACCGGCGTCAATCCTTCGAATGTTGAATGCCAATGTCTACGGATCAAAAAAAAATTCTTCTTTCCTCTTTTGATTTCTAGGGTTCTTTAGGTTCTTCATTTTCCATTGCTAATTCTCGTTCATCCTCGCGCTACATCGACAATCGCCAAAACTGCATCAGGTAAAATCTTTTAATTACTAACGTTAATCGTTCAATGTCGAATGGCCACTATCTATCGTTCAAAAAAAACATCTTCTTTCCTCTTTTGATTTTTAGGGTTCTTTACGTTCTTGTAATTTCTGAACGTTTTTTTGACGGATCTTGAAGTTTGTCCTGGAGGTCGGTTTGATTTTAGTTCTCTTCATTTTCTTGTTCAATTTGTGGCTTCCTGCTACTTGAGAAATTCATTCATGGCAAAATGTGAATTTCTTCCTTGCCGATTTTAGTTCAACATTGCATAAAATTTTTTTTTTTTTCTGTTTTGATATTAGCAAGTCTATATATTTAAAATACATTCATGAAAAAATGTAAATTTCTGTAATATTTTATATGCTCAGTGTTGATATTGATGTTTTTGCCATTTTTGTTGTATCCTGACAAACATAATAAATTGTAGGTTAACCATTTGGTAGTTTCAAATTTGTTCAAATTGTAGGTTAACCATTTGGTAGAATTGCAGGTCGAACCCCGCCAGGGGGCAGCGCCCCCTTGGACCCCCGGCTACCCGGCATACTGTTGGACCCCCAGCTACCTGGAAATGCCCCCTTGTACCTTTTTATCTTTTATATTTTTTACTCATTAGTGTATAAAATTTTTATCATTTTATGTTCACGCAATATTTTGATTTTGAGTTTTACGCCTCAAAACGCCTTGATTGATTTTGACTATCTTACATCCCTTCTTAATTTGTAAGAAAAAATTTACTTCGAATCAATTTGATGCAAGACATGAATGTGAAAATGTTTCTTTGTTGAAGTTATCAACGTGAGTGATGGAGACTCCAAGTATAAAAGAAGAACTAACATTTTTAGTACTCTTTTACCTTTAAGAAATTGTTACCTACCAACAAGAACTATTCTTAAATAGTTCAGTTATCACCTAATATAATAGTTGAATAAACTTTATGTTTGATAGCAGAAGGTAAGGGGACATAAATCTAAAGTATTACAATAAGGTTGCAATAAAAACTTACATAGGTGTTGAGTTGCTTCACAAAGCTTGAGAGGTTGTTGTGTTTAAAGTAATTTGGAAGGATATCTCTCGTAAACTCTAGAGGGGCTCAAAAAGCAAGCCCTCATCATAAGATTACCACAAACTTCTTTATTTTCATAATATGCATATTTTTCTATTTGTAGTTTCAAAGAAGACTGTGACTTCCATGGCATGAGAAAGAAGATGGAAATATCTAAAGCTATAATTATTACTTTATTTCTCTTATGTTAGTAAACACAATTGATGCAAAAATCATTCTTAATTTCTCAAATCTGTCATTTTATTATCTGATGGGGCTTAAAGCCTAGAACTTCGATGAATAAATAAATTTTCCATTATAGAATTTACTCATATGCAATATTACTATCAATGTTATCATATAAGATTTTATTTATTTTTTGAAGAGTTTTTTTACTCCTTGTTTATTAACTTGTTTATTTATAATGCAACTCAAAGAATTTACTCACGATTTCTAATATTCATTTCTCCTTTACTATATGAAGGTTCTAATATGGAAATGAATAGAAGTTGGATGTATTGTTCAAGGAGTAATATGGTTTTTAAAGAAGGAGTTAAAAACTTTCTAAATTTTGCATTCAGTTATGGAAGTTCAAGTGGAATGATACTATGCCCATGTAGAGATTGTGGAAATGGCATTTGTAGGACAAGAGATGATGTTGAAGCTCATTTGCTTTGGAGAGGATTCAAACCAGGATATTACAATTGGACTGCTCATGGAGAAACTTCATTTAGAAATGACACTGGATCACATTCTCTCAATGTTGATGATGTTAATGATGATATGGACGGGCTATTAAATGATGCATTTGGGTTTGAAAGTAATACTGCAGATGAACAAGAAGAAATTAATAAACCAAATACGAATGCTACAAAGTTTTATAAGTTGATAAGTGACTCGCAACAAGAATTATTTCCCGGATGTAAAAAGTTCTCAAAACTTAATTTTCTTGTTAGGCTACTTCAACTTAAATGCCTTGGTAATTGGACTCAGAAATCATTTACTATGTTGCTTGACTTGTTAAGGGAAGCAATTGAAGATATTCGTCTACCAAAGTCTTATTACGAGACAAAGAAGATAATTCAAGATTTGGGCTTAAGTTATAAAAAATATGATGCATGTCGTAATGATTGCATTTTATATTGGGGTCCTCATGAATTTAAGAATGAATGTGATATTTATAATGAGTCAAGATGGGTTACAGAAGATAGCACTTCAAAAGATATATCAAGTAAAAAAAAGAAAAAGGTGGCAGGAAAAGTCATGTGGCACTTCCCATTAACATCAAGATTGCAGAGATTGTTCATGTCATCTAAGACTGCATCATATATGATATGGCATAAAGAAGATCGCATAAAAGATGGTTGCATGAGGCATCCGGCTGACACTCCAGCTTGGCAGCACTTAGACTACCAAGTTACAAATTTTGCTGCAGATCCTAGAAATGTACGATTGGGTTTAGCATCAGATGGAATTAATCCATTTGGGACAATGACTTCAACTCACAGTACTTGGCCTGTTGTATTGATGTCATATAATTTGCCACCTAACCTGTGTATGAAATCACAATACATGATGCTTTCTTTGCTTATTCCTGGGCCAACTCAACCTGGAAATGATATTGATGTTTATTTACAACCACTTGTGGCTGAGTTAAAATAGTTATGGGAAATTGGTGTGCAGACTTACTGTAACGACCCCAAGATCCGTGTGGCGAAAGGATTCGTCTGACATTCTGATCGAACTCCATTCCAGTTGCCTTGCTCGGACCTGAAATTTTAAACCACATATAATGAGCTACAATAGCCCAGCAGGTCACCAAAGCCTACAACTGAAATCAAAGCACGGCGATGCTATCAATATGCATGTCAATCTATCAATCTGAATCAGTCAATGGTCAATGAGTCTATGCAGCGGAAATCAATGAATCAATGATCATCAATTCTATGCAGTGGAAATCCATAGTCAATGAAACCAGTCAATGCAGCGGCAGGCAATTCGATAAATCAACGCAATCAATTAATATCCGTCAATCAAATCAATACGGTCAAATCAATACGATCCAATCAATGAAGTCAATGAGAAAAGCGATACGAGACAAGGAATCTATAAAACAGTCAATACGGTGTAGAACAATAGCAACAGCGAGTCTATAAAATCTAGGCAGCAATACAATGAATCCATACGATGTCCATGTCCATGCTATCAATACAGTATCTATATCAATGTCAATAATCAATAATCAATAGTATCAATGCTCAATGACCAATCAATGAAATCAATGAATCCGTACGATAAGAAATCAATTCGATAAATCCATCAAATCAATTCATCAATCGGAAATCAATAAATCAATGCACATCAGGAAATCCATACGATGCAAGATCATACAATTCCATACAATGGTCTTACTCGACAAGCACAAACACTAGTCATGATCAACCAGGTTAACTGGCTATTATCCATAGTGCTGTTGTAGAATCCGTTGCTGTTGTAGTCCGTTTAATACACGTTGGTTTCTATAACCAACGTTCAACTAGGTTCCCACTTGTCTTTCAGGATCAATCAATCAATCAATGCAATAATCGATGCAATAAGCAATATTAAAGAAATCTAGAACAATCATATCAATAATCATAGGCATATCGATTCAATCTATCAATCTCAGACAAATCAGAAATCATACGAAAATCGGGCAGAGTAACGGCAGTCGGTCAAATTTACACAAAAATCCTGCAAAAAGACACGATTTCCAAATTCTACCAAATTACAATAGAATATCTATAACATCAATACAAGACTATTATTCTATAGAAACCAAGTCAGAAAACATCCTGATAATTTTCTATTCGATTAAAATCGCGTAGAATCAATTCCGACCGATAAAATCTTCGTAGAATACAGTCAAATCGTGTACAATCATCATATCTATAACATACTAGAAGTTGTGCGGTGGAAGTTGTGTCAATATCAAATCACGTCAAAAGTTCGACTACGAAAACACAAAACAGATCACAACTCGGTCAAAACTCAACATCTTTGAAAACAGAAATAGGATTCGGAGTCCTTACCACGAGATCTCCACTTTTCCCAACAGCAGCGTCGGACGAAAAGCGCTCCGCGGTCTCCGAAAACCAGCTTCTCCTCTTTTTCCCTTTCTCTTTCTCTCTCCTCAGATATTTTCGTTTTTATAAAATGATTTTCTCTCTCCTCAAAACGAGCTGATTTTCTTATATCTGTGAACTGATCGGCCAGGCCGATATTCACATCGTCCCGGACGATCAGACCAAATCCTGATCGTCCTGGACCTCACCCAGGGCTATTGTCTGGCCGATAATTTCTACAGTACCTATCGTCCTGGACGATCTCACGATCGGCCCGGACGATCCTGTCCAGAAATCATCCAGAAAACACTCCAGAAATCAGCTGTTTTCCATGCACTGATCGGCCTGGACGATCTCAACTTCGTCCTGGCCGATTCTGGGAGGGAAATCCAATTCAGAGAGGAACAGTAAGGGAACGAGATATTACACTTACGATGCATGTTCTAAGGAGAATTTTCAAATGCGAGCTGCATTATTATGGACTATAAATGCTTTTTCATGTTATGCTAACTTATCAGGTTATAGTACAAAAGGGAAGTTTGCATGCCCTATTTGTCAGGAGAGTATATGTTCTGAGTGGTTACATTTCAGTCGTAAAAGATGTTATATGGGACATCGGAGATTCTTAGATCACGATCATCCTGATAGAAAAGAAAGTCGATCTTTTAATGGTTGTGAAGAACATGGGACAATACCAACACCAATTAATGGATCCAAAATTGTTGATATGTTAAGAAGTATAAATGTGAAGTTTGGAAAGAAAACACCTGCTAATCCTAATTTGCCTTCTAATTGGAAGAAGTTTAGCATATTTTTCAAGTTGCCGTATTGGGAAAAAAATCTTTTACGTCATAACTTAGATGTTATGCATATTGAAAAGAATGTATGTGATAAGATTTTGGGTGCGTTGTTGGATCTTGATGGAAAGACAAAAGATCATTTGAATGCACGTAAAGACATGGAAAAAATGGGAATACGCCCTTCATTGCACCCTACTTGTACTTCATCTGGACATACTTATTTACCTGCAGCATGCTTTACAATGAACAAAAAAGAGAAAGAAATTTTCTGTAAAGTCTTAAAAAATATTAAAGTGCCAGATGGATATGCATCTAATATTTCAAGACGAGTGCAACTGAAACCCTTGAAAATACTTGGATTAAAGAGCCATGATCATCATATAATAATGCAACAATTGCTTCCATTATGCTTAAGACGAGTCTTTCCCAAGTCAGTTCGCTCTCCTCTAATTCATCTAAGTCGTTTTTTTCAAGGCTTGTGCTCTAAAGTTCTTCTCCCAATTGCCTAGTTTTCTTCATATATTGCACAAAACATTTTCTATCTTATTTTGCGCTCAATTCCTAGGCACAAGCATATAAAATATAAGCTAAATGCTAGATATCTTTTTTATACTTTGCTATGCGGCCATTTGATCAAGTGCTTGCTTGCTTGAGTATTTGTTAAACACGGTTTTTTCATGATTCCCATGGGCCCCATCCACTGACCTATATGGTGGGTTTTGTAGAAGCTGCTTTTCTGACTTTATTTTTGTATCACTTTACAGTTTAGACGACATGGAATACATTTCATCTCACATACATGTTTTAACTATAGATCGTTAATGTTTAATGGTTGTTAAACTTTGGATCAATTAATTGTTGAATGCAATGTAAAAGGCTAGAAGCAAATATGACGTCTTCTAAGTAGACTCAATTTTTCTAAGCAAACATGCTTGTTTATTGTTCTATTTTTTCCATAAATAAATAATGTATAGTTCTAAGAATTGTTTTCATGTCACAACTAGTTTATGCGGATTCATGCATTGTTCACTGAAGCTTTTCTCATTGTTTTGTTAGAACTTTATTTATAGTGAATTAATTCTATTAATGCTAGCTTGAAGCAACACTACAATTTCAGTCTTTGGTATCTACTGGGCATTGTTGGATCCAAAAAGATCAGGAGAGCATGAAAACACTGAAATTGAATAAAATCAGAAGGAAAAGAAATGAAATTGAACATGGAGAAAATTGGCATCACATCTTTGATGAAAACTATTTTTCTGCCGTAATTGTAAGGTAGGTAGGGTTACTTCATGCTGATGTAGTTTATGTTTATCTATATATTAAAGTTCTTTTGTTTGTTTAAAATTTTCAAGTTACGCGTGTTTTTCTGAAAAAGGCCGATCATTTTAAGATTATAATAGCTATGTATCACCAATGTTACTTGAATTGTTTCTTATCATCTGTATGAATGCAACAAAAATTATTTTCAAGCTTATACACTACAACAATTGTCTTCCATACATTGTTTTTTCATCATGTCATTGTTTTTTTTTTTAATTTAAAATATACCTTTTTTAAAATATTTTTAAAATTCGTTTTGCTTTCCAAATAATTTAATTGACCATAACATGCATAATAGTTTTGCATCTTTAAAATTATCTATCTTGAACGATAAGATATGTCATGTCATGCATATAAACTATTGCTGAAGTTTTTAATCATTGATTACAGTATATGGACGAGTAGAATGATATCTTAGTTTGCATAGTGTGCTTTTTTTTATTATTTTAAAATACCATCCACCAAATATTTCTATTGATATGAGTTACTATCATTGTTTTTGAAAAGTTTTCCCTGATTGAAGCTTATCAATATTTCTGTACCTTTGAAGCTTTGTTAGTTATTTTATTACAATTTGAAGTCTTCTGGACTCTAGTTAAGGTTTCTCTTTTACATTTCTCTAGTAATTGATCCTTCGTTGCACCACGTTCATGTATATTACATGTGGAAAAGATAATGTCTTGAGTATTATAGTTGATTAAGCAAATATAGATAAAACTCTTACATTTGTTTATATGTAAACTAACTAGAAGCATTTATTGTTCATATTGGATTTGTAGTTTTGATAACGTTCTATGTGTAAAAAAGGAGAGTAAACTACTTATTTTGATGGTTGAATTAGGTGGTGCCTAAAAGCAGGAAGTTGTGATTCAATATGATCATCTTTTTATGAAGGTGAGCGTTATACTTGATTAGATTAAAAATATTTACAAGTTTGTTGGGGGAAATTGAAAGAAACCTAAGTTTCTAATGTATGATAATTTTATTCTTTCGGATGTGTTATTTCTTCATCAAATAAGCCTATATCTAATTGCAATTTTTTTTCTCTGAATTTGGTCCTTTATTGTATCTTGATACTTTCTAACATTGCTTTTTTCTGTGAGCATTGAAATCTGAAATGTTCATAATTGTCTTCTTAGTTTCTCTCTTTTCTATATGTATTTCAGTATATATGCATACGTTGATAAACTTGTTTTACTTTGTTTTTTTTTTATTTTAGTGGGAAACTATATTCCAATCTCTAAAGTCAAGGATATATAGCCTCAGCATACAAGAAGAAAGTAGAGTGGCAAGCAAAACTCATTTACAAGCATTTGTTTTCCGGTAGAAAGGTTAGAAGTTTTCTTACTTTTGTACTTCACATAGGAAAGAACTCTAAGCAATCAATTGTATTCTTATGCGGGTTGAAGTTAATGGATGATATAATTGCGAGTTTGTGTTAACTATAGAATCAAACTTCTATCTTAAAAGGATTAAAGTAAATTATTTTCCTGATTATATAGATATTATAGACAGTATATTTGCTGAAGTAAGCATTTATTACAACTACAAAGGATCTATTGATGGCTGTCCTGGTCCTTCGTGAAATGGAAGGGATTGGTATTCAGCCAGACAATGTCTCTTTGAGTACTCTTCTTGCTGCTTGTGGTCGCTGTGGTCAAATTGTAAAGATCAACTCTATACTTTCAATGGCTAAGTCCCTGGGCATTGAATTGAACACCGTTGCACACAATTTAGCTATTGGGAGTTATATGGCTGTTGGGAAGTACAAAAAAGCTGTGGCTTTCTATAGGATGATGATAGAGAAGAATGTTAGACCTGATACTTCCACATTCAACATATTAATAAGTGGTTCTTGTAAGTTAGAAAAGTTCAATGACTTTTTTGAGTTTTTGGATGAGATGAAAGAACTGAACGTTCCTTTATCCAAGGAAGTATATTCTTCTGTAATCTGTGCTTATATTAAGCAGGTAAATTAGTGACTTTATCCAATGCCTTTAGATTTCAAACCACCTTGCCCCACTATCCTCAGTAAGTTCTATTTTAGGGAAACTTAGCAGAAGCTGAAAAAACATTTGCAATGATGAAGGCTACTGGTTGCATGCCTGATGTTATCACATACACTTCCATGATAAATGCGTACCGTATAACAGGTAACACTGCTTAGATAATGGGTTTTCAAACAATATTAATCAAAGTTTTTTTTGAAGGAAAAATTCTTTATTTGTTTTGCTATGTTTTAGATGACTGGAAGAAGGCATGGGATGTTTTCGTGGAAATGAGAGTGAATAATATCAAACCAGATCCCATTGCATGCTCAGCACTTATGGAAGCCCTCAACAGAGGATGCCAATCAGCAATGGTTCTTCAGTTACCTGATGCTGAATTATAAATTTACATCAAATCTTCTTTCTTACAGCTCCAAAGGCAATCAAGATGATCAAACATAGGAACTAGCATCGCTTTGGCTAAGCTCAAATGACTGCAAGAATTCATTTAAAACTGAGAAATCTAGTTTAAGTTGGGAATTGTCTTATAACTATACGTTATGCGTTGCTATTTTACGTAGATTGCTTGAACTTCCTGTTACTTCTGAGTCATTCTAGTGTCAAAGTTTAAAGTTAGAATTATGCCTTCAATGTCTTTGTATGTCTGCACCTTCTATTAATATTTGTGTAAATGTTGTTCGTTTTCAAATTCGTATTATTTTCTCTAATTATCATTTCCAACAATATGCTTCTTAATGTAGTTTGGCGACTGCAATTATGGGATTTGGTGGGGTTCAAAGAAAGTGAAATTTTGTTGTTGTAGGCAGGAGTGGATGCCAATGTGTGGAAGTAGAAATCCCATGACTTGGTTGCTATTGCGTAAAGAAATCGCTCTCAGGATAAGGTTTTTTTTTTTTTTTTGTATGTTCTTGTAATGTTTTGTGAAGACATTTATTGTAATCGATTGATTATGTATGTATATGAAGATTGAAGAATGATTTCTATTGTATTTAAGGTAGAAGATTCTTGTAATTTTTTGTTTATGAAATACATTTTTTATTTGAAGAAAAATATCTTATGTAAGATATCATATGTGTTCGTGAGATATCTAGAAATTTGATTGGAGATTAATTATTTGCAATTGTAATATTATGAGTCAGCATAATTAATTGATAATTGAATGTAATTTATATTTGATATAACATATATTGAGGAATATAATAATGTTGCTTTATTAAAATTATTTTATTAAATTGAAGTGTTGGGAAATCATATATATTATGGCAACTTAAATGTGTTTTATTATTATACATATTCCATCAAATAAATGTGTTAGGAAAGTTAATTTATTATGACACATAATATTTGTCGTATTTATTCACAAATCCCATCATATGAAGGTGTTATAAAAGCGTGTATATTAGGACACCTTATAAGTGTCGTTAAGGAGACTATGACATCAAATTAATATGTCATCAAAGTTTATTTTTTAGGGCACATAAAGATGCCCTTAACCCTATGCCAACGGCCACCTAAATGACACCATTGTTTGATGCCCCAATATATAATGTGCCCTAATAGTGATATATTAGGGCACTTTACGGTGCCCTAATAGCCATTATTTTTTGTAGTGAGAAATACTTTTTGTAAAGATTTTATTGAAGCATGGAACATAAGGAGATGTCACTTGGGAGAAAGAAGCATGAATGAATGTTTAATAGCATCATCTATTCAATTAAGGTGTGTTTAATTGTGCTTATCATTTAAATTTCAAGGACAAAATTTATAAGGAGAGGAGGTCATAATGCCCATTTTTAATTGACTGTTTCAATTGAATCGGTGAGCCCTAAATTATAACATACGAAGCAGATCAAACGAAGTGAACAAAGTTTTGATTCAGATGCGACCCAAGCAGCCACCACGAGGAAGTGAATTTGGATGTGTATATGTTTGAAAAGTATATATGATGTAAATTATATAAAGATATATGAAAGATTTATAATATGTAAATGAAAGTATAAATGAAAAAAGGAAAAAGATAGTGCATGAAAATTATAGGAGTTTAGCCCCATATGATAATGGATGTAGAAGCAATGTACATGTGTATGCTAAATAGAAATAAAAAAGAAAATGAAAATTGTTGTACCTTTATTAGTACATTTTTACAGTACTCCTATAATAATTGAAATGGAAAATGAATAACTATCAAATGCTTTGAAATTTGTATGATATGTAATGTATATGAAATGTATAAAGAAATAAATAAACAAAATAGAAAATGATATGCAATACATATACTAAATGATATAAGAATATACTTATATATATCAAGTATTATATAAGTTTTAATATTGTATAAGAAATGAGAAAAAGAACTTGCATTGCATCTTATAAATGTTTGAAGGTTAGTTTAGCAATGATAATTATCCACTAAGTTTACCATAAAAAACTCAACCCATTAAACTAACATTTTCAGATAAGACTATGGAGAAATAGAAATGGATGAAAGAGAGTACGTCTATAGAAGATGACGTGCAAATGAAAACATGTAATATATGATTGATGTAAATATTTATTTAGAAAAATGGTATTATTAGTTTTATGGTAAATTCTGTAATAATGGCTATTCAGTTTTATTTGAGAAATTGAATATAAATTATTTTTGAAATTGAATAAAATGTTATACCTATCTGACTTTTCGTTCCTGCCTCATTAATTCGAGCATCCAGAATGGGTCGTAACAAAAGTGCTATATATTTCCTTGAATTTATGTCTTAATAAGTATTTTAAGCCTAATGTATTTTGGTAGAAACTTTCACTCAAGTATTTTCTTGGAATTTATAAAATAATAAGGAGAACACAAATAGATAATCAAAAATTAATATATAAAGTTAATACTAGTTCAAACAATGGCTAAGAAAAAAATATAATAAAAAATAACTATTACTCCCTATTTTGACATATCAAGAACGTGAGTAGATATAAAAAGAAAATGTAATTACAAAACACACAAAAAATGAAAACTAAAGCTTAGCTACTTTCCTTGAGGTGTTTAATATGGTGGTATATGATGATGCATGTATTTGTGAATTTGAGATGATTGGTATTGAAAATAAATAATATTCCCATCTAGCTTAAGATGTAATTATTCCCAACAAAGATTTTCTTGAGCAATATGGTCATCAAGTTTAAGATATATGATCAATCCATACATCCTATGGATAATCATATTATGGTTGTAATATTTGTTGCGGTACTTATTCTTCCTCACTCTTGTTCTTCCTGAGCAATTGGTCACCACTTTTTAAACATAATGTGGAAGGACCCATTGATGAAATGATATAATAGTATTTTGAGGCTTGAGATAAGTGAGATTATACTTAACATCTAAGATATAGGAGATGATACAACCAAAGGATAAGTTATGATGACATCTAGATCTAGAATGGCAGCTAGATGTGAGTTTTTTAATATATTTAATTATCACACTCACCACATTAAATTTCATTTGCATCGTGTATTAATAGGTTGCAATGGAGAGAAGTAGTGTGATGTTAATACCATTACTAGCTTCGGGAATCACATTATGCTAGAGAATGCTATGAATATCATGAGCATTCCACACGAGGACATTAATCAAATCCTGACGGTGAGGAAGAAGTGATTACCCAAGGACCAGATATACCATGGGCCAATTGAAGGTGGGGTTGCATGCTAGCTAAATTGGAAATGTGAAGCATGTCATGCATTTCTTAATCAATGATTGTGACTTTTTAATGATAGACTAAGGATTGTATATTAGTGTATTTCCCAATAATGAATAGATTTATGAAAAATTCAAATAATAACTCACAATGTTAAGGGCCTGCAAGTGAAAGAGAAAGTTGGAGTGCAATGCTAATGAAGTGATCATATATTTAATTGGAGATGTATTCATGAAGTACAAATTAGGAACCTATTATTTGGTAGTGGAAGTACTTTATATATGCAACTTCATCATCAATGGATCTAAACCTTAAATTGTGCCTTTGATAGTGCTTTGCTCTAGTCCTCTTGCTCATCATGGATGCACACAATGATCTCCCAAAAAATGCTAAAGGGTTTGCTGAGATGTGAAGAGTGAATAGAAAGAATGAAGTATGGTCATTTAGAGGATTTTTGAGATAAATGAGATTAATAAACAAATAAACAAAAAATAAAAATAAAAAACAAACATACATGTTATTTTTATCAAGATCTAGACACCTATATGATCACTAAACTCAAGTTTTATTGTAAGAGTGCTAAACCTACCATACCTTAGTAGTTTCATAAAAATATATGCCAACTGATTCTTCATGTTGATTAATTAAATGTCTATATCACCCTTAAAACAGTTATCTTTAAAAAAATAATGCTGAATCTGAATATTCCCCCAAAGCCCCCCAACTCCGCCCATGATTTCCACACAAAAGCTAACTGGCAAGGCCCTTTGCAGGCACCTCTGGCCGCGGATTTCATCACCAATTCACAGTCACTGCTCAATAAATGCTTGCAGAAACCGTATGGACCAGCAAATTGGTCAGCTAACCCAAGAAGGACCGACTCAGCAAAAAGCTGGCTTGTCATATTCGACAGGTGCAAGAGCCTGGCTGCAGGTCTCATCTGTTGACGAATTGCTGATGGCAATTCTATTAATGCTTTGACGCATTGTTATGGATCCTGGACAGACCCTGCACCAAATGGTCAATGGCAATAAATGCTGAACGTCTTACTGCGATGCAGGTCGTGGACTTGCTAACTCCGTCCGGTTATTGGAAAGCAGAACAGCTGAAACTATTGCTGCACGTACAGCTCTCCATCCCAGCAGTTCTGATCAGAATGCAAGACGAAACTTCGTCCCCGGCGGTTCAACCGAGGGCAATTTTGATGCTATTTTAATACGGGTGAACAGTGTGACATCATTATTGACGTCGCCATTTGTTTTTTTTAATAGGAGAAAAATATATAAAATGAAGTATGAGAAAGAATATATTAGAAAATAGAGTTCGGTTTGAGACAAGTTACTGTATTTTGAAGTCAAAAATAATTTTTTCGGTTGGAGATGCCCTAAATATGCTTTCAAGTAAGCAGTGGCTCAGCCGAAGAGGCATGAGAGATTGGACAAGCTGCCTTCGGGATTGTAACATGCTTGAAGACGTCGAACAAATTGCTGTCCATTGTAATGGAGTGCAGATTATCACATAGAATTTGGCAAAATGGGGTCTGTTTCTCTCGCAATTTGACAACCTCTTCAGCCTACAAGATGATCGGTTCCATCTTAATGACTCCAACATTGCCTGAGCGCATATTAATTGTTGTGCGGTCTATTAAAGTTGGAGAGCAAAGAGCATCATTGATTTTCATCGGAAGAACATGCTAGATATGATGTAGCAGACTCAAACACACAAAGCCCCCGACCTTGTCTTCCTCAAAAACTTTAATCAAGTTATATTCCCCTACGTGCCTAGAACATGCAAAAAATATTGTAGATTTTTATGCTCATTTAACCTTAGAATATTATTTTGTATGAAAAATGATAACAATCTTCCCTCAACTTATTTTATTTTGTTGAAGGAAGATAGATATATATGTACACTCATAGTTGTACTATTTTGCTTAATATTTTTAATGCAAATTCAAGTTTCAAGAATAAAAGAAAATTTTGTAAAAGATCTTTGTACTTTTACTAAACAAAAATAACAACTTGATCTTCTTTCACTGATAGTTGTACTTTTTTGCTTCATTTTTTAATACAAGATAAAGTTGATGATCCTTGTTTTGATGCTAAACATAGAATTTTTCAGCAAGAGAATAGTTGCAATAATTTTAATTTTTCTAATACTGGTAGGATTTGGTTGAAATAGAATGCTTATTGTGTATGTTTCTTTTACTAATATTCTTACTAGTAGTCAATTCAGTCATGGCTCCTTAAAGATTGGTCATTCTACTTCTATTATTATTACTACTATCTATGCTTCTAATTTGACTATTGAAAGAAATACTCTCACGAAGGATACTCTTGATTTAGCAGCTAACATTTCTTCTCCTTGGATTTTATTAAGAGATTTTAATTGTTGTAGATTTGCAAATGAAAAATCCAGTGCAGGGTAATTTTCTCCCAAGTAGTAAGTTATGATAATTTTATTTTTAATTATGGCTTTCTTGAACTCTCTTTCTTTGGGCATTTTTTTGACTTGGTTTGATCAAACAAAGTGATTATCCAATTCATATTAAGTTGGATATGATTTTGGTTAATAGTTTTTGGTTTGATCTTTTTCCTTTTTCTTATTATTTAGTGAAAAATCTCAATTGTTATGATCATTCTCTTCTTATTGTTTCTAATAGATTCCTTTTAAATTTTTTTTGATGAAAAAGGCCAGAATTTTGGGATTTGCTTATTGATGTTTTCACTAAGTCTCCTATTGGGAATCCTATTAATGACATTTATTTCAAATTACATAATCTTAAAGGTATCATTAAATATCAGACTTGGGTTTCTTCTTAGCATGTTTCTATTTCTATAGAGACTATTAAAAAACAACAAGGTATTTTGTTAAGTCAGATTCAAAGGGATCCTTTGGGTCATAATCTCAATTTGGATTTAAAAATGGTCTTCTTAACTTTAATATGTCTTTATAGTCTTCTTAAATTATTCAAAGGGCTATAGCTAAATGATTATCTTATGGAGAAGATGATTTGGGATTTCTTTATTCTAAAATTCGTTGCAGGAAAAACAATAATAGGATTAAGGCAATATTTTCTTCTAAAGGGATTTTCTAGGATTCTAGATGCATTTTTGAAGCATTTGTGTAATATTTTAATAATTTTTTTAATTCTCCAAAACTGGTTATAGCTTCTTCTAATGTAATTTTAGTTGGTTAGGTTATTCCTGAAATTCTTATTTATTCTCTTATTATTCCAATTAATGTGGATGAGATTAAGAAGGTTATTTTTTCTAGTCCTTATTCTATGCTTGACCCTTATGATTTTACTTTTGAGTTAAATAAGAATTCTTAGAACATTGTTCGACATTCTTTTGTTAAAGCTGTATTGTATAGTTTTAATATTGGTTATATGAATAGAGCTGCCAGAATAACTACAATAGCCCTTATTCCTAAAAGTGCCAATGCCTCTCAGGTATCTGATTATAAACCTATTTCTTTATGTAATGTCCTCTATAAAATTGTGGCAAAAATTTTTGGCTAAGAGTGCAAGGTTAATTTACACCTTTTATTATTCATTCAAGTCAAGTTCGTTTTATTAAAAAGAGAATTTCTATGGATAAAATTATTCTTGCTTCTGAACTTTTAAAACAATTCAACAATACAGCTAGAGAAAACTTTTTAATGCTAAATTGTATATTCATAAGGCTTTTGATACTATCTCTAGATATTTTTCACTACAAGAAAATCATCAAATACCGATGGATGTTTTGGCAGCTCTAGGGCTGGCGGAGATTCTGGCTGTTTAGCCACCGAAAAGTCCGACGGTCCAAGAGCCGCCAAAAAATTCATCAATTTTACATAAGTTTGATACATTTATCGACGGAATGACTACGAGTTTCAAGTACATAATTTTCAGCGCCACAGTCGTCTGCATTGGCCCTATTTTGCTCGATCCATTCTTTATTCCACATTTTCATGTGCCTTCATCCTAGAGAAAGTTGAGACCCCCTCTCATCGCCTCCTAATGACCTTCTGCCCTAGCCGATGTCGGCCTTGAGCATCATCGTCCCAGCCGCAAGTGATCTCCTCTCCTTCCTTTCATTTCTTCCTTTCCACATTTGTTTGAAATTTATGCTTTTTGGTTTTCGTGCCACACAATGTTCAATATGGCAGACATTACTTTTTCTTTTGGACATATCAATGTTTTATGGCGTGCCTCATATGATGCATCAAGTTAAGCAAACAAAATAAGACATGAACATGAATGATTCTTGCAAGCAAAGTAATTTTACTGTTGCATGTGAAAAATAATGAATTGGTGATATCAATCATTTTCAAATTGCTTTTATGTTTTGTGAACAAAATCAGTTAAGTAATGAATGGAGATTAAAGATTTATATGTGAAATATTTCATAAGATAAAACATAAGGAGTCTTGTGTAGTTGAATAGTTTTTATTATTAATGTTTATTGTTGATATTGCGTCAATACAATTCATAAAAACTAAGAGGTCTTTGATTAGTTGAATTATTTTCACTAAAAAAAAACGAGTAAACATGTATTGTGTTTCCCTTATTAATTTAATAAATGTAGAATTGTGGTTTGCTTTTCCTATGAATGAAATTATGTTATGATTTGAGAGTTAAAGTGTGATGTAATGCAAGTATTATTTTATTGTCAGGATGTAATACATGTTGCCAAAGTCTTATAAGTGAGGGTTACAATGTAGGGTTGTTAAACAAGCTTAATAGAGCAAGAGTTTGTTTGAGTTTATGCTCCAGTTCAATTTGAGCTTTTATAGTAGTACTAAATTATTTTTTTGAAAGATGCATATAGCATGGAATTAAAAAAAAAACTATTACAAACTAAAAGGCTTAGGCATTCCTTTGAAAAAGAAAGGAAGCCATTATTTGAATTATTTTAAGCATATAGAAGAAATTTAGAAAATAGGAAAATTCATAATGAAAGTAGGATCCTCTACTAGTTATTTTAAACCAATTGGGGTGGAGGGGATACCAAAGATTAAATAGCCCAAAAGGTTGATTAGTATCTCAGAATTCCCAATTAGGTAAGAAATAAAAAATAGAGTGATACCTAGATTCTATTAATCTAAATCCCTTTTCCAAATTCCAACTATTTCTTAAAATAAAACTATAGAAAACAACAAAACTAATTACCGAACAAAAAAGTAATTGCATCCCATAAACATCCACTACGAAGAAACCTTGAATCTTCACTTCTTCATCCATTCTATTTTCCACAATCTTCAACCTAGCCTCTTTATCCAGTCCACTATCCAACCATGGATTCTTTTAGACAATTCAATGATCATATCTTGAAACACCTGATGAAGTGTGTCTAACACTATCATCAATACTTACTACAGAAAAACAGCTCATTTCCGGCGGAAGTAAATTCGTCACAAATTCCGGCAAATTTTCCGACGGATTTCCGACGGAATTTTTTTGGCAAATTTCTAACACATTTTTTGACTGGTTTTCCAACGGATTTTTTCCGACAACATTTCCGGTGGAATTTTCGATGGATTTCCGACGGAAATTAAAAAATTAAGTTATATTTTAAAAAACTTATTATCAAATTAAATTATAAAAATAACTTAAATTATAATTTAATTCTTTAATAACAAAAAATTAAATGATTTAAATTAAAACTTAAATTATAATAATTTTTTATAATTATTTATTTTTTTAAATTAAGTTAAATAATTTAATATTTTATTGTTAAATTAAATTAACTAATTTAATAATTCATTGTAAAATTAAATTTTTTAATTGAAATAAAGATTAACTAACTAATTTAATTAACAGATTTTGTTAAATTAAATTTACTAATTTAATTAACTAATTTTAAAAAAATTACTTTATCTATAATAACCTAAGAAAATAAAGTATAAGATTTAACAGATTTTGTTTTAAGGGTTAGATGGCAGATGGCGTGGAAGCTTATGCGCGCGAAGAGGGCGGGGTTCGAACCCCGCCGAAGTCATTCAGCGCGGGCGCCACGCGGGTGCGGGCCCTGGCGAGGCGGTTAAGCTCTCACGCGGGCGGGCTCACTGTTGGCGGCTGGGCTGGACCGGAGCGGAATTGGGTGCAGCGGACAGGCTGGCTAGGCGGGGCCGGTCTAGCTCTTTGGATTTTTTTTTAATTTTCTTGACTTTCTGGCAGAAAAAAAATCCTTCGAAAAAATTTTCCAACGGAAAATACGCCGGAAATGTTTCCGGCGTATTATTTTGTGTCGGAAGGCCTTTTACGACGCGCGTTAAACCGACAGAAATATTTCCGCCGGAAATGCTAATTTCCGACGGATTTTGGCCAATTTTCTGGCGAAAATGTCTACCATAAAATGACGTTTTTCCTGTAGTGACTCATCTTCTTACTTCTAAGACTCCCTTTGATTGAACCAAACATATTACTATTTTTTTTTTTGAAACTTTTCTTCATACTCCGTGTCTTGGAAGGAATAAAAAATTTCTGCTTCTCTAATACTTCTTCTTTACTCTTTACTTTGTTGCTCTTAGTCAAAGGAGTACCAGTTGATTGTATTCCATCCCGAATTTCTATCTCTTTCTTATGTTCTCTGCATTCCAAACTTTCAGCTATACAAGGTTCCTCCATAGTAGAATTTCCATATACAGCATTCACTGACTCAAGAGCCTCCGATTTGTCTACCACATTTTGTTCTAACCTTGTATGACAAGTTTGAATACCTTCTACCATATCAGCATACTCATTATTCTGATATAATTTCGCCTCTTCAAGCTGTTCCAGTTCAAACAATCCCGATTCTAAAATCTGCTTTTCTGTCACCGAGCAAAAATATTCTGGAACTACTATACTTTCTATGTCTGGCATTCCACAATCTTCACCATTTATTCTACCAACTTCTTTAGCAAAGACCTGGGACAACAAATTGAATTTGTTCCCAGTTATTATTTCACCCGGATCCAAACTTTCTTCCAGAAATTTCAATTCAGCTGAAATCTGAGCTTTTTTTCCTGAACTCGATATTTCCTTCTCCAACATAACTTCTGGATTGAAGCATACCTACTGGTTAGCAAATTTATGCCCATCAAATTCTTTATCCTTATTCATCAGTTGTCCTGTAGCTTGGAAAGAATTAGCTTTGCTTTGATGTTTCAAACCAACTTTCATCTGAAGTTGTCTAACCTTGGATGCATCTTTGTTAAACCTTTTATTCCATTTGGAATTAACATGGACCCAAGGTCCATAATTATCTAGCATCTCCTTCTCTTGAGCCTTCTTAAGATTTCCTTTGCCTTGAATAAAAGAAGCATTCACACTATTCTTCTCTACTGCATTTGTCTTTTCACAATTGATTATTTCATGACCAATTGTACCACAATAACAAAACAAAGAGATTCTTTCATACTCTATTTTTTGAAAGAATCTCCCTCCCAGTCCTTCCACCCAAACACCAAAGGGAAGAGGTTTGTCTAGTTCCATACGAACACAAACTCTAGCAAACTCCCTTCTTCCCCAATGAAACATTTCCCCATCCAACATTAAAGGATAACCTACCATCGAAGCAATCATAGCAACATTTTTCTCATCCCAACAATGTAGAGGCAATTGTGGCATTCTAATCCATATCGGAGAGGTTAATCCTTTCATAGAGCTCGGAGAAAACTCCATTGACCACCCTTCTATACCCACAATGTGATCATTTACAAAACAAGGCCCACCTGATAAAACTCCTTCCATAGCTTCTAGTGTTTTGAATGAGCACAAATACCAACCAATTCCTAAGGTTGTAAAATGAAATTGACCATAATAAGCCCATTGTCTTCTCAACTCCCAAGCCACTAAATGTGACAAAATTTCCTTCCCAAAAATCTTAGCAACCAATGAATACTCTAATCTTTTAGCATTCAAAACTTTAGTGGCTTCATCTAACTTAACAGCTTTTCCATCTTTAGAAAGTACCACCTCCTCTCTTTTGAAATTCAACTTGATATAAGATTTATTATTCCATGGATTGCTCATCTTGTTCTTAATCTCAATTTTTTCAGATAAATCCTCCATCCTCGATTCAGCTATTCCTTCACTACTATCCACTTTATTATCCAATTGATCATTCCTCTTCATAATATTGTTATGAAAATTTTTGTCAACTGAATTCAAAGAATTTGCATTTATCTCGCTGTCATAAACAGGGATTGCAATTGAATTCCCAAATCTGTTTACAAAGATTTTCATACCAGAAGAAGACGAAGCCTCGTGATCGAATGGAGAAAAGCCTTTAGGTTTCAAAAAAAGTGGAGTCTTACATCCAGAATTTAAAATAACACTTTTACCATTGCCTTCAATGTACCTTGTCTTCTCAAAATGGAAACCACCATTTTTGGATAAGACAAGTTCACCTTCAATCTTCGTCTATGATCGTCCTCTGCTTTACGAACAATTTTCGACACCTGCTGCTCTTGCTCCGATATCTTCTTCAAGCCCATTCCGTCTTCATCGGATACATTTCCAATCAAAGGCGGAGATGGCTGGCGGCCATCCACCACCATGTCCCACCTCCTTCTCGAATCCAAGGAGAAAGAATAGGGATTGAAAAAAATTTGAAAAATTTGAACTTCCAAACTTTATCTATCTAGCGATAAAACGGGAGCTTCTCTCTTCTCTAGCGATCTCTCTGTAGTACTAAATTATAATTCATTTAAAAATTATGGTTTTTTGAGCTTGATTTCAGCTTGATTCTTTAGCTAATCAAAGAAGCCTTAATAAGTCGATTAACCAACAATCTTGTAAGCAATTTAATAATTATCTAAATAAGTTTTATTGAGCTTATTAATGAGAATGTTACCAAGATTAAAAATGAGCTAGTAATAAGTTAAATTTAAGTTGACTTAGATAGTCCTCCTAATAATTAATTGACTGCAAAATGATTAGTGACAATCAATTGTCTCTCTTGATAAGAGCTACTTTTCTTCAAAAATAGGTAATAGTATATCACCTATGCAAGTTTGAGGGCCTTTATCTTGATTATAATTTTTATGCATGCATGTGAAATCTTGGAATCTTTTCATATGTAGGTCAAATAATAAAATAAATTAAAAATAATAGTTAGTAAAGAAGTTATCAATGAAAATGAAATCATAAGAAAATTAATTTGTTTTATCAATAGCTAAAATAAATGCTCTCTGAATTAGTAAGAGAAAATTAACTAATTTAATAATACTAAATTTTTTTATTTTTTTATTTCAGGGTTATTAATTCAACATCCACATGACTATCCAAGAAGAGATATATTGGATGTATAACATATTATCACCGGGATGAAAAGGATTGATAAAGAAAATTGAGATTTTCATTCAAGTCGCATGACAATTACCTTCATTTAAGTCTGATGGAATATTTAAATGACCATGCTCGAAACACAAAAATTAAGCTTTTCTTAAGCCTAATGATGTTAAGATTGATTTATATCGTAGGTGATTTATTCCTGGATATTAGTTCTGGACCTCACATAGAGATATTCATGCCGGTCCATCCACCGTTTCTAGAATAATAGATGAAGATCAAATAAAGAACTTATTTTTGATGCTGTGGTAAAAAATTAAGAGTACACATGGAAGAGACATCAAACCCAGAAATAATTTTTTTAAAATTACTACGTGCTGCCCAAAAACTAATTTGAAATAGTTATATAGCTTATTCAGAATCATTAGTTATTGTTATAATGATTAATATTAAAATTGAATATAATAGTCCTCGGGTGTGCTTTGATGACTTCATTTGTCTTCTCAAGGAAATAAATCAAACGGACAATTTAATTCTCACAAATTTGTATCAAATGAAGAAATTAGTATCCAAATTAAGTCTCACCACTATAAAAATTGATTGTTTAATAAATGATTATAAGTTATACTACTAGGATGATATGATAGAAGTTTATTTTCGTGCCTGCAAAGCACATAAATGCAAACCCAACTCAGGAAAACAACCTCATAAAAAGAAAGATGTTTCATATTTTTGTTTATTTTATTTATCGATTATTCTAATACTTTAATGCCACTATACATCAATGAGTTCAGCGGGTCATATAAGATGTCTTAAGGAGAAATTAACTCATTGTGGTGTTTTTTCATCCATAAGATGCTGAAGCATGGAAAATTTTTGATCAACCATATGCTTCATTTGCTTCTAAGCCATGTAATATAAGTTTAGGATTATGTGCTGATAGTTTTACTCCATACAATCATGCAACTTAACCATATAATCTTTTACCAGAGATGTGCATGACTACACCGTACATGTTCTTAATATTTATAATACCATGATCACATAATTCAAAAATAAAAAATTGAAATTTTTTGTAACCATTAATTGATGACCTTAAATTCTTATGGAAAGAAGGTGTTCTCACATATGTCATCTCAACTAAATAAAATTTCCTTCTTAAAGCTGCATTTCTTTGGAACATTGGTGATTTTCTAACTTATAGTATGTTATCGACTTGGATCATAGTAAGAAAGTTACCTTACCCGTACTGCATAAAGAATATTAAATATTTCACACTAAAACATGAATGAAAAAATACTTAATTTGATTGTCATCATATGTTCCTACCTTCTAATCATCCGTTTAGAAGAAAGAAGGATGCATTCTTCAGAAACATAGTTGAGAGGTCACCTCCTCTATCCAGATTAAGTGGTTATGACATACTACAGAGACTTTATGATACTTTATTAATTATTGATTTCCCAACATTTTTAAAGTGTAAATTTTTTAAATATTGTGTTCAATATAATTGAATTAAAAAATATATTTTTTGGACATTATTCTATTAGAGTATAAATTTGATAAAGCATAATTTGAATGTTATGCATATTGAGAATAACTTTATTAACAACATTTTTAATATAATCATAAATGTTAAAGGCAAGAGTAAGGATAATGTGAATGCTAGAGTGGACATTAAATATTGTTGTAGGAAAAGAAATCTAGAGCTAATAATAAATAATGGCGGTAGAATAATGAAGCCCAAAGCATCATTTTCATTCACAATAGAATAAAAAAGATCAATATGTTAGTGGTTTCAAGATTTAAAAATGTCTGATGGCTATGGTCAAACTTGAGCTGATGTATAAATCTTAAATCTGTAAGATTATTTGGACTAAAAAGTCAGGGCTATCACATAGTTATGGAGGTGCTCCTTCCAATTATACCAGATTATATATTAAATCCATTGACGGAGCTTAGCCTTTTTCTTAAAGACATATGTTCATCTAAACTAAGCGTAGAGGCTTTACAAAGGAGTGAAGAAAATATACTAATAATCCTATACATGCTAAAAAAAAAAATTCCCCATGTATTTTTTAATTTTGTAGAACATCTTTTAGTCCATTTATCTTATGAGGTTAGAGTAGAAGGACCTATGCAATATCATTGGATGCCCTTTTGAGAGGTAAGATGTATATTTAATACGTTATCTTTAATATTTAAAATCCTAACTAATAATTCTAATCGTCTGATAGATATTTGAACAAGTTAAAAAAAATATGTTAAGAATAAAGCATGACCAGGAGGATTCATATGTGAAGCATATTTGGCTTAAAAAGTATCTATTGTTGCTCCTACTATTTTGAGCCCCATGTCAGAAGTATAAGAATAAAAATTTGTCATAATATTAACTTTGATATCAAAGAACAATCATAAACTATACTATCAGTCTTTAGAAGTCATATAAAGGCCAATGAAAAATGTGTTATAAGATTCTTCAATAATTTAGAAATAAAAAAAGAAACTTTATATGTGTTACTAAATTGCCAGGAAGTCCAACATATCTTAGAGTAAGTTTTTCCACAGTGTGCATAAGAAATCATGTTAATCTATAATTCTAAAGTGTAAGTTGGATGATATGTTACCAGGTGTTTTGTAAGTAGTTGACTTCCAACAAATACAATAACTATTGAGCAACTTATTACAAATAAATTCCCAGCATAGTTTAGATCTTACATGAGTAAAATCAATATTATTTCTTTAATGCACAACTTATTAAATACTATAAGCCATAAAATTTCTAACTTTTTGAGGTTCATGACCCTTATAACAAGGCATTCGATAAAGAGCTGCAAGCACTAGCATAGGGCCCAATATGAAAACCAAACACATGACTAGTTAATGGGTTTAGATTTTATTCCAAGTCATGGAGTAAAGGAAGAAAAACTAAAAATTATAGAGTTTATGTTAGAGGAAATACTCATAAAGAAGATGAGTGTGATTAGTACGGTATTCTAGATGAGGTTCTTGAAGTGAAGTATCTAGGATAAGATGGGAATCTTGTTTGTTTGTTCAAATATCAATAGTATGATCATGTACTAAATAAGGGCACATGGGTTCATCTTGCGTATGATTTAGTAGAGGTAAAACATAGTCAAAGATATGAGATATTTGATCCATTTATAATAGTCAGCCAAGCTATTTAAATTTATTTCAACAAGTATCCTAGTGGTCGCATAGATAAGTAAGATTGGTTGACTATTATAAAAATTAAAGCATGAGGGATTATTAACAAACAATACGTCATAGCTACTACACATCAAGGTGATGAGATGTTAGATTGTAGGGCTATTAAAATTGATGTTCTTGATAGTTCATTGTTTAATTCTAAAATGCAGTTAGAGGATGTAGTAGTTCGATGAGCTCATCAAGTGAGAATGAGAAAGAAAATGAAGATACCTTAAAGAGTACTGAAGTATTTCTGATTCACAAGTTTTTGTAGTTTAAGTGACCAAATTTATTTAATTATAATTAATTTTGTGTCAATTAAAGTTGTAATCATACTTAAAAATATATTCCATTATGTTTCTTATTTATGTAATTAATTATTTTTTTAAGTCCCATGTTAATGCTACTTATCTTCACAAATTTTCTCTCAATTCATCCTAGAATGTGTTTAAGAGATTGGTGGCCATGTTTTATTATGAAATTGAAGAAATTATTTAAAAATTACATATCACTTCCTTATATCAAGTGATTTATTATAATTTTTCTTCAAATTTCTCCTTTTTCTACCATTTTATTATAATAATTGCTAGAATTAGAATTATTTTTTCTCTTTCATAATAGATGGGAAGGATCATGAGCCAACTCAAAATCATAGAATCAAGTTTGAGCATGACTTGAGCTTGGACTTGAACTCAATTAATGAATCAAGCACATGCTTATGATAGAAGTCACTCAAGTTAAATTTTACTTGTTTACACCCTTTATTCCTTACACATGCCCAAAACTATTTCAACCATTTATCATATTATCTTTTGGTCTTTCATTAAACGTCTTTGTATTATATTTTTAGTTTAAAAAGTTTGTTGCTTTCTTGGTTATATAGATTCATATTAATGAAGTAGTAGCAAGGCTACATCATATTATCCTTAATAAGGTCATTTTATTTCCCTTCAAATACTTTGATCAAGCTAGCATGATTGCCATGAAGTTTGAGAGAAGAAATAAAAGTATGCTTGAGAAGAAAATATAGAAGATCAAGGGATCAAGAAAAATGGATGAACCTAAAAAGATGTTATAAATGTAATTCATATATGATTGGATGTTCTAAAATATTAATTAAGTATTTTAGGTATAGTTAAAGTATACTATATCATAGATGTCCATGATTATATTTAAATTAATCAAATGAAAATTTTAATTTCTTTTTGTTTTAATGTAACTATATTTTTTTATTTCTAATTATGTAAATCTTTATATTTGTTACAACTTCATTTATAATTATACATATTTGTTACAATTGTAATGTTACTATAATTTCATGAAATGTAAACTAATTACTTTTTTATTACAGATAACTTCAAGTGACGAGCCTCCTTGTCGATCTATTATATTAATGTTTGGTCATATAAAGAGGTAGAGAACTAGACCAACTAGGTCTAGAAAGGGTGATCAAGATCATGGGTAGACAGTTCCAACAGTGATAGGAGTGCCATCACTACCACCAGGGAGTTAGTATTAGTCTCCCATTGAGCAAGGATAGGGATAGATAAATCCACCTTTTGTTGGAATACCACCCCATAATGGGTACTTTCTGACTCTTACTTGTACTGGTCCTTTATTTCCATCTCCATATCAGAGACACTCGGTTCCCTTCTATCCATATTACCCCCCACCAACATCATAAACAGTTCCATCAACCTACCCTTACCCTCCTTACCATCACACCTATTATTACCCACCTCATGTATAGACAAAAAAGGGTGGACCATAATTAGAAGTTGAGGTTGGGGTTAGGGATCCTGCAACAACATGGGATAAGCGTATATACATAAAGCCTGAGGGTGATAAGTAAGTTCAATTTATTTTTATAAGTTATTATAAGTTAATTTTTTATGTAATTGAGAAAAAATTTTACCTATAGCTTTAACCCTATAAGGCAGACCATTCATAAGATTTGTGACATAATATGGAGCAAATATAATGCTCTTATATATATATAATGCTCTTTGCTTATTGTAAAAGAAAATCCCAACGAATGTTAAAGATATATAGTTTAGATAATTTCATATATATCTTTGATATTACATAACATTTGTGAGTATATTTTTATTAATATTATTTATTATGCCAATATTTTATAAAAAGATTTTAGGTGAGTATGGCTCGAGAATCAGAACTAATTTTGAGAAAAAAGGCTCTACTCATCTAGGGATATTTTTAAATACATTAGAAAGTCTAGGAAAGTTTATTATAGATTAGCGAGAGAGTGTGAACTAATTTGACCAAAAAGCTTGGGCGAGCCCTGAGTTCACAAAACTGAGAGAGCAGAATAAGTAAAATAGAGCATCTATTTAAAGAAAAATCTCTTAATATAGGTTATTTAATGTCTCATACAAAATATAGACGATGATTATTAAAAGATTATTTTAATTAATTTCACAAATATATGTACAATATTTTAACTATACTCTCTATTTAAAGAAAAAAATATCTTGGTCAAGAGCTGACACCATTAGAGCTGCATGCAAGGGCTCACCAAAATCAAGTTGATTACTAATGGGTTTATGAGAAGGCAATAAAAGCTCAAGTGAGTATCATTTTTTTTGAGTAATAATAAAAAATAAATAGAAATGTATCTTTATTGATTTATTTTAGAAGTATGATTTTATACTACTTCGGGGGTCAGCCATTTACTGGTGAGGGATCATCTTCAATATCATCTCAGTACTATGAGTATCACATGTGGTAAGAAATTGTAAGATGAAGAAAGAAGGGGAGGGTTTATGGCTTATTTTTACAGGGATATGCTATTAAGAGTAGTACATCCACCTTAGCATTTTATGATGTTGGTGGAGTTAAAAAAATTGTCAGCCATAGGATTGCTGCTCCGATAAAAGAGATAGAGGAGATGAGATAAATTCAAGCTACGATGCAGGAGAGAGGCTGTGATCATATCGAACTAAAAATAATAAGAAAAAGGATCAGGAGCTTGTGCATGAATCATACGACACAACCACTAGAAATTACCAGCGGTCAAACCATAAAGAAATTGCCAAAAATTTCTAGCGGCTATACTGTGGAAGCCGCCACTCCAACTTCTCGCGACAACTAAAATAAAAATCGTCAAAAAGCCACAAAAAATAATTTTCAGTGAAAAAAATGTTGATGGATTTCGTTTCATATGCATCTTATACTGGCAGAAAAAACTCCACTCAAAAGCCGTCGGAACACTGAAATTTCACCAAAAAAGTGCCCATAATTGTCAAAAAAATCCGCTAGTAATGGATGATTTTGCTATAGTTTTTTTTTTTTTTTTTTTAGGATGGCCTAGAATGTTTTTCCTTAGATTTTTATTTCCTTGGTTAAAGGATATATTGAAGATATCTTTTCTCGGTTATGCTAAATTTTTCTCTTAATGTCTTTTTTTGCTCCTCTTCAGGTCTTCATCAAGGATGTTCTCTTTCTTCTTATATGTTCTACAATGTGATGGATGTTTTATCTAATCTTTTGATGTTAATTCTCAAAATGTAAATTTTGAGGGGATTAATTTAGGTTAGACATCTTAATCTCATCTTTTATATATTGATGACGTTCTTATTTTAGTAAAGCTTCTATTAGAAATGCTAAGAAGCTTAAGGGTATTGTAGATTATTTTTCAAGTGCTTATGATCAATTTATCAATAATTCAAAGAGTTCTGTTATTTTTTCAAAAATTTGTCAAAAGGTTGAAGAAATAGTCAAATTTTAGGTATTGTTATTTCCCATAATCCTATAAATATTGGGGTTACCTATTTCTTGTAAAAGACTTACTATTTCTATTTATCAACCTTCACTAAGTTGTATTACTGAGCTTTTGGCTACTTGGAAAGCTAAGGTTCTCTCTTTTGCATGAAGGACTCAATTTTTTAAGTTTAATATTTCTAATGTTGTTTCTTATTGGATTAGGGGGATTTCTCTTCCTAAACTATGCTTTAAATATTTAAGGAAATTTTATTTTCTATGGTGATCCTTGTAGTATGAAGATTCACATTATTGTTTGTAAAGAGGTTTATGTGACATCCCAGGCATCCATAGTGAAAGGATTCGTCGACAGTCTCGATCAACCATCACTTCCTGCTCCCTTGCTCTAACCTGAAATTGTTAACCACATATAATGAGCTTCAAAAAGCCTAGCAGGTCACCTATTACCTACAACTGAAATCAAAGCACGGTACTGAACAATATGCATGTCAATCAGTCAAATCCATAACAATCACTTGCACATGATCATTGAATCTATGCAGATACGAAAATCAGTAATCAATGCATGATCAGTGGAATCCCAAAATCATCAGTAGAAGGATCAATAAATAGTAGAGAAATCCATAATACACAATAAATCAATACATACGTCAATTCCATCATATTTGAAATATCGGTCAAATCCATAGGGAAAATATCATATCAGTAATGTTAGTTAAATCAATATCGTATTGATGGAATCAATCAAATCATTAATAAAGAAATCATCTCGAGTCAGTTCTATCAATCGGTATTAAATCATATAAAATAATCAATAAATACATCGTAAGAACAATTGAAATCAAATCAATACAGTAAAAAAATATTCTATATCACATGGTTAATGTATCACATGTAGCAGATCAATATTCGGTGTATTAATGAATCAATGGTATCAATAAATCTATAGTATCAATGAATCAATCATATCATTGTCCGCAGTATCAATGAATCAATGCAATAATAATATCCATATCGATATATGTGTTCTGTGACATGTACAGTATGAAATATCAATGAAATCATGCAATGATAGGAAACTCATAAATCCATACATCCGTTAGTAAATCCATTCAATATCAATAAATCAATTCGATATCAATAAATTTGTCGGTATAAATAACTGCATATGATAATCAATAAATCAATCAATAACAATAAATCAATTCAATATCAGTAAATCCATTCAAAATCCATAAATCAATTCCATATCAATAAATCAGTCAATATTGATAAAGCCATAAAAAAATCATAAGAATAGTACAGTACACATGCAATACAATATAGTAGTCTTACTGAACAAGTACAATCATTGGCTATTAAGGCATTTTTCAGGGTTAGTATCGATGTTAGTAATCCGTTGGTTATAAAAGAGTCGTCACCCTTGCCCATCGGCCGCTCGTCGGCATAATCTCCTTATGACTCCCAATCGTTGTATCATTATATCAATGATCAATAGAGGATAACACCAAGCCCTTTTTAAAGGAAAGCCCGTCGGCCCACAATCCTGTACAGGTCAAATCGATCTCCAACCAATGGTTCAACCAGTCTTCACTTGTCTTTTAGTAATAATAACAGTAATTCAATCTTATATCCATATTCGTATACATTTCATTAATGCATTGCAATCAATAAACATGATTTAACTCAAATGAAGAGAACCCTTAAAATATCGTACAGTCGATAGAAATTCCAAACAGAGTCAAAATACATAGTTTCAGAAAATTACCAAATTACCAGAAATCGAATAAAACAACGTTTCAAAGCTTTACTTGTACTGAAACACTATTTTTCAACAGCTTGATAATATTCTATTCGATAAAAATCGCATAGAACTCAAAATATCCGATACAAACTTTCCAGAAAATACTCAAATCATGCAAAAACATCAGTCCTATAACATACCAAAAGTTACGCGGTAAAAGTTTCATCAACACAAAGTTATGCATGTTTTTCGGTAACGGTAACACAAAACTGAGCGGAAAAATAACCAAAACTCGAAATCTTTGAAATTAGAAATAGGATTCAGAGTCCTTACTACAAGACGAACAAATATTCTAATAGTGGCGTCGGACAAAAAGCGCACCGCGAGCTCCAAAACCCAGCCTTTCTTTCCTTTTCCTTCTCTTTCTCTCTCCAACTTTCTCTTTCTCTCTCTTTAAATGATTCAAAATATCTCAATCCAACATATATCCATTCAGATCATTCCGGACGATCCAAAATCGTCCCGGGACGATTTTCCCTCTAGACAAATCTCATCGAGACGAAGTGTATTCGTTCCTGGACGATTTGCTCTCTAGACAAATTTTGTCTCGACGGTTCATCCCGGCTAGTACAGGCTCGTCCAGATGAACCATACAGATTCTTCACAATTTTCTTCAGTTCATCCCGTACTAAGGCCAGTTCGTTCGGACTAACAGCACTCACAAAAATGAACTTTTGAGGGAGTTTTACAATCTACCCATCTTAAGAAAAATATCATCCTCGACATTTCCCTTAAGGGTTTGAATGAAAAATCAATACTAAACAAATCCGTCCAATCAAAACTCAAGTCAAATCGAATCAAAATCAAAACTCGTCGAAAATCATACAGTCGTACAATTCATTCAATCACATGTTATTCACTGTGTATGCAAAATGCTGCACTTGAAATTATCCATTCTACCAAACTATCAACCAAATCCTTTCACTACACTTGCTCTAATACTAATTTGTGACATCCCAGGCATCCATAGTGAAAGGATTCGTCGACAGTCTCGATCAACCATCACTTCCTGCTCCCTTGTTCTGACCTGAAATTGTTAACCACAAATAATGAGCTTCAAAAAGCCCAGCAGGTCACCTATTACCTACAATTGAAATCAAAGCACGGTACTGAATAATATGCATGTCAATCAGTCAAATCCATAACAATCACTTGCACATGATCATTGAATCTATGCAGATACAAAAATCAGTAATCAATGCATGATCGGTGGAATCCCAAAATCATCAGTAGAAGGATCAATAAATAGTAGAGAAATCCATAATACTCAATAAATCAATACATACGTCAATTCCATCATATCTGAAATATCGGTCAAATCCATAGGGAAAATATCGTATCAGTAATGTTAGTTAAATCAATATCGTGTTGATGGAATCAATCAAATCATTAATAAAGAAATCATCTCCAGTCAGTACTATCAATCGGTATGAAATCATATAAAATAATCAATCAATACATTGTAAGAATAATTGAAATCAAATCAATACAGTAAAAACATATTCTATATCACATGGTTAATGTATCACATGTAGCAGATCAATATTCGGTGTATTAATGAATCAATGGTATTAATAAATCTATAGTATCAATGAATCAATCATATCAGTGTCCGCAGTATCAATGAATCAATGCAATAACAATATACATATCGATATATGTGTTCTGTGACATGTATAGTATGAAATATCAATGAAATCATGCAATGATAGGAAACTCATAAATCCGTACATCCGTTAGTAAATCCATTCAATATCAATAAATCAATTCGATATCAATAAATCCGTCGGTATAAATAACTGCATACGATAATCAATAAATCAATCAGTAATAATAAATAAATTCAATATCAGTAAATCCATTCAAAATCCATAAATCAATTCTATATTAATAAATCAGTCAATATCGATAAATCCATTAAAAATCATAAGAATAGTACAGTACACATGCAATATAATACAGTAGTCTTACTGAACAAGTATAATCATTGGCTATTAAGGCATTTTTTAGGGTTAGTATCGCTGTTAGTAATCCGTTGGTTATAAAAGAGTCGTCACCCTTGCCCGTCGGCCGCCCGTCGGCATGATCTCCTTATGACTCCCAATCGTTGTATCGTTATATCAATGATCAATAGAGGATAACACCAAACCCTTTTTTAAAGGAAAGCCTGTCGGCCCACCATCCTGTACAAGTCAAATCGATCTCCAACCAACGGTTCAACCAGTCTTCACTTGTCTTTCAGTAATAATAACAGTAATTCAATCTTATATCCATATTCATACACATTTCATTAATGCATTGCAATCAATAAACATGATTTAACTCAAATGAAGAGAACCCTTAAAATATCGTACAGTCGATAGAAATCTCAAACAGAGTCAAAATACATAGCTTCAGAAAATTACCAAATTACCAGAAATCGAATAAAACAACGTTTCAAAGATTTACATGTACTAAAACACTATTTTTCAATAGCTTGATAATTTTCTATTTGATAAAATCGCATAGAACTCAAAATATCCGATACAAATTTTCCAGAAAATACTCAAATCATACAAAAACATCATTCCTATAACATACCAAAAGTTACGCGGTTAAAGTTTCGTCAACACAAAGTTATGCATGCTTTTCGGTAACGGAAACACAAAACTGAGCAGAAAAGTACCAAAACTCAAAATCTTTGAAAGTAGAAATAGGATTCGGAGTCCTTACTACAAGATGAACAAATCTTCTAACAGTGGCGTTGGACAAAAAGCGCACCGCGAGCTCCAAAACCCAGCCTTTCTTTCCTTTTCCTTCTCTTTCTCTCTCCAACTTTCTCTTTCTCTCTCTTCAATTGATTCAAAATATCTCAATCCAACATATATCCATTCAGATCATCCCGGACAATCCAAAATCGTCCCGGGACGATTTTCCCTCTGGATAAATCTCATCGAGACGAAGTGTATTCGTTCTTGGACGATTTGGTCTTTAGACAAATTTTGTCTCGATGGTTCATCCCGGCTAGTACAGGCTCGTCTAGATGAACCATACAGATTCTTCACAATTTTCTTCAGTTCATCCCGTACTAAGGCTAGTTCGTCCGGACTAACAGCACTCACAAAAATGAACTTTTGAGGGGGTTTTATAATCTACCCACCTTAAGAAAAATGTCATCCTCGACATTTCCCTTAAGGGTTTGAATGCAAAATCAATACAAAACAAATCCGTCCAATCAAAACTCAAATCAAATCTAATCAAAATCAAAACTCGTCGAAAATCATACAGTCGTACAATTCATTCAATCACATGTCATTCACTATGTATGCAAAATGCTGCACTTGAAACTATCAATTCAACCAAACTATCAACCAAATCCTTTCAGTACACTTGCTCTGATACCAATTTGTCACATCCCAGGCATCCATAGTGAAAGGATTCATCGACAGTCTCGATCAACCATCACTTCCTGCTCCCTTGCTCTGACCTGAAATTGTTAACCACAAATAATGAGCTTCAAAAAGCCCAGCAGGTCACCTATTACCTACAACTGAAATCAAATCACGGTACTGAACAATATGCATGTCAATCAGTCAAATCCATAACAATCACTTAATTGCACATGATCATTGAATCTATGCATATACAAAAATCAGTAATCAATGCATGATCGGTGGAATCCCAAAATCATCAGTAGAAGGATCAATAAATAGTAGAGAAATCCATAATGCTCAATAAATCAATACATACGTCAATTCCATCATATCTAAAATATCGGTCAAATCCATAGAGAAAATATCGTATCAGTAATATTAGTTAAACCAATATCATATTGATAGAATCAATCAAATTATTAATAAAAAAATCATCTCCAGTCAGTACTATCAATCGGTATGAAATCATATAAAACAATCAATCAATACGTCGTAAAAACAATTGAAATCAAATCAATACAGAAAAAATATATTCTATATCACATGGTTAATGTATCATATGTAGCAGATCAATATTCGGTGTATCAATAAATCTATAGTATCAATGAATCAATCATATCAGTGTCCGTAGTATCAATGAATCAATGCAATAACAATATCCATATCGATATCTGTGTTCTGTGACATGTACAGTATGAAATATCAATGAAATCGTGCAATGTTAGGAAACTCATAAATCCGTACATCCGTTAGTAAATCCATTCAATATCAATAAATCAATTCGATATCAATAAATCCGTCGGTATAAATAACTATGTACGATAATCAATAAATCAATCATTAATAATAAATCAATTCAATATCAGTAAATCCATTCAAAATCTATAAATCAATTTCATATCAATAAATCAGTCAATATCGATAAATCCATAAAGAAATCATAAGAACAGTATAGTACACATGCAATACAATATAGTAGTCTTACTGAACAAGTACAATCACTGTCTATTAAGGCGTTTTTCAGGGTTAGTATCGATGTTAGTAATCCGTTGGCTATAAAAGAGTCGTCACCCTTGCCCGTTGGCCGCCCGTCGGCATAATCTTCTTATGACTCCCAATCGTTGTATCGTTATATCAATGATCAATAGAGGATAACACCAAACCCTTTTTAAAGGAAAGCCCATCGGCCCACCATACAGGTCAAATCGATCTCCAACCAACGGTTTAACTAGTCTTCACTTGTCTTTCAGTAATAATAACAGTAATTCAATCTTATATCCACATTCGTATACATTTCATTAATGCGTTGCAATCAATAAACATGATTTAACTCAAATGAAGAGAACCCTTAAAATATCGTACAATCGACAGAAATTCCAAACAGAGTCAAAATACACAGTTTCAGAAAATTTCCAAATTACCAGAAATCGAATAAAACAATGTTTTAAAGCTTTACTTGTACTGAAACACTATTTTTCAACAGCTTGATAATTTTCTATTCGATAAAAATCGCACAGAACTCAAAATATCCGATACAAACTTTCCAGAAAATACTCAAATTGTGCAAAAACATCATTTCTATAACATACCAAAAGTTATGCGGTAAAAGTTTCGTCAACACAAAGTTATGCATGTTTTTCGGTAAAGGAAACACAAAACTGAGCAGAAAAATACCCAAAATCGAAATCTTTGAAATCAGAAATAGGATTCGGAGTCCTTACTACAAGACGAACAAATCTTCTAACAGAGGCGTCGAACAAAAAGCGCACTGCGAGCTCCAAAACCTAACCTTTCCTTTTCCTTCTCTTTCTCTCTCCAACTTTCTCTTTCTCTCTCTTCAAATGATTCAAAATATCTCAATCCAACATATATCCATTCAGATCGTCCCGGACGATCCAAAATCGTCCCGGGACGATTTGCCCTCTAGACAAATCTCGTCCAGACGAAGTGTATTCGTTCCTGGACGATTTGCTCTCTGGATAAATTTCGTCCCGGCTCGTACATGTTCGTCCAGAAGAACCTGTATAGATTCTTCACAATTTTCTTCAGTTCATCTCGTACTATGGCCATTTCGTCCGGACTAACAGCACTCACAAAAATAAACTATTTAGGGGGTTTTACAGTTTATAAGCCTAAAATTGTTGGTGGTCAAGGTATTTTAGATCCCAATGCTCTTTATTTTGCCTTTAGGTGTTCTCTCATTTGGCGGGTTGTTAATGGTACCTGTCCTTGGGCTAGTTGGGTTAAATATAATTATATTTCTTTTTGGAAACTTATTTCTCAAAAACTCTCTATTTCTTTGAATAATATGTGTTCTATTGCTAGAGATATTAAAAGCAAGATTGTGTTTAATATTTCTCTTAATTGTTTTATTTCTCTTTATCGGGATACTTGGTGTGGGGGAGAGCTCTTCAAGAGCTCATTGGATTCAATATGGATGTTTCTTTGATTAAGAGTATTTTGGGGGATTGGATGAGTGATGGTTGCAAGAATTACGTAGATTTAATACCTTTTGAATAATTTTGATCATTTCTGCTATTTTCATTGTAAATAAGAAGATTTCTAATATCACTTAGGGTGGGATGCATCTTCCCTCTTTTAAGATGTTACATAAAGTTTTTTATGATAGCTTTACAAAGGTGGAGTGGTGCTTTTATATTTGGCCCAAGACATATGCTACAAGATTTTCTTGCTTTGCTTAGATAAAATTTTTGAAAGGCTTGAAAATGATTAATATCCTTGCTAAAAGGAATTTGAATATTCCTCTTTCATGTATCCTTTTGTTCTATTGCTGAGGAAAGTCATAACCATCTTTTCTCTGAGTGTGATTAATTTCTCTTTTTACATTATTTCTAAATTAGTGTCGAGCTTGAATTTTTTTATGCTTAGGCCCACTTTGATTCAGTTATTTAAATTTATTTTTTCTTTTAATTTATATTCAAATGCTAGAAATCTATTTTTCATGGTCACTTGTTTTATTTATTTTATTTAGAAAGAAAGAAATCAATGGATGTTTGAGAATAATCATTGTGCTGATTTGATTTGTAAGCTTATTAAAAATGCTATTTTGGCAAAAATTTCTAACTCAAGGTTCTTTTCATAATATTAAGCATTTTCGTTAGGTATGGTTTTGGTTGAGGTTTTTGAGGTATGAGTTTTTTTTTTGGGGGTTTTGTTGTTGTGGTTTTTATTTTTATTTTTATTTGGGTCCTTCGATTTTTTTTGTTTGGTTGGTTGGTTCGGCATCCAGGTTCTTTGGAAGGCCAAATTTATTAATCAAGATTTGGTTGTTATTCTATTTCTGGTGAGGTGTGCCTTTTTATTTTTTTCTTTTTTAGGCTCAGTTATGTATAGGAAGTTATTTCTGGTTCTATTGTTTTGCTTTTATCTTGATGATTTTGGTCTATTATCTTGAGTGTATTTTTGAATTTACTTTTGTGTTAATGTTTTGCTATTTTTTTGGACAATGATGTTTGAATCCTACATCTTCTTTTCTTAGAAGGTTGATTTGGCAACTGGGTCTCTACTTTGGAAGGACATCTCTAGCAACCAAGGATTGATATTTGTATGACCCTTTTTTGGGTGAAAGATTCTTTGTTTCGATCTTCCATTGGGCTATTTCTAGAGGATTCCGCAATTCGAGTTCTTAGTTAGAATTTTTCAATTTCTTTTTATTTGTTTGGTTTTAATTTCCTTATAAAGTTTCTTTATTAAGTTGCTTGTGTGGTGATTCTTTTTTATTTTCTAGAATTATATTGGACTGATATGAAGCATTTGAATTATCTTTGAGGATAAATCTTGTTCAAAGAGGCTTTTTCTACCTTGGCTTGTTGTTAGAGGCTGGTGAAAATAAGTTTCTATGACAGTTCCTTTGAATTTTTTTGTTCACATTTTCTTGTCTACTTTGAAGGGTTGTAGATTATCTCGATTGAAAAAAGCATTTATGTTGGTTTGAAAATGTTCTTTAGATTATCGGGTATAAATCTGTTGGTGGTTATTGCTAAATATTTGAAGATTTCTTTGGAGGTTAGATGATTTTTGTGCAAGAGCTGAACTGTTATTCATTTTTTTTAGGAATTCTTCTAATTAGTTTTCCTTTTTGTAAGGCTTCTTTTCTTTCTTTTGCAGTTTTTGTAAGTTTTTTCTTGTTTTTCTTACAAAACTATTGTAACTCTCTTGTAACCATTTCATTTTTAATGAAATTGGGTATGATTGCCCCTAATTTTTTCCAAAAAAAATGTTTAACGGATAAAATAATATTTGAGAAAAGATGTTTCAACTTTTAATAAATAATAATAAATGTAAAAGAATTTTATTATCAATCTTATCCATTTTAAAGTGATTGTAGAAGTCCTCTTGCTCTTATCTATGCTTAGGTCCAATACTAAATTGTTGCATCACAAAGATATCAAAATAAAACAACATTGAAAGGAGGTATTTGCGTGTCTAAATAGATGACATTTTTCATAACTATTATATAAAAATATTTCGGACATAAATGTGCAATCTTGCATGAATTAAATTAAAAAGCTTATTATCATTAATACGCCACCTAAAATCACCTTGATCAAGCATTAATCTTGAGGCATATTTGAAAAGAAAACTTTCAAAATTAAATTTGGTGCCATCCAAACTTTGATCAAAATAAACTTACAGTCAAATTGACCCAATGACACCAAAATCGTTCTAATCTGAGTCCAAATAGGCTCGAATCAATGGTCTGAAGCGTACTTTTCAAATGATCTCGAAATATGAAATGGTTATAATCAAATCCAACAGATCAACGAGACAAATCCGAAAAGCCCAAGATCACTTAATTATGGCATCATTAAGGCACTTAAATGCTTGATGAAAGCTCTACAATTTAGGGAATCAATATGGACCATTTGATAGAGCACCCATAATTTGCTCTGGATTTTTTCTATATTTACGGAGCCTGCCACTTCCTAAAATCTATAAATAGGTCATTATTCTTCACATGAGGGGGAGGAAGGAAAAACGATAGAGAGAGCTAGTGAGAGCTCTCTTGCATTCTCTAGCCATCGCCACTGTTGATGACCACCAGCTATTGCTGCTGACAACCACCGTTGTTATTAAGGATCAACATTAGAAATCTCTATCATCTCCAAAGTATAAAAAGGAATTAACCCTGTTGTTGGGTATAAAAGTCCATTTGTGGATATCTATAATCCCTATTGAGAAAAATAGACCTTTTTGTTGGGTATAAAAGTCCACATGCAGACATCTATAATTCCTATTGGAGAAATCATACCCTATTTTTGGGTATTAACTGTCATATTTGATTTTCTGTACTCTTCTTCTTCTCCAACAGTGAAGAAGGGAACATCTTTGCATCACTTACTATCTAGTGAATTTTGTAATTAGGCTAGACCCTATGATTTTCTTCTTTTCTAGAATTTATGCATAAATTTTTTTTTGATCCTGCTACTTTTATTGTTCAACTTGAATCTTTGTATAATGCTAAGACATAAAATATACACTCTACATACTCAAAATTTCTAGCATGCAACAATCATAAACTGATTAACCTAATCTGTCTTGTAGATTTTGGAAAAATAAGTTAGACCATATAAGGCTTTGCAAGCCTCCCTTAACAATCGTTTGCACCGATTTTCATTCGAGTTACTTTTTTTTTTCTTGATAAAATGGAAGTCGTGTCATTAGCTCATTTTGTACTATTTGACTCCATAATGAAGTTATATTTAAGCTCTTCCTAGTGTAACTTCACAAATTAATCTGGATTGGGATAGTCAAATTTTCCCAATAGAAATTGAGAGCAAGAAAGTGGCCAAATAAAGAGGAGAGAAAATGTGTAATAATTAAAGATCTACCATTGGTTTTGATATGACGAGGTAAAGAAATAAAGAGATTAATATTCATAACTAACATATTGCTGTTATTTTATCTAATTTTAACTATACTTCTAATTTATGTCTCTTTGAAATCTTATATATTTTAATTTTTTATGATGCACAGTCTAATATACTATATTTTAAAATAAATTTGAGATTTTTTTTTTCTTTCCAAACTTAGCTTGGTGAAAAATTTGCTGTCCCATATTTTGGTAAGGTGGAAAGTGATATCCATTCTTTATTAAAGGTTATGTGGTTATCTAAACTTCCATAATTTTTTTTAGTTATAACATTACTTTATCAGAAGCTATAGAGTCAAACTGATTTCTAAAAACAACATGTGAATTTGTAGAATGCAATACGGCTAAAAACTCTTAATAAAACCACTAATTGGAGGAATAAGCTTATGGGTTTATTAACAAAAAAACATTATCATTGGCAACAGCAAAGCCATCGGATGAGAGAGACGACAAGGTGGAGGGAAGAGTAAAGATCAAAGCTTGAGCACGACCACTACTAACAAGCAAAGGAGCCACAACAACAATGGATGGAGCCAACACCGATGCTCAACTCTCCAACATCAAGGAGGAGGGAGAGGCCAAGCATTGTTTAAAGAGAATCCTACCAAATTAGGGAGCACAAATATTAGGTAGCAACAGACCTTAATTTATTGGTTAGAAATTTAAGCTTCTAATGAAGAGACCTTGCATTCGAGATCTTGGATCTACCATCCGAGTTTGCAATTATCAAAATTAGTCCTTATGATTTTCCCATTTCTATTATAAATATTTTGATTAGATCTGCCTTCCCATCTTAGATTTGGTGCAACAAAATTGCAATAATATAAGTAAATAACTATACTAAAATACTTGATATTATCAGAATCAATCAAAAAAATTAAAAGAACTATCTTCAGCTAATGCAGAGTTGCCTGCTTTCAAAAAAAAATTATACTAAAAAAATAACTTTACAAGACAATTAAAAAGCCGCCTCAAAGAAAGCCTTAGTTATCCTAAGTAGATCTAGAAAGTCTAGGCTTTATTTTTTCAAAGATTTAAAAATTTCACTGGTCTCGATTGATATATGACGCTGCACTGCTTTCTAGATTTAAGAAACTGTTAATGTTATGACTTTATTTTAAATCATGTCATTAAAATCAAAACAATTTAGTTAAATTCTTCTGCTGAGGGTATTTTGCTGGATATCACTGGCTGTATGGCTCAATGTGAGAAGAGATTATTATGAATGAAGTCTGGACCCGAAGAACCATTCGGCTGTTTGACGGTAAACAGTAAAAACTCAATTATTGTTCATCATTGTGCTTTTGCTGTTCACAGCTCTCTGAGTTCGAACTCCACATATAATAATCTCTCCAATCTGAGAGGACTTGGTGGTTGAACAAAAAAAAATTAGCAGCAATGTTTCTGCCTAAAAAAATTCTAGGCTTTATTTTTTTCACCGGAAACTAGGAGAACTACTAATTCAAATAGAACCTCAAGCCACATTTAATCGCGTTTAAATGAGTGTCAAATTTATTTTCACCACACCAGTCAGATTTATTCCAAGTAGCAATTGATTTCTACAAAAGCTAACCTTTCTGAGAACAGTGATAATTCCCTGAAAGACAGACCAGTAATTGAAGCATGATTGTTAAGTAAAACAATCTTTTATTTCCCAAATACGGACTCCTTCGAATGGCTTCAAATATTATTTCTGATAGAGTTACTGTCAAATATTAGCCTTTGTAGACCTGCTATACCTGCTTCATTGTAGCAAAGTCTCATTATTGGCATTACAGAAGGGGAGTGAAGAGAGATAAAGCATAAAAAATATATGCCATTTTTAATACAAATTATAATAGAATATAAATAATGTTATTCAAAATATTATACCGTTTATTCTCTCATTTCTTGTGTATGATATGAGGTCGGGCCAAGATGTGTATCAATGTATCTCTGGTTCATGTATGCAGCACATGTTATCGGGGGATACCTAAAGACAATTAGTCGAAAGGATGGTAAAGAGAAAAGAAAAGTAAAGAGAATCAAAGAACAAGATTTTGAATTAGCCATGAAAGACTTATAAAATAAAATTAAAATCAACGATTTTGGAAAAACAAAGCTGTGTACTTTGGTGGGTTCTTCTCAGAAGCGCAGGATGGCAAACACTCCACAACGCATTCAGGCTTTGGGGCCACAAAAAATGGAATCTGTTTAAATGAGGAGAGTAGAAATTAAAAAAATGGAGTACAATTTCTAAGAAATATAATCAGCACGAATTCCAAATTATCCTATATGGAGAGAGAAGTAACATGTAACAATAGTTTCCTTACCTTGAGTTCAGTAATAATACAAACAATAAAATTATGTTTTCGGCATAGCGAGGATAAAACTAAAATCATCCAAAGCAATGCACATCAAGTAAATAAAGAAAAAAATAAGAGGCATGAAAATGTGCCAGTTACAGAGTTACAAAAATAACTCACCTGATATAATTTCTTAAAGAGAGAATTGAATATTCTTTGACCTAGGGCTAGCATAAATTCACAAAAGCTGATCATTCAAAATGTCAGGACCTAAAACATGACCCATTTAATATTTTTTTTCATTGAATTTTTTAATTGTGCTATAATCTTATTATTATTTTTTTAAATATCCTAAACTTTATAGATTAATTTTTTTTTAACCAAAACACGTTAACAGATTTATGCCATGATTATTCTACAAGTTTTATGTTGGTTATAAACTATCTAACACACTCTCCACTTTTTTTATTTAGGACTTGAGACCTGACAAAGACAGGTTAACAGGTCAAGTTCGGGTCATTTAGGTTGATAATGAATCGGGTTCGGGTCATTAGAGTTGCTAGCGAATCGGGATCGGGTTGGTCTTTTTAATCTATTTATTAAATAGGTTGGCTTAGGGTTTGAATAGATTTGAGCCTGGTCAATTTCAGCTTGGATCCAAACCTAATCTGTCAACATGTTTTTGTCACCCCTACCTAAGCCTACATGGCATACATCATAGGGGTGCTATAATTTGACAAAAATTGAACATTATATATTCTATACATTTACAAATAGTGGAGGATTACAAAGTACACATTCACATCAGTTTCATATGAGTTTGAATCTATAGTTGACTAATAAATTCTAGAGCATTCCTATTGAGTTCCAAACCCACAGTCAAACCAAGTTCAAATTTAGTGGAGGATAAAATTTACGATTCCAAATCTTTGGATTACCTTAAAAGTGGTGCTCAAAAGAAGCAAGCTTTGTTTGTCCTCTGATCTCACTGACTTGCTTCAGCTAACACACTATAGGAAATTCATCAATTACCGGCGGTCTGGACCGGCTGTTCTCCAGGCGCCGGTAATAACGGCGGCTTAACCTGCAGTGTGATTGTTGGCCGGTTTTTACCGGCGGTTCTGTAAATTACAGCCGCCGGAAATAGTGGCAGTCCAGAAACCGCCGATTAGACGGCCGGCATTAAATCTTTATCGGCGCGTTACCGGTGGCTTGAATCGCCGGTGTTAAGTAAATTTATTTCCGGCGGTCTAAACCACCGGAGAGCCGCCGGAAAATGCCCTAGAATAAGCCATCCCAAGCCATCCATTTCATTTCATTGCCTGCTCTCTCTCTCCTGCGCGACGCTAGCCCCCGTCTACTCCGCCCTTTCGCAATCGAGATGCGTCCTCCGACCGTCGACGAGGTCCCTCCGACCGCCGAAAAGTTCCTCCAAACGAAGATCTTGGCCCCACTGCAAGGCTGAAGCTTCTCCCCGCTCCCGTGCGCGAAACCGACCTTCGAGGTTTGCATTTTTAGTTTTTTTTTTAATGCATTTTGTTGCTATTTCGATTAGATTACATCAAGGATCAGCCTTAAGTCAATATCGTTTTGCTTTAGTCATGGATGTTCTCACTAGACATTTGCGAGAGGATGTACCTTGTTGTATGCTTTTTGTTGATGATATTCTTCATGTTAATAAGACTAGAGAGGGACTTGATGGTAAAATTGAATTATGGAGGTCAACCAAAGAGTCTAAAGGTTTTCGCTTGAGTAGATCTAAAACTAAATATATGAAGTGTAATTTTAGTAGTAATAGACCTAGTGAGGGGTTTGTGACTTTAGGCGATCAAGTCATTAATAAAAGTACACGTTTTAGATATCTTTGATCTATTGTTCAAAGTGAAGGTGAAATAGAAGGGGATATTATCAGCACAATTCAAGTTGGATGGCTGAAATGGAGGAATAAATCAGGCTTGTTGTGTGATAGAAAAGTCCCCCTCAAAATTAAGGGAAAATTCTATAAGATGGTGGTGAGATCTGTAATACTTTATGGTGCCGAATCTTGGTCATTAAAAGAGAAGCATAATACTAAGTTAAGTGTTGCAGAGATGAGGGTGCTTAGGTGGATGAGTGGCTTTACCCCTAGAGATAGGATACGAAATGAGCATGGATGTTCTTTTTTGCTTTATCATGGATGTTCTCACTAGACATTTGCGAGAGGATGTACCTTATTGTATGCTTTTTGTTGATGATATTCTTCTTGTTGATAAGACTAGAGAGGGAGTTGATGGTAAACTTGAATTATGGAGGTCAACCATGGAGTCTAAAAAAAGAGTCGCTTTACATGGTTTGGTCACATTAAACGGAGGCCTTTTGATGACCAGATAAGGAAAGTTGAGGTATCAGATTTGACTTATGCTAAGAAAGGTAGAGGTAGACCTAAGCATCATCATCTCTACAACACTTAGTATTATGCTTCTCTTTTAATGGCCAACATTCCGCACCATAAAATTTTGAAGATGTTTTTGCTCGGGTGGATGAGTGACTTAACCCTTAGAAATAGAATATGAAATGAACATATACGTGATAAGGTTGGAGTAGCTCCAGTGGAAGATAAGATTAGAGAGTCGCTTTAGATGGTTTGGTCACATTAAACGGAGGCCTTCTGATGACCCGGTAAGGAAAGTTGAGGTATTAAATTTGACTTATGTTAAGAAAGGTAGAGGTAGACCTAAGCATCCTCATCTCTGCAACACTTAACTTAGTATTATGCTTCTCAATATAAGCATCATTAACTCCTTTCTTTTCAAGAACTCTCCATAGCACTTCTCTTGGAACTATATCATATGCTTTCTCTAAATTAATAAATATCATATGAGATGGTTGTGAGACCTACAATGCATTCCAATTCAAGTAAAGTACACTTATTCAAAAGTATAGCACGTACACTTGCTAAGGGGTATATATCTTCTAATAATTGTTTTTAATACAATTATGGATGTTAAAGATAAGAGTAAAGATAATGTCAAAGCAAGGATGGACATTAAAGAGTATTGTCGGCGAAAAAATCTGGAGTTAGTAACAACAACCGACGGCAAAATAATAAAGCCCAAAGCACCTTACTCTTCACGTTAGAGCAAAAAAGATCAATATGTCAGTGGTTTAAAAGTTCAAAAATGCCTGATGGCTATAAATCAAATATAAGCGATGTGTTGACTTGAAATCTGCGAAATTATTTGGACTAAAAAGTCATGATTGTCACATAATTATGGAAGTTCTTCTTCCGATCGTAGTATATATGTTACCAGATTACATATCAAATCCGCTGACCGAGCTTAGCATTTTCTTCAAAGACCTATGTTCATCTAAACTAAGCGAAGACGCTTTATGGAGGAGCGAGGATAACATACCAATCATCCTCTGCAAGTTAAAAAAAAAATTCTCTGGGATTTTTTGATTATATTATATGAAACATCTTCAAGTCCATCTATCTTACGAAGCTAGAGTTGGTGGACCTTTACAATATCGTTGGATGTATCCTTTCGAGAGATAAAACATACTTTTATTAAGACTCCAATATTTTTGAATAAATTGAGAGAATATATGTTTATTAACTTGATAATTGTAATTGTTTAATAGATATTTGAACAAGTTGAAATATGTTAAGAATAAAGCACGACCAGAAGGATCGATATGTGAAGCATATTAGTCTCAAGAAACTACTCATTTTTTCTCCTACTACTTCGAGCCCCATATAAGGAGTACAAGAACAAAGATTGGTCATAACATGAACTTCGATGTAGAAGAACAATCACAGACTGTACTATCAGTATTTAGAAGTTATAAAAAGCCCAGTGGCAAATGTGTTGAAAGATTTCTCAACGATTTAAAAATCAAAACAACAAATTTATGTGCTACTGAACTGTAAAGAAGTTGAACTAATCTTAGAATAAATTCTTCCATAATGTGCATAATGAGTAATATTTATTTAAAATACTAAAGTATTCTTTGGATGATTTATCACCAGGTATTTCGTAAGCAATTTTCCTTTGACAGATTCTAAGGATATTGAGCAAGTTGTTGCAAATGAATTCCCAGCTTGATTCAGATCTTATATGAACTCATAAATTTTAAAATTTTAATTCGAATTACATCTTATTTAATACCAAAAATACTAATATTTAAAAATATTTTTAAGTATAAAACCCTGATAACAATTGTTTCGATAAAGATTTGCAAGCACTAGTATGGGGTCCAATGCAAAAGGTAAATACCTGACCAATATTTATAATGAATGAGTTCATATTTCATACCAAGTCATGGAATGAAGGAAAAAAATTGAAAATTATGGAGTATGTGTTAGAGGCTCTGTTTAAAATTGCGCAACAAGAGGCGCGCGCCTCTGCGATTTTCTTCCCAAAGGCGCCTCGAGGCGCACGCAATTTGGACCTTGGTAGAGGCGTACGCCTCACCTTGTGTGAGGCGCGCCTCAATTACGCAATTATGGGTGAGACGTACGCCTCATCCAAATGGATGCACTGCAAATCATTATTGTAATTCCTACTGTAAATCTATAGGTTTGCCATATCTTATTTGACACTGCAGAGCCTGATGGAAGTGAGGACACCTTTGGAAGCAATGTTTACATCAACTGAATGACTTAACTCTACTTAGGGGAAAAAAAGTGAGGGGAAGGAAATAAGAAAGATTATTCTGAATGATAAATTTTGGGCTACTATGACCTATGCCATATTGAGCACGAGACCCTTAATACAAGTACTACGCTTAGTGGATGTAGAGTAGAAACCAGCTATATGTTTTATTTATAATGCTATGGATGAGGCCAAGGAGTTGATTGCACACAACTTGGGAGGAGAGGAGACAAGTTATAGAGAGATTTGGGATATCATTGATGTTCGGTGGGAGGTACAGTTACACCGTCATCTACATGCAGCGGCATATTATCTCAATCCTCAATTTTAATATTCAGAGAAGAAATCTTCAAACCCGGAGGTGAAGCTTGGTCTGTATCATTGTATGGAAAGACTAATACCGTAGCAGACAGATAGGGAGCTTGCAGATTTACAACTTGTTCTATTCCGGAATAAAGAGGGTTTTTTTGGTCTGAATGTAGCAAAATCAATTATTGCCAAACGGTCTCAAGGTAAAGTTATTTTGGTAAATGCAAGATACTTTATTCAGTTCTGATTTCTGAATTCTGATTATCTTTTTTCTTCTTAAAAACAGTTGAATGGTGGATCCAATTTGGTGATTCCACCCCTAAGTTACAGAGTTTTGCTGTAAGAGTATTGGGCCTCACTTGTTCTTTTTCTGGGTGTGAACGAAACTGGAGTACATATAGTCAAGTGCAAACAAAGAGAAGAAATTGGCTATCAACACTCAAAATGAACTCCCTCGTATATATTATGCACAACAAGAGGTTAAGAGATAGGAGGTTGAGGAATAAGAGGTTGAAGGATGATGAGGACTCATTGGTGTGTGATGATGTGTCATCTGATAATGAGTGGTTCATAGATGATGAGACAGATTTGTCATTATCAGACTTATAGCTAGAAGATCTAGATGTGGATGTCTTGAGGAGCGAAGTAGATCAAGTGGGCACATCCACTAGTACCACACCACACACATCCACTAGCTCTACAGCACAACAATCAAGTAAAGGTATTCCATAACTTCTTATATTCTATCGCATTATATTTATATCAAGTGAGCAATTAACATGATAATGATCTTTTCTCTTATTGAACAGGGAAGAGAAAAGTGAGTCATATTGAAGATAATGATAATATGACATTCATTGATACAATTGAAGAAGAAGATTCCCTTAAAGACCCATTTAGTGATGGGATATGATTGCATTTTATATGTTCTTTGTACTTTAGGAGTTTTGTTGAACTAATATTTTGTTATTTTGTACTTTGGAACATGATTTTATTGTATCTATTTTGTTACTTTCCACTATTTTCATATATCATTTAGATGCTTTTAATGTAAGATAGAATATTGCTATTATTTACCTGCTAAAATCCTTAATTTCTCATTTACGCAATTTTGTGTCCGTGAAGCTTAAGCCTCAAACCGCCTCAAAGCTTACGCCTCGCCTCACGAACGAAAATCGCCTTGAGGCTTAATTACGCAATTTTAAACATTGGTTAGAGGGAACACTTATAAAGAAGATTAGTGTGATTATTACGGTATTCTGAATGAGGTTCTTGTCCTGAAGTACCCAAACGAAGATGAGAACTTTGTATGCTTATTTAACTGTCAATGGTATGATCCAGTACAGAATAGAGGCACAAGAGTTCATCCTGCATATAGTTTAGTAGATATAAAATATATTAGAAGATATTGAAAGTTTGAACCATTTATGTTAGCAAGTCAAGCTATTCAAGTTTATTTCAACAAATATCTCAGTGGTCGTAGAGATAAACAAGATTGGCTAGCTGTCATAAAAATAAAAGCACGGGAAATAATTGATCAACAATACGTTGTAGCAACTGCACATCGAGAGGATTAGATGTCAAGTTATAGGCCTGTTGAAATTGAGGAGATGCCAACTATAACCCCTAGTATTGAAATGCAGTTATAATATATGAATAGTTCAATTAGCTCATCAAGTGAGAACGAGGATGAAAGTGAAGATACCCTGGAGAGCAATGAAAATATTTCTGATTCTGAATAGTTTTTATAATTTAAAATTGTAGTTTGTATAATTTAGAATTGTATAATTATAATTTTTATAATATTTTTGAATAGTTTTGTACTTATAGAATTGTACATTTTGAATTCTGAGCAATGAAAATGTTAATCATTTTTTGTATCCTGTCATTTTTTATTTTTGTAATTCATTAATGTGTATTATGTGTTCTTTATTTTTTATATATATTGCAATGCTTTACTAATTGCTTCTTTTAATGCAGATAGCTTTAGATGACGATCCTCCTTGTAGATCCTTTGCCTCAAAGTTTCTTGAAAAAAGTTGAGTATTAATCCTAACAGATAGACAACATGATGAAAGTGAGGGACAGAGATCAGTTCCACCAGTTAGACCTTCACCACCACCACCCAGGAGTCAGCAGCAGTCCCCTAATGAGCAGGGTTAGGGTCAGGGTCAGTCAGATCCACCTGCTGTTGTACCACCACCCTTTCTTGGGTACTTCCCTCCTCCGTCGACGAGTCCTCACTTTCCCTCTCCAAATCAGGCACATGCAGCTCCATTTTATCCATATTATCCCCCACCATCATGACAAGCTGCAGGTCTATCCACCGGTCCTTACCCTCCTTACCCCCACCCATATTATTACCCATATCTGGTGCAGCAAGAACACAGTGGACCATCTAGACCAGCAGAGGTTAGTGCTGGGGATCATGCAGCTGCAGCAGATAAGCGTCAATACATTAAGCCTGAGGGTGATAAATAAGTTCAGTTTATGTTGTTAAGTTTCTTATATTTTGATATATTATATGTTATTGACAAAAAAATTAACATGCAGCTTCAATCCTTCAAGACCACCTACTCATAAGATTCGAGATATTATAAAAAACAAATATTATGCTCTTACTTATCATGAAAGAAGATCCCAAAGGAAATTAGGATATATGATTTGAAGAATTTCAGGTATACTTATTTGGCATGAATTCAAATATTTGTTTAATTTTTATTAATATTTTCTATTATGCCTATATTTTTTTACATAAAGAATTTAGGTGGTTGCCTGAGCATAACATGAGGATCAGAATAAATTTTGAGAGGAGATAAGCGACCCGTCTTAGGGACATGTTCTCAGAGCAAAATAGAGCATCTGACTGTGGGGGTTTAGGAAGCTGATGGGGACATCAGATCATCATGGAGAGTTTATCAGAGACGCGGCCGACGATCTACGGCCACGATCGAGTCTCTATATTTTTGAGTTGTTGATGTATTTTATTTTCATGTAGCTTGTTATTTGCTTATGTGACATTTAGAGTCGTTGTATTTTTTTTATTTAGTTGCTTATGTGTTTTCTTTCCCGTAGTACCCCTCTCATGGGAGCTATCGTATGTAAGCCCAAAGGGCGTTTGTGTCTTTTGTTTCGAGTCTTGTTGTAGGAGGCTATTTAAAGCCCCATTTTATTCTATTATGGTTAATGAATGTTTGCTGATGAAATTTTCCTCTTGGATGAGTTTGAGACAGCTTGTGAGTTCTAATGGAGAGAAATCCCTAGGAGAGGGAGATCGGTGCAATACCCACCAACTTAGATAAGTCGGGTTCGTGGTTTATTTATTTATATTTTTTCTTCCCCTTTTGTTTCTTGTTCCTTCCCTTCCTCCCACCACCACCGCCGGCCAACCATCACCTCGCCCGATCCTTCCTCCCCTTCCAAACCCCACGGCCCAAATTTCCCCAAACCATGCCGCCGGCCAAAGCCTTAACCGCCGGCCAAAGCCTTAGCCGCCGGCCTTCATAACCCCCTTTGCTGTTTTATTTTGTTTCCTAACTTGGGATGAGACTAATTGGAACTAATTTGAAATTCAAAATCATTCAAATTTGAATTCAAAATATTTCCTAAATTAGTTATTCTATTTAGGAAAGAAATTGATTTAAATCTAATTTCGGAATTTAAATTCTTGAGGATTTAAATTAATTTCTTCCTAAATCTAAAACCTAAATTAGGAATCCTTAATTGCTCCCTCAAATTACTCTCCCTTGCTCAAGCATGCCGCCGGCCTCCTTTGAACCCCATTAAATCCTATTTCAAATTAATCCCTCAATCAAGTCTATATTGAGGAAATAATTTGAAATCCCCATAAGTCCTCTTAGCCGAAATTCCCACTCACCGTTCCTGGATTGATTTTTTGCCTAAGTGGTAATTTCACTTTGGAAATAAATTAATTCTTTCCCTTTTTCCCTTCTCTGCATTGCCGCCTCTTACACCTGGTTCCCTCTCTCACCCGCACCTACTCTCTCTCCCAAATCCCTTCTCTCTCCGTTATTCCCCCACACAATCCTAACATAATTTCTTCTGCTATTTCCTCTATCTCCTAAGCACAAACAGAAGGCAACATAAAACCTGAAGAATTATCTCAGAGTCCTAAGCAAAATCTGAGCACAATCTTAGGTGTTGAGAGCAACACTTGGACGTAGATCTCCAATCCATTATCAAGAGAAACTTATTTCACTTTGTGACTATTCAAGAGACATATCCTATTTGCATCGAAGGAAGCCATGGACGAAGACGTTGAAGGCATCAAGTGACGGATCTACACATCTTTTTGGCAAAGGTTTCTTTTCTCACTTGTATCTTATTTCTTTGAAATCTAAATTCTCGTTGGCTTGATTGTAATCGCAAAAGCTCCTCCAAGTGCTCCTGCAAAGCCTAGTAAATCGTAGGTTATTGAGTGTGCTTTCTATGCATCCTAACTCTCATTGTTAGATTAGGGATTACATCGAAAACTACTATTTTGCATTGTTTATTTTTCTTACTTATCTTGAAAATTTCAAAGCTTGGAGTATGTGATTTAGCCTACGCAAAACGCCTCTTTGACTTTTTTAATTGACGTTGAGAATTGCTAATAATTTTAATCCAAAATTATTCTAATCAAAGAATTGTGCAATGTTTAAAATGAAGCCTTAAGCATGTCATCTAAGTAGTCCTGCATCAGAAGCTCTCTTCATACTGGTGAATCTTTTATTCATATGGAACATAGATGACGATTGGTAAAAGCTTTAAATTAATTTATTAAATATATTTATTTTATTATAACTATATCTTATATTTTCAGAAAGAGTTTCTTGGTCGGGAGCCAACACCACTGCAGTTGCATACAAGAACTCATCAACATCAAGCTGACCATCAGTGGGTATGCCGCCGGTAACAAAACCGGCGGTCACCAGCGCTTAGACCGCTGGAACCTAACCGGCGGTATTAACCGCAGGTGAAAAAAACCGTCAGAAAAACACTGTCGGAAAAGGTTTTCAGCGCCGTTTTTTCCGGCGATTTTTGAACTGCCGAGAAGCCGCCGGTGTTTTGCCAAACCGTTGGAAAACCAGTAGTAACCGTCGGAACAAATCGTCAATAATGAGTGATTTTCGTGTAGTGACAATGGTTTGACTACGTGTGACTTAGCTCCTTTGGCCTGTTTAAGCAGCTAGATATTGAGAATGTGGAAAGAAATTTCTAGGAAAGGATGTAGAGTGTTTGAGGAAACCCTATCAACATTAAGTCACTTTGATCCTTCCCCTTATCATCTCTTTTATTGTGGTTTCTCCCCAGCCTTCCACCATAAGTTTTCTCCACTCTCGTCCACCATGCTTCTTAACTTCATTGGGGGTTGTCGACTAACAAGAACAACTCTCCACTTTTCTCACCCAAGAGTTGGGGCCTAGCAATGATAGATTAATGGGTCAGGTTCGGGTCATTCAGGTTGCTAGTGAATCGGGTTCGGATAATTCAGGCTGCTAGCGAATGAGGTTAAGGTTGGTCTTTTTAATCCATATATTAAACAGATTGGGCTCATGTTTGATTAGATTTAAGTATGTTCAATTTTATCTTGGATCCAAACCTAACATGTCAACCCGTTTTTGTCACCCCTACCTAAGCCTATATGGTATATATCATTGGGGTGGCATAATTTCACAAAAGTTGAACATTAAATATTCTATACATTTACAAATAGTGAAAGATTTTTTTTTTATGAATAAATAGTGAAAGATTATAAAGTACACATTTACATCAGTTTGATATGAGTTTGAATTTATAGTAGACTAATAAATTCTAGAGCAGTGACATTGAGTTCCAAACCACTATCAAACCAAGTCCAAATTTAGTGGAAGATATAAAATTTACTATTCCAAATCTTTCGATTACCTTAAAAGTGGTGCTCTAAAGAAGCATACTTTTCTTCTCCCTTTGATCTTGCTGACTTTCTTCAACTAACATTGGTTTGATTGGGTAAGACTTAGCTCATTTGGTCTCTTTAAGCAATTAGAGATTGAAAGTGTGGAGAGATAATTCAAGGAAAGGATGCATAGTGTTTGAGGAAACCCTAGCCATATGAAGTCGCCCTGATCCTCCGCCTTATCATCTCCTTCATTGGGGGTTTCTCCCCCGCCTTCCACCCCAAGTTTTCTCACTCTTGTCCACCATGCTTCCTAACTTCATTGAGGGTTGTCAACTACCTAACACAACACTTCACTTTTCTCATCCAGGACTTGAGATATAGCAACAACAGGTTAATGGGTCAGGTTCGGGTCATTCAGGTTGCTAATGAATCAAGTTCGAGTATTCAGATTGCTAGCAAATCAAGTTCGTGTTGGTCTTTTTAATCTATTTATTAAACAGGTTGGGTTTAAGTTGACTAGATTTGAGCTTGGTCAATTTCAGCTTAGATCCAAACCTAATCTATCAACCCATTTTTGTCACCCCTACCTAAACCTTCATGGTATATATAATAGGGGTGACATAATTTCATAGAAATTGAACATTACATATTCTATACATTTGCAAATAGTAAAGGATTACAAAGTACACATTCACATCAATTTCATATGAGTTTGAATCTATAGTAGACTAAAAAATTTTAGATAGTGCTATTGAGTTCCAAACCCACTGTTAAAATTTTGACTCAACTATTTGAATATATTTCAGATTTGGATAACTTTCATGTTGTCACAAAAAAACTTCTATTACTTAGTCATTTTCTGCTCTCTCTCACATTGGACGAGAAATGAATGCAAGGAGAGATAATACTAATATTGAAAGTATTTCCTTAGTATTCTTTAAAATTAAGAATGTTGTTTGCTTCAAAATTATTGGCTGAAAAAGATTGGAGGAAGTGAGAGGTATAATTTCCTCATATGGGGTTTTCTTTTTGGTTGCACTTCTTTGTTTCATTATCTCTTATATTATCAGTTCTAATCTATTTGGTCTTGGTGGCTATGTTGCTAGAATTTGGTTTTCAACAGACAATTAGTTTTCTTTTGGTTTTACAAGTATTTGGCGTATTGTTCAACTCTAAAATTTTTGGGTATTTTGCTGTCAATAGGGCTGGAATTCACACTGGTGTTTTGGCTATTTGGTGGCTCTCGTTGGCAAGAATGGACTATGATGAATGGTGTACGTCTCCAATTATGCCCCCTTGGATGGTCATTTCGGCAACCAGTAGCTGCATCTTGGATGGTCGTATTTGGCAACCAAAGGAGCATTCCTCTTCATGACATATTTCTGATGAATTTGATGTAGTTTTGTCCAGTCTGAGTCCTGTTTTGGCTCCTCATTCTACTTTCTTGTTGTTAGTTTTGAACTTTTTCTTCAATTTTCGACTAAGCATTGCTTCTTACATTTTAGTTGCATCTATATGTAAGCTTGGCTTTTCTCAAAAAAAAAAAAAAATCCTTGGATTTATATAGTAGCATGCCATCCAATATTTTCAAACTGCTCAATTTAGGATTAAATAGCATTTCCAAGATTCCATGTTAGTGGGGAGACCTACTCTCTTAGCAATAATTTCTGGACCTATGAAAGCTAAGGTTGAAGGATAAAACTTAATGCCCAATAAATATATGCCTAACTCAATAGGTCATCATATGAAACAAGAACATTAAGAACACAAGAAAAAACAAATTTCTAAATAATATGTTGAGAGAATAAACAACTACATTTTTTGTTGAACCAAATAAAAATGGAGTGATGGATCTTACAGAGTAGCGTTCTCGTCCATCTAAAACAACACGGTGCAATGTCGATCTGCACACAAATATGAACTTATAAAAACTATATTTATATGACAACCAATTAAGGCTATGTTATAGCTTAAAACTAAATCAAATAACATTACATTAAAAGTACAATTTGAGATCATGTTCGCTACAATCGAACAAAGGAGAAAAATAACTAAAAATTATATTGGTACAGAATAGAAGCTCTAGAATTATGCACTTATAAAATAGAAAAGATGATATTAGAATAAAAAAAAAAAGATAAAATAGATTACAAAGCAAAATTGCAACTTCTATTAAATGATCAAGATAATGTAAAACAATAAAAAAATTTATGATTCGATTTTCCTTAAAATTACTATTCGCTTTAAAAGAATGGATATATAATAAAAAGAAAAGTCTTCATCTTTGTGGGTATGAAAAGCATGTTTTTCTTCAAGCTTCTTTTCTCATTGTCAAGGAAGATTCTTAATAGGACACAATGGAGAAATAGGATTAATGTAGTTGACCCCACATAGTGGGATAAAGGCTTGTTGTTGTCATTGTTGTCAAGGAAGATTCAATGTGTCTCAACTCCCTCTTCCATGCATACATGCCACATTTGCCTGCATTTCAACTTGACAAGAAGAGTCGGGAAACTTTAAAACCTTTGAAGTCCTAAAATATGTAGTTATATGCCTATCCTGACAAAATAATTTTCTATATTATAACAAAAAGGTTACATGATGACATGAAATTGGCCATTAATGCAAAATAATTTTCTATATTATAACAAAAAGGTTACATGATGCAGATTTAGTTATCAAATGAGAAGGTTATCTCGTGTGTGACTAAGGCTTCGTTTGGGACAGCTTTCTTATTGCTTTTTAAAATAGTTTTTTAGTACAATATTTTTTTGAATTTGAAAATTTTGCACTATAAAGCCATTTTAGAAAGCAGTATGAAAGTTGTCCCAAATGGAGCCTAAATATTGAAGAATGCCTTTGCTATTCAATTGCAATAGTTTAAGAAAATGAGATAAAGATCTGAAAAAAGAAAACAACATCACTAAGTAGACTGATACCTGAAGACATCATTAGTCAACCGCTCGAGCAAATCACCAATATTGACAATGAAACCTCTGGAATAACAAAAAACAGGCCTCTAAGCCAAAAAATGATATTGAAGAAACTATAGTTTGATAATAGCAAAAAGTGAGGATAAAACCAAATAAATTCTACATTCATACCCAATATTCCATAATGACACGGATTAATATCTTTTTCAAAAATAGACAAAATAAAATCAATATACTTGAGTTCTTTCTACACTAAAAGCTCAACAGTACTACAAAATTGCTGAACTAACTATAAAAGTAAGAATATGTAGTATGTATATTCACTCTCAGATCTGGACTCTAGCAAAGGGCCAAACCACCGTCTATTTGTTCAGATTCAAGGTGGTGGCTCTTCAAACAAAGCTCAAATGACAGCAGAAGAAATATAATTTCCCCAACTTGAACATGGAGCATGACTCTAATCAGGTTCAGATTAGCCATCCGTAATGTCAACCAAGTAGCAACACTAAAGAAGAACAAGCAATAGAAAGCTTCCTAATTGTAGAAGAAAGACTAACCCTTTCATAGGAGCAACATCTTCCCATATGCGAGGTTGGGCATCCTTATCCTTGCATATCTAGAGTGAGTACAACACAGTATTAATATCACAGATGAACGAACAAGAGCAGACAGGAAAACTCTAGTGACCAAAATTTCATATGTTACCTGAAGACCGGTCACATCATCAGTGGCCAAGAGAGCAATGAAACCAAAATCAGAATGAGCTCCACATGCATATATTCCCCTTGCAGGATCAGAAATTTTGCCTGAATGTCATGATAAATTTATAGACTTAATCCGCACATATCCCATGAATGACCAAGAAAAATGGACATCAGAAGAACAACCAAAAGAAATCCTGAAAAGTGCCTTAATCACCTTCATAGTGAAGAAGCTTCAATGTCGCCAGGGGCTCACCAAGCATTTCTGGTTTATCAAAGAAGTCAGCATCTAAATCAAGTGTAAGAGCTATAATCTTTAAAATTGCCCGGGACACTCTCCTGTAAACATGTGAAAAATAATCTCTGAATCTTAAGATACGAAATGCCAACCACTGCATCTTTGTTTGTACAATAACATTTTGGCATTGATTTAGAATATTGAAGTATATTCAAAGTAGGCTAAAATAAAATACAAATAGTACAATAACAACGGATTACACAACCAAAAAAACTAGCATAAAAAAGAGGCCGGCATCAAACCGTGCTTTAGCCAATTTGAGGTAATATTTCAAAATAGTCTCTCAACTACTCGTATATGACCAATCTAATCTCAGTGTATAATATTGGTCCAATTTAGCCCCTCCACTACACAGAACTGATCCAAAAAAAGGGACCCTTTGAGAACCATTTTAAATCAATTATGTATAATCAAGGGGCTAAATTAAAGCAAAGTAATACCATGAGATTAAATTGGCAAAATATGAATAGTTTGGAGACAATTTTGGGATTTTCTGTTTTAGTAAAATACTACCAGCAAACATAAGCAAAAAATTTTAATTTTGTCCAAAATAGAATGAACATGTTGCTACTTCGGACCTCTTCTATGACTACGATTTCATAGACTCTAACGATAGTCTTTCTTAGTGTTAGCAATCCTCCTACACCATAGCGCCAACTGCAGCGCTGCTACAGTGATTTCCATGACCTATCCTAAAAATACCAAATTTGGAGCCAATTTCAAGGTGAATTTATTAAATATGAAGTTGAAACATTGTGAAAATATACATGAACAAATTTCTCAGATTTTGGGAGACTTTTGAGAGAAATTAGGGAGCAAAGATATTTGACTCATATTTTCTTATTCCTTTATTTCCTTCTTATATTTTTCATGTTGAAAACTACTATAATGAGTTTTTCTTTTTCGATCAAGTTCTAAATTCTTTTTCTAGAGGCTAGATATAGCTAGATATTTAATGTTGGATTATTTTAATCTGATCCATTGAAGTTTCTTTTAGTTAAATTTATGCTACATTTTTTAATCTATTTTTCTTGTTCTTTGTAATTCTTCGACTGCCAATTGTTAAATATGGAGATATATTTAAAATCAAGAGGTAAAAAACAAATTTATCATGGATGAAATACCATAACCAATCATAGAATAGTTATAATTGCATTGCAGTTAAGTATTCTTTAAAATCTTTATGTTTATTGCAATTTACATCATTAAATTTATCTCAAGATGAAAATAGGTTGTATTTGATAATTTTTTTATCTGAATTTTTGAGAGAAAGCAGAGAACACTTTCTGATTTGATTATAGCAATTTTATCCTCGTCAATTGATCAAATGAACATATAATATAATTAAAAGTATCTTTGGTAAAATCTAAATCATATATCTATTTCTCTACTACAAAACTCTCCATTGCTAACATTAGCCATTAGAAATTTGTTAGACCGGTCCACTGTACCAGTCTAGCCGGTCCGCACGGGACCGGCTATTCGCAAAAACGGCGGGATCTCTGCCTCCTGCAGAGATCGAGCAGCCCGTCCGCCCCATTAGAGCATTTTAGGAAGTTTTTTTGGAGTTTTGAGAGGGAAATTTGAATGTAGGGACTGTTTAGGGATTTCCTTTTGATTTGTATGCATTAAATAGTTGATTTTGCTAGGGTTTGATCATCTTGAATTTGGCAGAAATTTGAGATCTATTAGATTTAGGTTTTCTTTGGGCTCTAGAAGCGTCTAGAGATTTGGGAGAGATCGATCCTCCTCTCGAATTGAGGATCAATTGTATCTTGCTATTTTATTCATTGAGTATCTTGCTATTTTATTCATTGAGTATCTTGCTATTTTATTCATCAACTAGTGGAATACAAGCTCTTCTTTGAGTTTTCTCTCAGATTTTCTTGTAGTTTTGCTGTTTTTCTGCTGTGGACAGCAGATTTACTGCTGTTTCCTCTTCGTTTGGTGTTAGGATTGCTTGAGAATTCAAGTTTACCCTTAGGGTTACTTGCGAACTCAAGTATTTCCTATCAAATTGGTATCAGAGCGTCGTTTTTGGGACCTTAGAATCTGAAATCCTGATTTTTCAGCGAGCTTTTGGCTTCCGAAAGTGATATTTTTGAGATCCGTTGGGAAGAAAGATGGCCAGAAAGAAGGTTGATGTCTTGGAAGGCGAAGTAAGCCAATTGAAAGCCGATTTGGAGGAATGATTCTGCAACTTTCAAAATCAAATCACCTCCAACAATGAAAGGTTGGAGGGGAAGTTCACCACGATGGAGGAAATGATGAAGAAACTACTTGAAATGAAGACCAATCCAGTGACATCGGAAGGGAGACTACCGACGGCCATGGCATGGGAGGAAATCCGAACCCCTTGAGGGGGAGGAAAAATTCGGAGGTGGAGATCCTGGAGGAGGAAAACAACATGCCCCCTCTAGAACCGCTTTCTAGAGAGGAGATGGGTAGGGGATATGACCAACGGGAGGCTGATTTGGTCGGAAGGAGGGAAGAATTCAATCGCCGAGGTGCTGAATTTGAAAGAATCCAGCGTCGAGGTGCTGAATTTGAAGGGGGAAGGGAAGAAATTCATCGCCGAGGTGCTGAATTCGAAAGGATTCAGCGTCGAGGGGCTGTTTTTGAAGGAAGAAGGGAGGAACGTCATCATCGAGGTGCTGAATTTGAAGGAATTCAGCGTCGAGGTGATGATTTCGAAGGAAGAAGAGGTGAGTATGAAGAGGGATTCAAATATAATCGTCGGAGGGATGATCGGGACACTTGGGGGACTCTTCCCCTTCGAGGAGTGGGAGGTTATGGAGGGTACCGGGGAAACGGAGGAGACCCACGGGTGAGGAAGCTAAAAATGCCCGTCTTTGAGGGAAAAGACGGCCATGGCTGGATCTACAAAGTGGAGCGTTACTTCGCTGTCAACGGTTTGACAGAGGATGAAAAATTGACAGCGGCAGGTCTGTGTCTGGAAGGGAAAGCTCTGGCATGGTATCAGTGGCATGACAGGAGAGAGCCCATCCGGAACTGGAGAGAGTTCAAGGATTGCTTATTAGAGCATTTCCAAACCGACGGGGGAGGAGACTTCTATGAGCAATTCTTTGCCTTAACTCAAGAAGGGACTGTGGCAGATTATCGGGATTTGTTTGAGTACTTGAATAGCAGATTGTATCACATTTCAGAGTCAGACTTAGAAGGGAACTTCATGAAGGGGCTGAAACCAGAGATCCGAACAGCAGTCAGGGTACTGGAGCCGAGGAACCTGGGAAAGGCTATGGAGCTGACGCAGTTGGTAGAAGATCAGAAGAAAGCAGAAAGAGGGGCTCGAGGAAACTGCTCAGAAGGCTCTTACAGGACGACAACCACTCTTCTAGCACCCAAGGGGCCTGCATCAGGCAACAGTAATGAGACCACCCAGGAGAAGCCAGTAGGAGGAGGGAGTGGGGAAAATTTCAAGAGACTGACAAAGAAGAAGATGCAGGATAAAAGGACAAAGGGGTTGTGCTTCAGATGTGATGAGAAGTACATGCCAGGGCATAGGTGCAAGGACCGAACTCTTCAGGTTCTCCTTGTCTGTGAAGATGAGGAAGACGAAGAGGTAGGTGGGAGCAGATCTGGAGAGGAGGAGAAGTTGCACCTAGATGTGGCAGAAGTCTCTCTGAACTCTGTAGTGGGATTCACTCCGAGTCATACTGTGAAAGTGAAAGGAGAGATAGCTGACCGTGAGGTGGTGGTGCTAATTGATAGTGGGGCTACCCACATTTCATTTCCACTCAGGTCGTCAACCAACTGAGAGTAAAATTGGTGGACACCGGTTGTTATGGGGGGATGATGGGTACAGGGAAGGTGGAGAAAGGCCAGGGAATCTGTAAAGGAGTGGTGTTGACCATCCAGGAGATTCAAGTAAGGGAGGACTTTCTCCCACTAGAGTTAGGAAGCACTGATGTTATCCTGGGGATGAAGTGGTTGCAAACCTTAGGGGAAACCAAGGACAATTGGGGAGCACTCATAATGGAATTAATGGTGGATGGGAGAAAGGTGGTTATAAGGGGAGATGTAGGGCTATCCAAAGCCATGACATCACTTAAGACCATGGTCAGAGATATACAAGAGGTAGGGGAAGACTATCTGGTGGGACTACACAAGCTGAATGTAATCAGGATGGAGGAGGGAGGGGATGTTTCTCTTTCCATGCAGCCCTTGGTTCAGCAATACAGTGAGGATTTTCAGTCACCTCAAGGATGGCCACCTCCGCGGGAACACGAGCATATTTTCACCTTGAGGACAAGGTGGATCTTTGGGAGGGGAGTATTGTTAGACCGGTCCAGCCGATCCGCACGGGACAGGCTATTCGCAAAAACGGCGGGATCTCTGCCTCCTGTGGAGATCGAGCGGCCCGTCCGCCCCATTAGAGCATTTTAGGAAGTTTTTTTTGGAGTTTTGAGAGGGAAATTTGAATGTAGGGACTATTTAGGGATTTCCGTTTGATTTGTATGCATTAAATAGTTGTTTTTGCTAGGGTTTGATCATCTTGAATTTGGCAGAAATTTGAGATCTCTTAGATTTAGGTTTTCTTTGGGCTCTAGCGGCATCTAGAGATTTGGGAGAGATCGATCCTCCTCTCGAATTGAGGATCAATTGTATCTTGCTATTTTATTCATCGAGTATCTTGCTATTTTATTCATCGACTGGTGGAATACAAGCTTTTCTTTAAGTTTTCTCTCAGATTTCCTTGTAGTTTTGCTGTTTTTATGCTGTAGACAGCAGATTTACTGCTGTTTGCTCTTCGTTTGGTGTTAGGATTGCTTGAGAATTCAAGTTTACCCTTAGGGTTACTTGCGAACTCAAGTATTTCCTATCAAAAATTTTATAGCTCACAATTTGGTTTCTATTTTTTTTTCAAAACCTTACAAATTGTCATTCTTCAATTAATTTTTTTGTTAATTAACTGACAATACTTAGAAAAAAAACAATAGTTGTTGGATGATATTTTTTTCTCATCATTTTATTATTTGTTTGATCATGTATTCTTGCATGACTATTTTCACACATCTTAATAGCGCTATTAAGGTTTATTGGTTCCTGATAGACCGGCCAAATTTGATTGGGAGGGAATTAGGAAATTTCTTAATCAAGAGCGAGTTGTTTAGGATGGTTCTTAATAAAAAAGAATTAATTAGAAAATGTTTCCTAATTGAAGATGACATATTTAGGGGCTAATTTGAGGGCTGACTTGGCGGGGGGATTAATTAGGAAATATTTCCTAGTTGAAGAGGACAGATTTATGGGATGATTTGAAGGATGATTTAGGAGGGAAAAAATTAAGAAAATATGAGGGAATTAAAGGAGGGCTATTTAGGTATTTGTTGTTTAATAGTTTGCTTTAAATAGGAAGAGAGGATTAGGGTTAAGGGTATACAAATTAATGTGGATGTTCTTGTCTTAGAATTTGGTGTCTTGGGCTCTAGCAGCATCTAGAGATTGGGAGAGATAGATCCTCCTCTCGAATAAAGGATCAATTGTATCTTGCTATTTTTCTTCCATTAATTTGATTTATGGAATAAAAACTACTTTTTTGCTTGTTTTTACACTGGATTTGTGGAGCGTTCTTGCTATTTTTGTCTCTATTGTTAGGGTTTACATGAGATCTTCAAGTATTTTCTAACAAATTGGTATTAGAGCAAATTTTGGGACTGTTTGGAGGATTTTTCTGAGAAAAGCAGCGGCTGATTTTAAATAGAAGGGGGCGGTTTTGTTGTTTTTGGGATCAAAATTCAGATTTTTGAGTCCAACAAAAATCAGGGTATCAATGACGGCCAAGAAAGTGGATGCATTAGATGAACACCTCGAATGGGAGATGAGCCAAATGAAAGCAACTGTAGAAGATAGAATTTCATCTGTGGAAGAAAAAGTTTTCAATCTTCATGAGATGGCGAAGAAAATATCAGAAAATCAAATTCAAATGATGGCATCGAAAAAAAGGGGTTGGTAGGAAGAACTACGAATTTTGAATTTCGTATGAGGGAAAATGATGTGGAGATCATGGAGGAGAAAGGTAGAAGGTATGGAGAGAAGCGTGGCTATGGGGGGGGGGATGAACCAAGGGGTGCTAATTGGGAGAGAAAAGAGGGGGTTTATGGTAGGAGGGGTCCTGATTTTGAGGGAATAAGGGGAGAAAGCGAAGAGGGGTTTGGGTATGAGCGTGGAAGGGAAGATCGGGACACTTAGAAAGGATCAAACACTTGGGAAAGGAGAAATTATGTTTGAAAGGAAAGTCATTGTCTTGGAACCAATAGAGAGACATAAGGAGTCCCAATACGAAGTTAAAGGGAGTTCAAGAAATGGTTATTGGAATGTTTCCTTTCTAGTAGGGGAGGGGACTTCTATGAAGAGTTATTTGTACTAGTGCAGGAGGGATCAATGGCAGATTATCGCGAGAAATTTGAGTACCTGACCAGTCGATTAGATCGACTATCAGAGACTGTTTTGGAGGGTAATTTCATGAAGGGACTCAAATCAGATATCAAGGCCACAGTGAGAGTCATGAGACCTCATGAGGGGAGATGCAATGGAGCTGGCACAGCTAGTAGAGGATCAGAAGTACTAAGAGAGGGGATCCTAGGTCAACAGTTCAGGTGGCTCTTACAGGATAACTACAATTCTTTTAACACCCAAGGGGCCTACAATAGGCAACATTTGTGAGACTCCTAGGAAGAAGCCAATAGGAGAAGGAAGTGCGGGGAACTTCAAAAGACTGACAGAGAGGGAGATGCAGGAGAAGAGGACAAAGGGACTATGCTTCAAATATGATTAGAAGTATACTCCAGGGCACAAGTGCAGAGACCGAACTCTTCAGGTTCTCACCATCTGTGATGACGATAAAACTGAGGTGGGAGGTTAGAGTGAGGAAGAAAGAGATGGAGGACAAGCTGCATCTGGATGTGGTGAAAGTCTCCCTGAATTTAGTAGTAGGATTTACTCTAGATCATACATGAAGGTGAAAGGATAAATAGCAGGCAAGGAGGTGGTGGCGTTGATTAATAGTGAGGCTACTCACAATTTCATCTTCAACCAGATTTTGAACCAATTGGGGGTGAAATTGGTAGATACATGATGTTATGGAGTAATAACGGGTACGAAAAAGGTAGAGATAGGCCAGGGGATCTGTAGAGGAGTAGTGTTGACCATACAAGAGATTCAGGTCAGGGAGGATTTTCTCCCATTGGAACTAAAAAGCACTGATGTCATCCTAGGGATGAAGTGGGTGCAGATCTTGAGAGACACCAAGGTCAACTAGGGGACACTAACGATGGCACTGGTGGTAGAAGGGAGAAGAGTAGTGATAAGGGGAAATGCGGGGCTCTCCAAAGTCATGATATCAGTTAAAACCAAGGTGATGAGCATAATGGAGGAGGGAAAGGTCATCTGGTAGAACTACACATGCTGGAGGGGGTCATATTGGAGGATGGAGGGGACATTCCTCTTTCATTGCAACCCTGGATTCAACAATTCCCTGAGATTTTTCAACCACCTCAAAGATTGCCCTCTCCGCGGGAACACGAGCATGTTATTATCTTGAAGAAAATGGTCTCACCTATCAATGTTCATCTGTATCGTTATCCTCAAATCCAGAAGGATGAGATCGAGAGATTGATTAGGGAAATGTTGGAGGCAGGGATCATTTGACTCAATGTCAGTCCAACATTATTAGTTAAGAACTTCAGCAGCAGTTTCTTTTGTTCCACCTTGAGGAGAATGTGACTCTTTGGAAGAAGGTATTGATAGACTAATCAAATTTGACAGGGATGGAATTAGGAAATTTCCTAATCAAGAGGGGCTTATTTAGAAAGGTTCTTAATCAAAAGGATTTAATTAAAAATTGTTTCTAAATTGAAGAGGACATAATTAGGGGATGATTTTTGTTTGGGGGGATTAATTAGAAAATATTTTATAATTGAAGAGGGCTGAGTTGGGAGGAAAATAATTAAGAAAATAGGAGGATTAGGGGAGGATTGTTTAGGTATTTATTGTTTAATTGTTTGCTCTAAATAAGAATAGAGGAATAGGGTTAGGAGTAGGCAAATTATTATGGATGTTCTGGTTCTTAGAGTTTGGTGTCTTGGGCTCTAGTGGCATCTAAGGATTGGGAGAGATAGATCCTTCTCTCGAATTGAGGATTAATTGTATCTTGCTATTTTTCTTCTGTTAGTTTGATTTATGCAATAAAAATTACTATTTTGCTTGTTTTTTCCATTGGATTTGTGGAGCGTTCTTATGTTTTTGTCTTTATTGTTAGGGTTTACTTGGGATCTTCAAGTATTTCCTAATAGTTCCCTACATCAATAAGTCCCCATAGAAAATTTTTAAGACTAACAACTTTCTTGTGGGACTTCAATGTTTTTGTTTCCGATTGCATTGGGGATTGTGGGAGTATTGTTGATCTAGATTGTAGCTATATGGCATATTATCAATCTTTTATTGTTAAGAGATCACAACTTGTGATTTCTTTGTTATTAAGATTTTATTTTTTAATATCTTCCTTATTTTTAAAATTGAGTAAGGGAATTTTTCTACTTATAAATATAAGACTTAGTCTTCTATAAAACTCAATCTATGATTCTTCATAATATTTTGGTTGGATGAGTTATTTATTTACTTTTACGGGTCTACTTATATTCAAAAGAGAGATTTAAATATTATCGGTAGAGATAATCTTCAGATTATGAGAATGTAATTGACTTTAGTGATCTTAGCACACTAAATGAAAATAAAGATTTTTATTTTTATAGGCATATTAGTTATACCAAAGTTAAAGAGGCTTTCAAGAAAATGAAGTGTGGAAAAGCTGTTGAACCTTATGATATTCCAATAGAGGTGCAAAAATGCTTAGGAGATGAAAGAATTTCTTGGCTTACTAAATTTTTTAATACTATTTTCAAGACTAAAAAGATGCCAGATGATTGGAGAATGAGTGTGTTGATTCTTTTTTTTAAGAATAAATGTAATGCACAAGATTGTGTGAATTATAGAGGAATTAAGTTAATATGTCATACTTTAAAACTATAGGAGAGAGTTATGGAGCATAGGTTGCGGCATAACACTAATGTTTCTCAAAATAAATTTGGATTCATGCCAGGTAAGTCTACTATGGAAGCTATAAATTCACTGAGAGGTTTGATGGAAAAGTATAGAGAGAATATGGAGGATCTACATATGATTTTTGTTGATTTAGAGAAGCATATGATAAAGTTTCAAGATAAGTGCTATGGAGAGTTCTACATAAGGAGTTAATAATGCTTATATTCAAGTCATTAAGGATATATATGCAGGAGCTGTTACTTGTGTTCAAGCACAAGATGGTTTGACCAAGTAATTTTCTATTTTAGTTGAATTACATCAAGGATCAACCTTTGCCCATATCTTTTTGCTTTAGTCATGGATGTTCTCACTAGACATTTGTAGAGGTTGTATCCTGGTGTATGATTTTTGCTAATGATTTTCTTCTTATTGATAAGACTAGAGAGAGAGTTAAAGGTAAACTTGAAGGTCAACCTTACAGTCTAAAGGCTTTCATTTGAGTAGATCTAAAACTGAATCTATGGAATGTAATTTTAATAATAATAGATCTAGTGGGGACATTGTGATTTTGGGCGATCAAGTCATTAATAAGAGCACGCGTTTAGATATCTTAGATCTATTGTTCAGAGTGATAATAATATATAGGAATATTATTAGTAGAATTCAAATTGGATGGTTGAAGTGGAGGAATACATCGGGCTTGTTATGTTATAGAAAAGTCCCTCTCACTCAAACTTAAGGGAAAATTCTATAAAATGGTAGTGAAACATGCAATGCTTTATGGTGCAGAATGTTGGTCATTAAAAGATAAGCATAATATTAAGTTAAGTGTTACAGAGATGATGATGCTCAGGTGGATGAGTGGCTTTACTCTTAAAACAGGATATGAAATGAGCATATAAGTGAAAATGTTGGAGTAGCTCCAGTAGAAAATAAGATTAAAGAGTCTCCTTAGATGGTTTGATCACATAAAATGGCGGCCTTTCGATGAACCTATTAAGAAAGTAGATGTATTAGATTTGACTTAAATTAAGAAAGGTAGAGGAAGACCTTAAAATACTTGGTTAGAAAATATTAGAAATGACCTTTCTTTAATAGATTTAGATGAGAATTTGACCCTTAGCAGGACACAATGGAGAAAAAGGATTCATATAATCGACCCAACAGTGGGATAAATGCTTGTTGTAGTTGTTGATAGGCATAATCTTCTTGTACAAACATGAGGCTAGATTCTACTGTTTAATGTCCTATTTTTTATTTTTATCACTAAATATTATTACTAGTTAGCTTGTGTGATTGAATTAATTCAAGTTGTACACAATCTAGATGTTTTTGAGAGCATGCCTCTCAATTAGTTTGTATGATCTTCATGCTTCTAAATATTTGTGTGTTATTTCTAATAAAGAACTATTGAATTATCAGCTATGTTGAAATTATGTGTTTTTTTATTTTTATTTTTATTTAAAACAATGAATAATAGTTAAAATTAGAAGTTTGGTGCATGCAAAGAATTTGTGTTGCATGATTTTTATGTATTTTATACTAGTATTATAAACCATAAATCCTAATAAGTCATGCATCATATGTGATAATCATAGCATAAAATTGTCTTATAGTATCTTTTAGTCATAACATATAATATCAAGGCAAGTCCTAAAAAAAATTGAATGAAATTGGCTAAGCTGTGATTTTAGACAAATTAAACTTATTTATTATGAGGTTCCAAAATGTATTCATATATTATATGGGAGGCATATACCTAAGATGCTTTTAAATGAGATAGATAACACTGAGGAATCATTTGAAGTATATAATATGATTGACTCTAAAGAGTTGAAGTTACTAAAATAAAATTAATGGAGCATGCTAAATTATTTTCTTGAGGTATTACTGCTCAAACAAAAATTATATGGGCTACAATCAAGCATAAACTTAAAGAATAATACGTGACATTCAATAATTACAAAGACCAACAATATAATCATTTTAAAAACTTTAAATAAGATGATATCATAGTGTTTGGATGTTTTATTTACAGACCTTTTAGCCAATTATTATTTTTTAAATATTATTATATTATTACTATTTATTTTGTTAAAGGCAGTAAGCAAGAAGTAAGGATGACTAAGCTAAAAATCTACAAAGATATCAGATTAGGCTCTATATATAGAGTTTGGGACGTTACTACTACAATAGAAAGTAATATTTTAATGAAAATGCCATTAAAAATTCTTATAAAACCTATACAAAAAAACAAACACAGGTATTTAATGTGGTCAAAATTGATCCTATTAAACAAATACAGCTAATGAAAATTTTGTGGACGTTGGATTATGCACACAAAAAAATTGTAATTATATATGATTTGACATCCAACTATGTCGAATCTAAATCTGTCATAATCCATAGGAGAACATGTTCATGAATCAAAAACTAAATCTAAGAAGAAGAAATTTCTAAACCTATTAATGAACCTAAGCATGACATTAAATTTAAATTTAATCTCAAATAGAATATGAATCTTTCCTGAGTGTTAAATTGAACAAATCATCCATGATGCTGATAAATCAATTGACTCATCTAATAATATAACACTTGATGAAACAACTACTGAAATTATCTCCACATCTAAAAAAAACAAAAATTTATTTTATTTTAGTTCTTAGTTTCTTGATTCACATATCATAAAAAGAAATTCTCCAGGAGTAATGAAATTGCAACAATATGAATGAACATATGAATTCCAAATATTAGTCTAGCTAGTTGAAACCAAAAATATTTAATTTATCACAATTAATCTTTAAACAATTTGGGTTATTTTATTTAAAGAGGTTTTCCATACAAAAGATAGACACATACATCTATATAGTTTATCAAATATCATAAAATAATATTATGAAATTTAATAAATATAAATTTTAAATTTTATTCATCTCCCTTCTCTCGAACAATTTATAATATATATTCATCACAAATAAATTAATATTTTAGCAACTCCTTACATTTAGCTTATCATATACATGATTTATATGAAAATATTAAAATTTGTTATTAATTATTAAAATTATAAACTTATTGTAGATGTACACATGAGATATGTAGAATTCAAATCAACCCGGATACCACTAGGTCTAACCCCAGGACCAAGTGCTTTAGAAGCCAGGGGTATTGGCATATCGCTTCTCAATGATCCAGTCCCTACAAAGTCACGATTATCGAAGAGATCACTTAAAAAGAATTCAAACCCAAAGTCGACGAGATTCACCAAGTGGAAGACGATGGTGAATTTTTTGAGGAGGAAGACGACAATGTTGTCATCCATTGCATTTATAAAGTTTACACATCTCCCATCTACATGGTGAGATGTGCAATATAACAACCTGTTGCCACCGATGACTAGTGTAGGATTGCGATCTTTCACACCTACACCAAAATCAAGGATAATAACTATAAAGTCGTCGTGGATAATGGCAGCTGCATCAATGATGTCTCCTCCAGCATGGTGTCATCCTCACCCCAACCCCTATAAGGTAGCTTTGATCAACTTCACTGCCTTGGAGGTGAAGGAACGAAGCTTCATACCTATCTCCTTCGCTGACTATAAGGAGAATGTTTGGTGTGATGTGTCGATTATGAATGTTGGACAAATCCTTCTAGGTCGTCCCTGGATATTTGACAATGATTTCCACATCTATAGGCATTCAAAACACCTGCATGTTTGAACATGCAGTCAAAAAGATCAAGCTTGGAGGTTAAGGATGATCCTAAACCCAACCTTGTCAAATCCAAGAAGGGATTAAACCTGATAACCACCAAGGTTCTGGATTCTAAAATAGCCCAAAGCGCACCCCAGTACGCCTTAGTCGGTCGTGAGACTTCCGTTGAGTCTGACGAACCAGTCCCTTAAAAGGTTAAGCCCATACTTAGTAAGTTTGTTGATGTATTCCCTGATGATCTTTCTGATCAATTACCTCCGCTTAGAGACATCTATCATGCTATAGATAATGTCCCTGGAGCCTCCCTACCCAAACTCCCCACAGCCGAATTCGCCTACAATAACTCTGTGAACCGCACCACTGGATTAAGTCCTGCAAAAATTGTTTATGGGTACAAACCTAGGCAGCTATTAGATCTCATCCCTATGTCTTCTAAGTATAGGATTTTTGAATATGCATCTTCGTTTGCATCCCATTTGCAAGATCTGCATAAAGAAATTGAACATAGCAATATTAATTATAAACTACATGCTAATTTTAAATAAAGATTTAAAACTTTTGAGGTTGGTGGTTTTGTGATGGTGCGTATTTGTTCGAAACGGTTCCTACAGGGAATGGTTAAGAAGTTGCATGCTAAAAGTGCGTGTCCATTTAAAATAATCAAGAAAATTAATGACAATGCTTACGTGGTGGATTTGCCTATTGAATTCAATATTAATCCCTCTTTTAACATAGAAGATTTAGTAGCCTATGAAGGTCCAGAGTTTAACCCACCAAATCCACTTCAAACTGAACATTAGGTGACCCTACCCTATGAGAACCCAAGCCTACCTCCACTCCCATATATTCCTAAAATACTTATAGCAGAGAAGGTTGACACGATTCTAAGTGAAGACATTATTTCCACAAAAGAGGATGGACGAAGAAGATATCTGATAAGGTGGAGAGGTAAACCAGAGTAAGAAGATACGTGGCTCGAGCGCGACGAGCTTCAGCAGATCAACCTAGATGCACTAGAGTTCTATGAGAGTACCCAGGACGTGTACTCGACGGAGTCGAGCTTTTTCCCACCCCGGGAGAATGATGGACATCAGGTCTTGGAAAGTTTACCAGAGGCGAGACCGACAATCTACGGCCATGATCACGCCGATCTATTTTTGAGTCATTTTATGTATTTGATTTATTTATGCACTTTTTTTATTTCTATCATTACTTGAGGGCCTAGTCGTATGAATGCCCTAGGGGCAAGTTCATCTTTTATTTTCCTTTCATTGTATGAGGCTATTTATAAACCCCTTATTATTCTTTTGAAGTTAATGAATGATTATTATGAAAATTTCATATTTTGTGTCTTCTCCTATGTGTTGTAAGAGACGGCTTTGGAGAGGTTGAAGTCCCTAGGTGAGGGTATCGTATACCCACCAACCAAAGAAAGAGTCTGGGTTCGTGTTCGACAACGTCGCTACCCATCCTCCTCCACCCTCAAACCGCCGACCCTCTCCCCTCAAAACCTCCCCTAGCCACCGGCCAAGTATCCACCCACTCCTCCCTAAGCCACGGACCCTCACAATCCCCTCCTTCACCCAACCACAGTCCCACCTCCCCTCTCCTTCCGGCCGAACACCACCACCTCCAAACCGCTAGTCACAAACCACCCACACCTCACCCTCCGGCCCTACTCCCCTCTCCCTCCTTTTCTTTCCAAATCTCTTCTAGGGAAAGAATTGAAGACTTGTATAATTTAGATTATCTTAAACTTGGAAATATTTCAATTTTTAAATTCAAATTTATTTGAATTTGAATCATTTCCTAAAATAAGATTAATCTATTTTGGACACTTTCCAATTCCCTCAAATCTACAATAATTAGAGATTTGCCCCTAATTATATTGCCTTAATTAGTATTTTATGTTTGGAAAGAGTCTTAAATCCCCAATCAATTTCCCCCCATGCATGGCTGGCCCCCTCTATCTATTTAATTCAATCAATTAATTAGATACTTGCCTCTATTCCTCTTTGCTTACTTAACATCCTAGGTTTGAAAAGGGTTTTTCAAATTCCCCAATCAACCCCATGCATGGCTGTCCCTCCCTCTCTTTCCAATTCAATCAATTCATCTTAACTCCCTAGACTCTCAAAACAAGCCATCTCCAACCTTCTCTCAGCCCCAGCCGCCCCTCCCAGTTCTCTCCCACGTTGCCCTCAGTTTTCTCTGAATTCCTGCTTGCTGTCCCCCTATTCCAGCAAGAGTATCTCATTGTCCAGTACTCTGAAGATAACAAATTGCTGTCCAAAGTTTCCAGCATCAAAAAGTAGCTGCCCAAGGCTTTTCTGAGCAATATAGTGCTGTCCAGAATCTTCCCAAGACCAAAACTGCTGCTGTCCAGAGAATTCTGCACCTCTCCATGCTGTCCAACTGGTCGGGAGATCTTTGTGTGCTGTCCTGAAGCTGCAGTTTGCTGTCCAATAAATCCAGCCCAAGCTAGCTTGCTGTCCACCATCCAGAAATCACCAAATTGCTGTCCAAAGGCAGCTAGGAGGTGCATGTTGCTATCCACTCTCTCAGCACCAAAACGATCACACCGGAGCTTCGTATTTCCTTTTCTTTGGGTAAACTTTTTCTCCCACTCTTAGCTCTTCCTAGTTTACTCTCCAATTATGGTCTTACTTGATTCATGAAGATCTTGTTAATTTCTCTCCGCTAAAGCTTAGTAATTTTAGAGAGTTGAGTGAGTAGATATTTTCATAGTGACTTATCTCGTTGTTAACTAAGGGATTTTATTGAAGCTCTTCTATGTATGCTATGTTTGATCTAATGGCTATCTAAATGGTCTTAGCTTTCACGTATGTAACTTAGCCTAAACTAAATTCACCCCTCTTGTTTTACTTCATCGTTTAAATCTCTGTCAGCCTAATTAATATTGTTACGAACAATTCAAGCGTGCAAAATTCCTATCTCAACATTGTCTAAGCATTCTAGTCCTATATCATCTAGCTTATACAAAACTCAAACTATGATTCACAAAAAATATTTGGATGGAAGTGCTATTAATTCAACTATCAAGAGTCAAATCCATATTCAACTAAGAGAACTGAAGATTTATGGTAAGTTCTTCTAGTACAAGTGTGATGCTTGATGGTATTATTTGGTAATCTCCTTCTTCCTACTTTGTTTCATTTTTATAAATCTTGTTAGTGGTTTTCATGTGTGATTTAAATTAGTCATGCTAGATACAATCAAGATTTCTATGATTTCATTGTTTCTCAATTAGATTGTATGGTTTCAAAGGTCCAGAACTACTATGCATTATTCTAGCATAGAACTTTTGAAGTGTTATTTGCATTGAAATTTTATATTTTCTCTGTTTTTGTCTGAGATGAAGAGAAATTATTAAAATTAAGAGTCTGTGCACCGCAAGGTTTTGTGTGTGTTTAACGATTCTGTCCATTTCATATTAGAAATGCATTAAAACTCTAGACCCTAAAGCAGCCTACATCAATTGCACTAGAATGGTTGTTCAATTTACTAAAAACCTCAAAGATGGACTTGTTGAGAGCAATAATACAAGCAATTACAAAATGTTATTTCTAGAGATATGTTAGAAAGACCTTAAAAACAGAGTTAGGGAGGACTAAAATAAAATCTAAATCCCAAAAGGATGGCTAAGCATATTGATCATAATTGAGCAAAGGAAACAGCTATAAGTTTAAGGTAGCATCTAGCATTCACCTCAAGAAATTGCTAAACATATCTTTAAAAATTAAAAATAATTTGGTTGGTAAGTCTGACAAAAACAAAATATAGCAGCAAAAGGTAAAAGATATATTACAAGGCCTCTTTGTGGTACTGCTCCATAACCTGCCTCCAGCCAGGTAAAATATCTTCAGAACACACAAATAAAAAGGGAGGAATTAGAAAATTTTAATCTAGATGAAAAAATTTCAAGTCCGTGGTACTTGAAATTACAAAGTTACATTTATAAAAAATACATTGTGATCATGTAGATAAACAACAAGTTCACAAGCTAAAGAAAATTCAACAAATTAATGAAAGGTTTAACATAGAAAAAAGACAACAATCAAGATATTATCAGAATTATACAGGTATTTACATAGCAATTAAACGATGTTGATGAGCAGAAAATTTATGGATGCAACGACTTCATAATATCAATATCTCATCTAGTAAGTTCAGAGTTTTCTGATTAAAAAGAATGTATAAAACTTTAAGATTCCTTTTGACCGTCAATTAATATTTAGAAAACATGGGCACAAAAACAGATTCAATAAAGGTTGATACCATGTTGAAATATTTTACATGCCTTTATAATTAATTTTCTGATCTCTAGTAGATAAGTTCCGACATTTACTTTAAAAAGTAAGCAATATAAAGTTAATAAATATGAGGGAAAATTAAGAAATTGTCTCATGAAGAGAAAACTTAGGGAACATGCTCTAGTATTTTACCTTCTGAAGGCCACTGATTTGGAGCATAAAAGGGTTTTTTTGCATCAGGATCATCTTCATGTACTTCAACACCTATGAAATATCCTTCTTTGAAGTCACCTAGAATATCCAAGAAAAATACAGTTTACAATTCAAAAAATATATGAAGCTGTAGCCACATAAGGAAATTATTCAACCATAATCAAAGTAGATAGGTTAATTATGGATCAAGGGAGTGATATTATGGGAAACATCTAAAATTGAAACTTCAAGGTTGGAAAATGGAATTAATTAAATGATGACAAGGAGAATGCCTTAGGCAAATGGCATAGACAAGCACCTTCCTTGCTTTAGCTAGTTTGCTAAAGAAAACTTTTTTTTTAACCTTCCTTAACTTCTTGTTATACGCTAAGTAGAAAGAAATAAAAAGGAATTTTCCGTTTGTAGTTTCCTTTTCTTAATAAGGGATATAGGATCTGTTTATTCTAAAGGAATTGAAAGAGAGGAAAAAGAAATGAAAATGTTAAGGGAATTGAATTAAAATTATTTTTACTCAATTGTTTGGTTCAGGAGAAAATGATAAAGGCTCCGAAAATTTGTGCCCCGGCCTCTCCGCGAAACCTCTTCCTTTCTTATTCGGGTCATCGTGGAGAGTTTTAATGCTCAAGTTCCGAGGCAAATTTTCAAAAGGAAGAATGAATTGTGAATAAGACACACCTAGATATTCCGCCCCCATTTTGCGAGGACTTTATGATATGGATTCAGGTTTCCTATTGGCGCAAGCCCCTATAGTTAATTACCCCTTCCAATAACGAGAGAGAACTTTCGATTAAGGCCAGTCATCAAACAGAAACAGAGTTTATGGCGTATAGTAGCAGCATGATTTGGGTATTTGGAAATTTAATATTTAAAATTTAAAATTTACCACCTTGAACTTAAAGTGGATGGTGGGGGAAGTGATGATGGACCCGACCAAGATTCATGATTCCGTCGTCTCGGGTCATCATGGTCCCTAGTCTACTTAGTCAGAGGAGGTAGTTGACCTAACTTGACAGAAGGATCCTTGTCGACAACCATGGGTTGCTTCGTCCAAGGGTATCTTGTAGACCTTGGATGAATATTTATCTAAGACGATAAATTTAAATCCACCTTAGCTAATAGAGGGCTTTGTGCCCTATCAATCATATCTCAAGAATTTTAAGCCGTTCGGGAGCATAAGGGCTATGATCTTAACCGTAACATAGTGGAGTCATTTAACAAAGCCACTAGGTCAGAGGGTTGTGATCATAATCATTAATGACATGGAGCCAATCTGGCTAAACCACAGATTATTTATGGAGCCATTTGACCAAACCAAGGTTTAAAATTGCGTAACTAAGCCTCGAGGCGATTCTCGTCCGTGAGGTGAGGCGTAAGCTTCGAGGCGGTCTGAGGCGTAAGCCTCACGAACACATAATTGCGTAAATGAAAAATTAAGGGTTTTAGCAGGAAAATAATAGCAATATTGTACCTTACAATAAAAACATCTAAATGATATATGAAAATAGTGGAAAATAAGAAAGTAGATGCAATAAAATCATGTCCCAAAGTACAAAATCACAAAATATTAGTTTAACAAAACTCCCAAAATACAAAAAACATATAAAATGAAATCATATCCCATCACTAAATGGGTCTTCAAGTGAATCTTCTTCTCCAATTGTATCTATGAATGCCATGTCATCATCATCTTCAATATGACTCACTTTTCTCTTCCCTGTTCATTAAGAGAAAAGATCATTATCATGTATTCATGTTCATTGCTCACTTGACATAAATGTAATGTAATAGCATATAAGAAGTTGTGGAATACCTTTACTTGATTGTTGTGCTGCAGAGCTAGTGGATGCGTGTGGTGTAGTACTAGTGGATGTGCCAACTTGATCTGCTTCGCCCCTCAAGACATCTACACTTAGATCTTTTAACTGTAAGTCTGATAATGGCAAATCTGTCTCATCATCTATGAACCACTCATTATCAGACGACACATCATCACACACTAATGGGTCCTCATCATCCTTCAACCCCTTATTCCTCAACCTCCTCTCTCTCAACCTCTTGTTGTGCATAATATATACGAGAGAGTTCATTCTGAGTGTTGATAGCCGATTTCTTCTCTTTGTTTGCACTTGGCTATATGTACTCCAGTTTCGCTCACAACCAGAAGAAGAACAAGTGAGACCCAACACTCTTACAGCAAAACTCTGTAACTCAGGGGTGGAATCACCAAATTTGATCCACCATTCAACTGTTTTCAAGAAAAAACATAATCAGAACTGAATAAAGTGTTTTGCATTTACCAAAATAATTATACCTGGAGATCGTTTAGAAATGGTTGCTTTTGCTGCATTCAAACCAAAAAAACCCTCTTTATTCCGGAACAGAACAAGCTGTAAATCTACAAGCTCCCTATCTGCCTGCTCCGGTATTAATCTTTCTATACAATGATATAGACCAAGCTTCATCTCAGGATTTGAAGATTTCTTCTCTGAATATTGAAATTGAGGGTTGAGATAATATGCCGCTGCATGTAGATGTCGGTGTAACTGCACCTCCCACCGAGCATCAACGATATCCCAAATCTCCCTATAACTTGCCTCATCTCCTCCCAAGTTGTGTGCAATCATCTCCTTGGCCTCATCCATAGCATTATAAATAAAACTCATAGCTGGTTTCTTCTCTGCATCCACTAAGCGTAGAACTTGCACTAAGGGTCTCGTGCTCAAAATGGCATAGGTTACAGTAGCCCAAAATTTATCATTTAGAATTATCTTTCTTATTTCCTTCCCCTCACTTTTCTTCCCCCAAGCAGAGTTAAGCCATTCAGTTGATGTAAACATGGCTTCCAAAGGTTGCCTCACCTCCATCAAGCTCTGTAGTGTCAAATATGAGGTGGCAAACCTATAGATTCACAGTGCACAAATGTAAGAACTATGAACATACAGTAGGAATGATTTGCAATGTACAAAATTAGGAACATACCTAGTGGTTGTAGGGCGAATGATTTCTTTCTTTGAAAACTTTCTCATCAAACTTAAGACCCAAGAGTGATTGTAGATGAACTTTGTAATCTTCTTCGCCCTAGAAAGAGCACTCTTGTGCTGAGGTAAGTCACCAAGATCTTCCAAAATGAGATCGATACAATGTGTTGCGCATGGTGTCCAATATAGGTGTGTCCTCTTCTCCATCAACATCTGACCAGCTGCTTTGTATGCACTGGCATTATCAGTCACTACCTGAACAACCAATTGCTCCCCAATCTCCTCAATAACACCATCAAGTAAATTGAAAATGAATGTAGCATTTTTCACCTCCTCTGAAGCATCAACTGATCGTAAGAACACTGTGCCATAGGGATTGTTAACAAGGATGTTAATCAAGCTCCTGCTCTTCATGTCAGACCATCCATCTGACATAATAGTCACACCAGTCTCAATCCATGTCCTTTTAATCTCCTGAATGCTCTGCTCTGTGTTCTGCAGCTCCTCTTTTAAAATCCATGTTCGCAACTCATACATGGAAGGTGCCTTCAACCCTCTTCCATACAATCCTACAGACCGCAACATACTGAAGTAGGCAGGCGATGTAGCAACATTAAATGGTATTGCATTCTAAAAAAAAAACCTCCCAGTGTCCATGCAAACCTGTCGCCGACCCTCTCTAGTACCAGCTGCAGGCATCATCTCTGCTTCTCCTCTATCCACTCCTGTAGTAGTCATATACTGATCCATAGGACCCCATGCACCTCTACTATGTATAGTGGAGGAAGAGCCCTTTCCACTCTTGCTCCCAAAATAAGCACCATGCTCGACCCTTTCATCAAATTGCTCCTGTTGTAAGTGTTTAGCAGTGGTAGTTTTCTTCATGTAAGCACTTATTTCTTCCTTCACATTGTCCGGCACTTTTGCACAGAGTGCTATATTTTTGTGCGAGCATGATAGATGTTCCTTCATGCGGGTAACACCTCCCTTCACCACTTTATCGCAAAAATTACATTTCAAATAAACATAGCTCTTCTCTCCGCCGCCAATGTCAACTTGTACACTATACTTCCAAGAAGGGTCCCTCCGCAATGACGTATTCGTCTTTTCTTTACCTCTAACCATGTCTCCTAAAACGAAAAACCAAATACACAAAAAAAAATCAAAAAAACCTAAACCCTAGTTTTTCTTAAACTTGAAAATTATAACCCTAAACTTAATAAAAATACCTAAAATCCAATGTGGAGTACTCCTAGAGGGCGGCCGGAAGTTTTCACTTCGCCGGAGAGAGGCGGCGCCGGCGGGAGAAGCGGCGGGAATGAGGCCGATGGCGTGCGGGATCTCTGTTTCGCGAACTAGAGCGTGCGGGAGGGGGAAATGTCGGGTTTGCTGAAGGCTTTCGTTTATAAGGAGAGAAAAGGGTTCATTTTAAGTGAGTGGGCCCTATCCCAGTGAGGCGTACGCCTCACCAGGAATTGCGCAATTACGCCTCTGAGGCGCGCCTCAGTCCCAGTGAGGCGTACGCCTCTTAAAGACTTGGAATTGCGTAGGTTATGAGGCGTTTTTGGGAGGAATTGCGCAATTTTAAACAGAGGGCCAAACCAACGATTAGAGGACCAATGTTACGTCCTTACTGGCCAAAGACTATTTGAGAATGAATCTTAGTAATATTCTTAATCAAATATTAACTATTTGTGAGTTGAAGGGATAATTAAATTTCTCCATCTCGTCAAACTATTGTGGAAGGTGGATGGACATTTTTACATTAAGTGTTTTATGATTTACTTCCATTTTAAATATTTTATATTTTGTTTTTTTTTATTTTTGAATTTTTATGGGCATTTGAAAATTTGGGAGGTATTTTGAATATTTAGGGACCCCTTCAGTTGATATTTTCTGTCAATACGGCCATCATCGAGGTATTTATGGGCAATTTTTAGTTTATCGATTCAACCTTGTTGACTCTAACTACCTCCTCGACAGAGAATCGGGTTTATTAGCAGCTGTGTGCTTTTTTTAGTGAATTTTTCTGGTTATAGACCTTGGAGACCTAATGTGAACGTATTAAAACAAATATCTCAGCCGATGTCATGACGATATATTTGTTTGATAGTTCGATCCATGTCATATCTGCTTGCATAGAAAGAACGAGCTTGAACTTAAATTTATCATTTGACCCGCGCAGCATCCTCAGACGCCACGTGTGTACCCATAACACGCTCGTCGAGGCCATACGGGTATTTAGGGTTGCATGTTACATTGTGCACATTTGTAAGGGACTCTACTGTGTTGGTTGCACGTTGCTAGCTATCACCCATAGATGGACTATTGTATGAATAAAGAGTCTTTTATAGTGGCTCGAAGGGGCTCGTATGTATTGCAAACAAGTCATCCTTGTTTGCAAATGGCATGTTGTATGCATATATGTGTATATAGGAAACTGATCATCATTGTAATATATCTATTCTTGTTGAATGTAGGGACTACTGTATTTTCTTTCATGACTTATGTGAACATTAGACATCAATTGTCGTCATCCGTATGCAACTTGCAATATTATTTAGGGACTTTGTATATATGTTTGCAATCAAATTATGTCCCCTTCGATCTCATTGCTCGCAAAGCTGAATATATTCACTTGTATTATGGATGTCGATTGCGAGGCATTACTACTTTTATTGCCTATTGCTTGTTAGTACCTTTGTGTGAACTGTTGTGTGCATGATCGGTCTTTGATTCCCATCTGAGGGTGAGCCATTAATGGATGTTTATACTCATTGTTTGTTGCATCATGCACATCTACTCATGCTAACTGCGAATGTGGATTTGCAATTTAGTTGAATTTTGTCAGCTAATCAAATCATTTATTCATCATTAATGTCCACCGAGCGTTTTGTTCACCACATGTTCTTTGTTTGATCATTGATGTTCAATTTTTGTTATTTTGTAATTTGTAATTTTATTTTAAATATTATATCTGGTTCCCTACAGCTTTGTTCCCTACAGTTTTGTTTAAGTCCCTAGTTGTTCTTATAAGCTCCCTATGGTTTTATTCAAATTAGGTTATCTATTCATCGAAAATTTCGACTCCCAAGATATCCCCCGTTTAAGGGAAATTCGAGAGTTAGGTATAATGGCGTACACCTCGGTACCGCATTTTTTTTGCCTACGACCGGATGTTTCTTGCATCCGGTCAACCGAACCAAATAAAAGTTCCAACAAAGGGGGGTCAACGACGGTGATGACTATTTCGGGGCAAAATCAAAAAAATCTCCTCTCTTTTTTTCTCTTCTTCTTCTTCATTTTTTTATAACTTTCCTTCTTTTTCTCTCTTTTTTTATTTTCTCCTCGTTGTTGTACTTTTTTTAAAATAGTATTAATAATAATAATAATATAATAACTATTAATTAACAATAAAAATTAATAGGAAAGATCAGTTTCTGATGCTGAGGCGTGTGGAATTTGGTAGAGGCGGGTCAGTTTGTGGCTGGCTGTTGAAGTTGGATGGTGCAAACAGAGGGAAAGAGAGAAGAGATCGAATAGCAGTGAGGAAGTGATGTCGGCTGAGAAGATGCTTGTTTGGATTATGGATAGAGAAGAGGAAGTCGGCGGCATAGTGAAGGACTTGTTTGATTGGATCAGTGAAAGTTGGATTTGCGGCTATAGGGGGCAGGCTTAATCCTGTGTCGATCTGGAGCGGGAAAAGAGCGTAGGTGAGGAAGAAGAAGGCTTGTACTGCTCGGGGCTCGGCAAGTTGGAAGGGACTAGGAGCTGGATGTCGAGTTGGTGTGGGCAGCAGGCGTCAAGAGCTGTTCGACACAGTGAAGAGGCCGGGTATTTAGCAACGGTAGAGCTGTGAGGGATCGGGATTAAGGCAATTCTTTGTGAATAGTCAAAGCAACTTCAGCTTGAGGAAGGATCATGTGCAGGGAATCAGATGGTGTTGTGAAGTCGGGATTAGGGCTTACATGGGGTGTCGGTTCGGTCAGGTATGGGTTTTGTCGAGCACGCCGAATAGAGGAAGGTGTCTGTGTGTAAGCGATTGAAAGAAGACATGAGAGGGTTTAAAATGGTTTGCGGCTTGATCGAGTGAGGAAGAATGGTAGGATTTAAAGTTGGAGATGAGGTCGGCTATTTGACGGATGGAAGCTTGCGTGAGGAAGGAGACTTGCGGCTCGGAGGACTCTTGCAACAAGAGCAAGGATCATAAGAGGCAGAGGTGATTCGAGTGGCCTATGTGCGGGAACCAGAAAAATGAAAAGCTTCATTGCTTTCTCATTTTAACAAAGAGAGTGGCAACAGATAATGGAATTTGAGGGAGGCGACATGAATAGCGTTGAATGCATAGTGATTATAGCAGGATTTGAGCGGGATTTCGGCAGGAATTTTGGGCTCGGAGAGGAGGTCAACAATTGAACAAAAAATATTTTTTCATCATTATTTGGTTTATGTTTGAGTTGTCTATTATAAAGTGAAGACATGTGAGTCATGACAATGATCCTGTATTTTTCTTTGTTTTTTCAGGGTTGAACAGGAAGCTGTCAATCCTCATTGATAGGTCTAACTTCAATTAGAAGATAGAATCTTTCTCAAGTAGTTTGAGGAAAATATACCACATTTATAAAGAAGCATGCATATCTATAACTTTTTATTGTACTTACTAGAAGAAGATAATATAGAGTTCTCTTACAAAAAAGCAACAACCTCAAACTCCAAAGAAGCATTGGATAGCACTCCTAGCAAGCATATAATTATAATTATATTTCGAAGGTCTGGTATTCAAGACAAAAAGAAAACGGAGCAATGCTTCACACTCACGCAACATTAATGAATTTTCCTAATTGTTATGCCATAATAAGTGAAGCTCGATGCACTAGTAGGTAGTGTGCCATCATCACATCTTGATATAAATCATAGAGATAGTGTTAATAATGCGTTGACTTCCGTTAAGTGTTGATAGCCTTCCTCTAGTTGTAAATGACCATTCCACCAGACACGACTGAGCAACAAATTTTCATTAAGATAGTAAATTTATCATTTAATAAGTATGATTTCAGGAAAATGCCTTCAACATTAAGCAAAAATAAAGGGAGATGTAAAGGTGACTATGCAGAAGCCATAAGATTTGGAAACGAACCCTGCACTTGATTTTTGGGATCCAGAGTCTGATCTGCTGTGGGAGTATAACCTCGAAGCTTTTCATTACGAAATAGCTCCATTTTTTTATGTAAAGGTAGCTCAAAAAATTTTCTACTCTGGAAGAAAACCTCATCCATGAATTCCTGGCTAATGCCATGATCAATTACATAGAAAAATCCAGAATCTAGGCACGCCTGAAACAGAAAAAGAAAATATAGTGGTGTTGTTAAGAATCACCAGAATACAACAAAATCATATATAAAAGAGACAAATATTGTAATAATATCATTTCTGACATTAGAAATAAAAAAATTCAACATATTTCTTTCTCCAACCCTTTTTTTGCTTTCACAAAGAATTATAAAACAAGTACTTATAATAACTTCGTTGTAAGGAGTTATAAAAATTTTTGGGCCTTAATATCTTTAACGAAAATTTAGTTACGATGGATCTCATTAGTTTTGGGATGAGTATAATAAATGGAGAATAAATCAGAATTTATATTACACTTACCTCAAAATCACAAGACCAATTTTTTCCCTGATAGGATATATGACTATGAACATTGAAATCCCGTCACTTCGAGAGCAAAACAATACAATCAAGGATACTTCAAAAATATTTGCTTACTATCATACAGACATTAAAGCAAGCAACACCATAAAGAAAACAATTTAAGAAAAAAATAAAAATCAAAAGCCCTACATAATACTAAAAGAACCCTAAACTAAAAAGACAAAATTTCAGAAACGGGACAACTACAGAGGGATTCGAGGGAAAACCGACCTGCTTGAGAAGTGAAATGGATTTCTGGATGTCCGGATCCGAGAGACTGATACAGTTTAGGGCCGTCACATTCGATTTGGCGGACGTGTCGGATCCTGAACCCGGCGCTCCCATCTCAGCCCACTTGCCGTATTGTACAGAATTCGATTTCCTCAATCACAACTCTCGCTCTCTTATCTAGCTTTCTGCAAAATTATAATTTAAAAATTTCTCAGCCAGCTTGCTGTAGAGAATTCTATTTTATTTTCTCTTCATTTCCGGATAAGTCTCGAGTGAAATTTTTAAATTTGTCTTCATTACCGGATAAGGTTTGATGAGGAATTTTTTAATTTTTTCCGACATTTATAGCAGATTTATAAGCAACTTTTATTACACTGCCTATATATACTAGTAATATATAGTTTTTAAAACTTAAAAAATAGTTACAATTAAATTTCACAGTTAGGATGGGAACAAAAAGCTCCAACCACCATCAATTTAATAAGAGAGAAAACTCAGCCATAATGAAGCCATTGGAATTATAATTGAAATATTTCATTTATAAAAGAAAACAAAATTATCCATTGCTATGAGAATGATCCCATATGTCAATCGAAAACAATGAAGCGGAGTAAATTTATATACATCCAACACACTATCTTAAAAATAATGAAGATAAGTATAAAAAAAAAAATTGAATCATGAAAACTACAAAATACACTCATTTGGAACATCTTATTTAACCGAAGGAATAAAGCGTGGAAAGAAATTTATTATTATTATTGTTATTATTATTATTCCCTGCAGCTATGACCCCCTTCATCCCAGATCCCATTGGCTTAAACTTTATTTCTAACCACACTAACCAAGACCTAGGCACAAATGAGTTCTTCCTTTCTTTTATTCCTCCCCCTCATAAGATTCCCTTCTCAGCAGATGATCTCACGCTTGGAGTTCCTAAGTGGAGCTTATCCCTTATTGGCTACTTAGTTGGCCTAGACCCATGTACTTGAGCCTTTCTAAATGTCACCAAGAAAACTTAATAACCTAAAGGTTTGGTAGATATTCTTTTTCCTTAATGATGGATTTTATTCTCTTTAAGTTTTCTTCGCCGAGTGATTTTGATGTCACATGGTCGAAAGGCTCGTGGTTCTTCTTCAGAAGACCATTCATTATGTAGAATAAACGTCTAAATTCAAACCTAAGCGAGATGAATTTAACTCCATTCCAATTTGGATTAAAATCACGGATCTTCCTTTAGCCGTCTAGAATCCCCTAGGTACATCTAAAATCGCCAATTTCATTGGACACCACCTTGTGGTTAATGCTCTCATTGTAAGGAAAACCTGTTTCACGTTTGCTAGGGTTTGAGTGATGGTTTCAAGTGCTTCTTCCTTGCCAGATGAAATTCCCATTTCATTGGATGGGGATGATGTCACTCTCAAAGTCCTCGACGACGAGAAATCTACCCACTTTTTCTAGATCTGGATCCATTGTCCATCCCTTAAACCTTTGTCATAAAAACCCCCCAACCAAAGATCCAACCTCTGATTTTAAACTTGTGGAAGAAGTTTGAGCCGAGCTCGCTCTGCTTGTCCTCCCCCTAGAGCTCCTACTATCCTCCCTATTCCTCAACCTTCCAGCATTCCACCAATTACCTCCCAACCATCCCCTGTAGTTCCCCTTACTAGCTCCGACCCTTCCAACTTGTGCACTTCTCTTTTCCCGCAGATAACCTCTTCTCTTCTTCCCACCCCGACACCTATGGTTATTAACCATCATAAAGATATTATTCCCAACCTAAATTCCTCTACAGATGACGCATCTTCCTCTGAACTTTCCACCTGTTCGGATCAGCCATCCACTGAAATAAATGCCCTGCCCACCACCAACCATATTACTCACACCTCTTCCTCTAAATTGAGTAGTCACAATGCCAACCTTATGACTTCTCCAAAGAAATTTACAGCTTGCTGTAGGAGGATCCTCCATATCCTCAGGATCCTATTGAAATTTCCTCCAATCATGATCAATATCATCTCAAAGATCTCCTTGATTAGGCTCAAACTTTGAGACCACAATCTACAAAATCCTCTGAAGCCAAAAGTGCTAAGAAAGCGTACTCCTCCACTTCCAAGTCAAAATGACCCTCCCTTCTATTGGATGCTAGAATGTTTGGAGTTTCAATAGTCCTGGAAAGGTTTTAATTTACAAAAAATTGATCTCCTCTCACCGTCTTGACATGCTCTGCATTACTCAAGCTAAAATTCCCCCTTAATAAATTTTGGATCCTTGGTTTATTAACACTCATCAGGGTTTTCCAAATGAAACGAGTTACAATAATTTCAGCCCCTTCTCCCTTGGCAAGATTTGGCTAAAGTGGAACCTTTATCTATTTCTTTCACCCCCAACATCTCTTCCCCCCAACTGATTCATGGAACACTTCTCTCAAGTGCATTACCTCATATCATGATTTCAATTTTTTATGCTGCTTATTCACCTATTGAGAGAGCTCCCCTTTGGTAGCAGTTATCTAGATTGGCAGATTCTATTTCTACTCCATAGATTATCATGGGGGAATTTCATTGTTACAAAGAGGTAATGGAGAAATTGAGTGGTAGGCTGATTCAATTCAGTCCATTTGGGGAAATGAGTAACTGGATTTCAACTCTAGCACTTTAGACCTCACCTATATGGGTTTGTTTTACACCTCGTTTAACCAACGGTTAAATGATCCTATTCATATCAAACTTGATAGAATATTGGTTAATCACTATTGGTTGAAAAACTTTCCATCCTCTTCTTATAAGGTGGAACCTCCCCTATGCTCGACCCACACCCCTATTGTGCTTCACTCAGGTCACCTATTCCCAAGTATGACATATTCCAGTTTAAGAATTGTTGGGTTAACATGTATGGATATTGGGATGGTGTTATTATTGCTTTCTCTTCTTATCATGAGGGTAATCTGATTGCCAACTTTTACTACAAACTACAGTCACTCAAATATCTTCTTAAAAAGAAGCAATGGGGAAATTCAACATTCCTTAATGCCAGAATTTTTGCCTTGAGGACAACCAGAAAATTTGCTTGGACCAAATTCAAATTAACCAATTAGACACATCCCATAATAAGATTAATTCCTCTCTTTATTCTCTTCATGGGGCTTGAATTTGTGGTTGGTTCAGAGATATAAGGCCAACTGGTTATCCAATGGGGAAGATGACTTGGGCTTCCTGAATGCTAGAATTATCTATGTGTAATTCAGGCCGAATTAAAAAGGTTACCACATTTGATGGTCACTTCACCTCTAGCACTGACATTGCTAATATAGCCATCCAATACTTTCACAACTTGTATAATTCTCCAAAGCAGGTTAACTCCTCCACTCACTCCTTACCCAATAGTTCCACTATCCCTGCCCATCTAGTGGCCCCTCTTATTGCCCCAATTTCTGACCAATAAATTAAGGAGGTCATTTTTGTTGGGCCTTCTACATCTTCCATAGGCCGGATGGTTTCACTTTTGAATTCTACAAGTCTTCTTCGGATGTTATTGGCATGTACGTGTGTTGTTAAAATTTTCTTATGCTCTGGTCATCTTCCTAAATGTACTAAAGCCACTACCATAGCATTAATTCCAAAACACTCTCATGCCTCTAATATTTTAGATTTCTGGCCTATCTCTCCTCGTAATATTTTCTACAAGATTATTGCCAAGATTATGGCTAACCGTGTGAAAGGTATTATTCCTTTTATTATCATAAGAGTTAAGCTGGCTTCATTTAAAAGAGAATCTCTTCTGATAATATTATCTTGGCCTCTTAAATTTTGAGTAATTTCGATGTCAATGCATGTAAGAAATTTTTCTGTGCCAAGCTCGACATTTGAAAGGCTTTTGATATGGTTTCTCAATAGTTCCTTATCTCCAGACTGCAAGAAAAGAGATTTCCTGCAAAGTTCATCTCCTGGATTAAGTGTGCATTTTTTATATTCCTTTTTTATTTGCTTTAATGGTACTCTTGAAGGTTATTTTAATTCCTCCTTTGGTCTGTGACAAGGTTGCCCCCTTTCTTCTTTACTCTTTGCCATTGTGAAAGATGCTTTTTCATATACTTTAGGTGCTAGTAGCTTTATGGGTGTTTCTTGTGGACCGGCTACATTCAATCATATGCTTTATGCCGATTATGTTTTGGTATTTGGGTTGGCATCTTTGCAAAATGCTTATGATTTAAATGATGCCCTTAACATATTTGTTGCATCTTTTGGGCTTCATATGAAAAAGGCTAAATGCTCTATTATTTTTTCCCAGAACTTCTACTTAGCTAATGATATTACCAATATCCTTGGGTTCTCTCAATTTGAGCACACTCGAAAATATATGGGCCTACCTATATCCTCCAAAAAAAAAAAAACTTCTTCTCACTTCCAACCACTTCTAAGTAGGATTTTTACTCCACTTGCTAGTTAGAAAGTCAAGCTGTTATCTTTTGTAGGTAGAATACAATTCTTGAAGTTTAGTATTGCTAACAGCCTTGCCTATTGCATCAGAGGGGCTATCATGCCTAAGTCGTGCTGCAAAACTATTGACAAACCTTGTTCCAAATTTTTGTATCATGGCTCCACCTCTGACAAGAAACTTCATCTTATTGTGTGGAACATACATATTTACCCACTTGCATTACAGGAAAATCACGTATTACTGACATATTTTCTAGCAAAAAAGTCTTCATTTTCCAGCGGATTTGAAAGTTTTCTAACATATTTGTGGCAAATATTTTTTTGTCAGTAAAAAGGGCATCAGAAAAAATTTTTGGCAAAAAAAAATCCACCTAAAAAATGCCGCCATAACAATTAAAAAAATTAAAAAACCAACTGGAGCCGCCAGCCAGCCCTATTGCCCACCTTCCAAGAGCTAGCAGCCCACCCTGCACGCCCGCCTTCATGCCCGTGACCTGCTGCACATAACGAAGTTCAAACCCTACCCCTCCTATTTCACACGCACATGTCCGACCATCACACCATTCCTTTAAAAGTGTCTTAGAAGATGAATTTTTCTATTTATGTTATAATGGATAAAATATTATAATTAATAATAATTAATACTAATTTATTATTTTAATTAATAATAAAATAATATTATTAAATAAATAATTAATTAAATTATGTTATTAAATTAGTAATTAATTAAAATAAACTATGAAATTATTAATTAATTAAATTATGAATCAATGATATTTTTAGAAACTATTAAAATCTATCAAAAAATTCACCGGAAAAGTCATTAAAAATTTTGCTTGAAAATTTGTCAGAAATATTTCACAGTAATCCATCATAAATTCGTCAAAAAATTCTCCGTCAGAAATCCACCGAAAATTATGTCGGTAATGGGTGATTTTCATGTAGTGTTCCCTTAGTGCGTTGGGTATCCTTAACATCCAATCCCTTTACCATGGACGCGGTTTCCCTTTTATTTGGCGGATGCTTAAGACGAACTATTTGGTGGCTGATTGGCTCATATTCAAATTTGTTTCAACTTGGAAATCCCCTCCCAATAAAGCTACAAAATTCTGGAAGTTTATTTGTATCACTGCATCTCGTATTAGGTAAAACATTAAGCTTCATGTTGATGTTTATCTGTAAGTTATCTATGTTTTGGGACCCTTGGGTTTATAGTAAGGCGGTTTTTGATTTCATGTAGCAGCCAGCCCAAGGTTTCGTCGCTGTGCAAGAGTTTATTTCTCTTGGCACCTGGAAGCTGTCGGACTTTTTCCCTCCTCTAGCTATTCATAACATTTCTTCTATTTTAATCCAGGACCACCCTTCTGCTACTATTGTTTGGAAATGAGTTGATAATCCTTACTTCAAAAATTTTAAAATGCATTTTTTTCCTCAAGTTCTCTAGCACAATTTTATATGGCATAAAAAGTCAGCCCTTAGATTTTCAACTTTTGCTTGGCTGGTGACTCGTGATAGTTTAAAAGTAGCAGATGTGTTAGCCAAAAAGAATATTCAGATATATGCCCTTGCTCTCTTTGCTTGAAGGAGGAGGAAAGTATCATGCATTTAATGTTTCAAAGTGATTTCTCTTTTAAAATTTTGTCTTTTCTAAAATCATATTTTGATGTATTTCTATTTAGGCCTTCTATGCTACAACTTTTTAAATTTTTTGATGATGTTCAACATTTTAACTCTTATGAGAAGAATTTCTATTTTTGTGATCAGCTGCTCAGTTTATTTTCTCTGGCGGGAAAGTAATGATAGACACTTTGTTGGGATTCATAGCACCCCTAACTTAATCTATTGTAAGATCATTAAGGCTATCTCAGCAAAGGTTCCTCACTGGAAAATTTTGAAATGCTATGCTCCTCCTTCCTGAAAGTTTGTTATGGATGTTAAGCCCTTATGAACTAGCCTAAGGCTAACCAGGAGGGGGGGGGGTGAATTGGTATTTAAAAATTTCTCAATCAAAAACACCAACTCAAACCAAACCAAAATTCACCACAAAGAAAATGAATTACATAAATTAAATGAGGAAAAGTAGTAATAAAGACCACAAAAAATTATAATGGTTAGGTCAACTTGACCTACATCCACTCCCCGGAGCCTCTCCTCCGGGTATTCCACTAAACTCAGTGACTCTCCTTTTGGTCCCACAACATAGCGGAGAAGCCTTTACAAACTTCCTTTTCATCGACATTAGTGAGGTAGAGAACTCGACTCTTTTTGTTTCCTTCTGAAGCAGGTAGAGAACCTTGATCGATTGTTGAAGTAGACTTTTCTTGAACCTCCAAGGAACCAAGGATGACGACCAGAGAAGAAGACTTAGATCCTTGCTTGGAGGAACCTTTGTAAAACCTCTCACAAACTCCCCCTCACAAGATCCTCTCTCTCTCTCTCTCTTTCTCTCCCTCTCCTCTAGGCTCTCTTAGGTTAAGACAGTAGCAAATGATACACTCTTGGGTAAAATAATAAGTCTTATATATATGAGCTTTAGAATAACTCTTAATTGCAATAAACTGACATTATTGTCCAGGACGATCTGAATATCGTCCTGTATGATCAGTATAAATTTAACTCAATCAATCTGGATAATTTGGGACAATTAGAAGGTAATTTGTTCATATCATCTAGGGTGATAGTATATCATCATGTACGATTAGTTCAATCCATCAAATATCGTCCAACATATCTCCCTAGATGGATGTTTGGACGATGAAAAATTTGCTTTATTGTCCAGGACGCTCTAATAATCATCCAGGATGATTAGCACAAAATGATGAATATCATCCAAAACATTTCCCTAAATGGATGTCTGGACGATGGAAAAATAACTTGATCGTCTGGGCTGATATCCGTATCATCCCGGACGATTAGTTCAATTCAGTACATATCATCCAGAGCATCGCCTTGAATGGAACCAGGCCAATTGTACATCATCTTGGAAGAACTAAGGATTGTTAACTAATCATCCTGGATGATCCTTCAATTATCTAGGATGATATAAAATAGCAATCAAACCTTAATTACTTTCTTTAATTAGCAGATTAATTTAGGCATAATTTTGCTGCATCATCTAGGACGATGCCCTGGATGATGTCCAAAAATAAAAGATGCCTAAATAGATATGGCAATTGATTCTTTTTTATTTGAGCCTATCATCCCGGACAATGCTAATATCATCCAGGATGATTCTCTTAATTATGGCTACCTTAACCAGGATGCCCTAATTAGGGTTTTTATTTTTAATTGATCATCTAGGATGATTTTTGGATCATTTCGAATGATGTGATTGAAAATAGAAAACTCTAATCAAATAAAGAAAATTTTTCTCCCACGTGTGCAAGGTTACTTAGCATCAGGATCCACATCATTTACAATTGACTCAAGAAAGGGTAAAACACACTTGACGTACATTACAAACTAACTCTTTCCAAATCTACCCAATTTTGAGCTGGTTCGATTTGCAATTTGATCTTGTGGACCTAATATATTAGTAGGCAAGGCAGTCGTAGATAAATACAAATATTTGCTATCATCAAAATTCTTTGTCCTGAAATCATATTCTCAATAATCTTACCCTTTTTTATAATGGAAAACAATCAAAGCGGTTCAATAAAAATAGTGTGAAATAAGAAATTCAAAATTTATTTAAGGATGAATATAGTATAACTAATCAATCATATAAGGACGAACATAGTACAACATAAAATAATATAACTACTCTCCCTTTTAACATTACAAAAAGGAGGAGAGAAAGAGAAAAGAAATAAAATAGAAACTACCAAACATAAGTAAACTACACAAAGGAAAAAAAACATCATGAAAAATAAACTAAAAGAAGGATGGCTCCTGATCATCCGAAGGAGGTGGTGGTGGTGGTGGCGGCTAAAAGAAACTAGAAAGTGGCAAACTACTCTCCAAACCAGGCCATGTCCTAGTCGTACTATTGCTGCTGGTGAGCCACATAAGAATAAAATCAGGCAATGTCCTCCGCATGCTGCTGCTCTTATGCAGGAACATAGGACTCGAACCATTTCTCCTACTAGTCAAATCGCTCCACCAGCTGATCTAGCTGAGAGTGCTGGTGGAGTGGAGTAGGTGTAGGAATAGGTGCATGAGCTGCCTCCTCCTCTGCTCCCTCAGCTTCCTCATGCCCCAGGTGGAGACGAGTACTATGATGAACGTGGAAGGAGTTACTTGAGTAGAAGGCAGATTGAAAGTTTGGTGGGGCAGGATATTGGATGTTATATTTAAATTCCATGACATTTGCAATAATGTGTCCTAAGGCAAGATTAGGCTTCCTCTTGTCTCCTAGATCTCTAATGCTCGTCAGGTGCTCAATATATTAAAAAATCAGATCAGAGGCATTAAATTCACGATGGGCCATGATGTAGAAAGTGGTGATCGAAAGGAGTGGAGTGATATCAATGCGATTACTAGCTTTCGGAAGAACCGAAGTACGAAGGGCATATTAGATTGTCCTAACTTCTTTGAGTAAACTGCTAAACTCTCCAATATGATAGGAATCATTGATGTTTCTCAAAAAGTGGATGACTAGAGCCCAGTCATAGTAAGGATCTTGAGACAAGATGTGAAGCTTATCTTCAGTGGTGGATAACTGCAGGAGCTCTTGACAGCCTTGATATGTAATTTTGACATGACGTCTATTCACATAAGACTGAAGAGAAGTGAAGGAGGAATTGATGCGAAGGCTAGCAAAGAATTAAAACAATAACTTTGAATTAAATGGGATAGTAAGGGTAAGGATAAAAGTAAAAAAAAAGGTTAAGGATAAAATTGGGAGAAGTGTGAACAAATAAGTCAAGAATAGGATAGGAAAGGATGTGAGGATTGACAGTTCAGGATAAAGTAATCCCGACCAGCTTGTCGGCCACCTTAGTGAAATGAGGGTCAAGATTGGCCTCGAGGAGCTTCTAGAAGGCATACGAGATCTTTTCCACCAGCCATGATCAAGCAAAATGGAGAGGAAGTAAGAGCAAAGAAGATTCAAGGAAGATTGTGTGAGAAAAAATGTTTGAATTCCTTAGTTTTTAAAGAATTGGATAGATCATCCAAGATGAGCACAGAATCGTTCAGGACAATCAGGAGAAATAATTGCATCTGGGATGATTGGTCAAAAAGGCAGTAAAGTTATCCAGGATGATCAAAGATCGTCCGGGACAATAAGACACAGGCGATCATCTTGAGGAGTCATTCCGGATGACTATTAAAAAAGCAGATACTTTGAGACAATTAGGTGGATCGTCTAAGACGATCTACAATAATTGATCATACTGGCAAATTAAAGTTGTGTAACAAACATGCCACGTGGATCATCTAGGACGAACAGGTGGATCGTCCAAGATTATCACTAATAATTTAGCAGAAAAATGTGAAGATTATCCAGGACGAGGAGGATCATCCATGACGATCACAAATAATTGAAGCAGAGAAACGATCAGATTGTTCAGGACGATAATGCATCGTCCTGGAAGATCAGAAGCAGAAGAGTTAAATCAGTCGTCAGATGAAATTTCAAGAGTGAATTGAACAGATCATCTAGGATGATATAAATATCATCTAGGATGATGTGATAAAAAGTTTAAAATCATAAGATGGATGGAGATGATCAGAAAAGCCCCAAAAATATGAAAATCAACTATAAAAGATAAAAATAAAGTACAAAAAACACTAAAAACATAAAAAAGGAATGAAAAAATAAAGGGTTTTTTTATCAAAGCCCGAATATGATAAATTCTCTATATGAATGAATTAAAAATTTGTAAGAATCAATGAGTTAACATCATCAAAATCTGAAAAATGATAGAACAATCGATCCTGTTAGCCCTAGCTCGGATTTCTCCCATGGCAAACCATCTTTGGAAAGCAAAGATCTAAATAAGAAAAAATCAATTGGATAAGAAAAAGAAATATGTTCAAAACTTAGTTCTAGAAAAATATTTTATAGAATAATATATTAATGTAATTAGTCACGATCATGAATTTCGAAATTAAGCATTTGAAAAATATCAAGTGACACATGAATTTTTCTAAGTTTTAAAAGTTTAAAAGAGAAAGAAGCTTGGTTTTGGTGGGCTCATTTTATGCCTCTTGTCAATTAATTTGGCACACTTTTTGCATTTTTTAATTTTTGATACACTTTGTGTATTTTTTTTAATTTAGCATCGTTGCACATCTTTTGGTTTGGCGTCATTGACAACTTTTTTTTTCAAGCTAGATTCCTTTTTCAAAACTCTTAAATACTCTCAATTGTGAGTATATCTTACAAACATTAGAGAAGAAAAACCCACTCTCTAATATAAGGAAGAATAAACCACAAAATATAATCAAAATCATATGATAAATACAATAATAAGATTACAAAAAATCTGAAGGTAATATAAAGACTTTGAATATTATATATATAAGATAGATTACTGTAGTAATATTGAAAAGATCTTAATTGCAAATTTCATTTTTTAGTTTGAGAAAAACTTTTGTTTAGAAAAGAAAATTACACCACTAAAGGAAGTTAGAGGAAGGGAAACAATCAACGGTGTTTCTCCCTTTAACAGATTTAGGGATGTCAAACATTGACTATAAATTTTCAAAAATAAAAACAAGACACAAGATATCAATTCAGTAGTGATTAAAAGAAAAATAAAACATACGAAGGAAAATAAAACACCATAAGTGTATCATATGAAAAGTACATTAAAAAATAAATAAATAAAACTATAAAAAAGAAAACAACAAACAATAGATAAAATTCAGAAATTAGTAAGAATCAAGTTCATGCATTTATGTCAATCACACCTAATCTAGTCCTTAAAGTGCTGAATGCATCGAAGGTTAGTGGTTTAGTAAAGATGTAAGCCAGTTGATTCTCAGTTGCCATATGGTGTAACTCAATGTCTTCTTTGGTCACATGATCTCTAATAAAGTGATGCATTATGTCAATGTGCTTGGTCTTTGAATGTAGGATATAATTTTTAGAAATACAGATAGCACTAGTATTGTCACAAAGGATCAAAATTATGCCTACATGTAATCCTAAATCTAGAATTTATTGTTTCAACCAAAGGACTTGGGCCACAAAACTCCCTAAAGTAATGTACTCAGCTTCAACAGTGGAAAATGCAACAGAGTTTTGCTTTCTATTGGACTAGGAGACTAAAGACTATCCTATGAATTAGCAAGTCCCAGAAGTGCTCTTTCTATCCACCCTACATCCTACAAAATTAGAATCAGAATATCCAATAATATCAAAAGAAGTGTTGTGCCTAGGATACCAAATTCCTAAGTTTTTGGTCCCTAAAAGATATCTAAGAATTTTCTTAACTGCAGTTAGGTGAGATTCTTTAAGATCAGCTTGAAATCTAGCACAGAGACAAAGACTAAATATTATATCAGGTCAATTAGTAGTTAGGTAAAGTAAAGTTCCAATCATTCCTTTATACTTCTTTTGATCAATATATTTTTCATTTGAGTCCTTATCTAACTGAACACTGGGGGTAATGGGAGTATTAATTGGCTTGGCTTTATTCATTTCATATTTCTTCAAGATATCATTTATATACTTTGATTGATTTAGAAAGATTTCATCATCCAGTTGTCTTATGCTAAACCCCAAAAAGTAGGACAACTCTCCCATCATACTCATCTCAAATTCCTTACTCATTATTTTAGAAAAATTATCATAGAGCCTTTTATCAGAAGATCCAAAAAGTATACTATCATATATATATATATATATATATATATATATATATCATAACGAGTAATTCATCTCCTACTTTTCTCAGAAAAAGGGTGGTGTCTACGCTCCCCTTAACAAACTCCCTCTCTAGTAAGAATGTGCTAAGCCTCATACCAAGCTTTAGTTGCCTACTTTAATTCATATAAGACTTTTTTTTTTAATTTAAAAATATAATTTGGAAATTGGGAACTCTCAAAACATAGGGGTTGTTCTACAAACACATCCTCTTTTATTACCTCATTTAAAAAGGCACTCTTAAAGTCCATTTGGAAAAGCTTAAATCCCTTATAACAAGCAAAGCTAGTAGCACTCTAATGGCTTCCAAACTAGTTACAAGGGCAAAGGTCTCCTAAAAGTCAATCCCTTCTATTTGGTTATAACCCCTTAGCCACCAATCTAGCTTTATTCCTAACCACCATACTAGAATCATTCATCTTATTCTTAAAGACCCATTTGATTCCAACTACACTTTATCCCTTTGGTCTTTCTACAAGCTCCCAAACATTATTCCTAATAAATTGGATTAATTCCTCTTGTATGGCATAGATCCAAAACTCATCAGATAAGGCTTGGTTAATATTGGTGGGTTCAGTCATTGAGATAAAGGCAGAGTGGTTCACTTCCTTCCTAAGTCCATGCCTAGTCCTAACACCTTCAGAAGGGTCTCCTAAGATCAGTTATTTAGAATGAATCGAAGAATATCTCCAATCTCTTGGTAAGGAGTGTAGGTTAAACACTTTTCTTCGGATTTGTATTTTCTACTTGGGTAATCTCACCTACTCAAGTGTTTTGGGGCTCTACCCTCTTCTCTAAAGTTTTAACTCCTTGGGTAATCTCTCCAACTTCATCTTCATCCTCAACTCTAAACTTCTTAGGATTAGATTTATCAAACACTACATGAGAGTCTCCTCCACCATTAAAGTCCTCTTATTAAACATCCTAAAGGATTTCCCCACACTTGAATATCCTAAGAACACTCCTTCATCAGATTTTGGGTTAAATTTCCCTAAGTGTGACTTTCCATTGTTAAGAATGAAAACTTTATAACCAAAGACATGGAGGTAGGAAAGTTTGGGTGTCCTACCCTTAAGGATCTCATAGGTTGTCTTATCAAGTTTGGTTCTAACATTCACCGTATTCAACACATAATAAGTTGTGTTTACCACTTCAGCCCAAAAGTATTTTGGAAGTGAATACTCAGCAAGTATGACTCTAGCTACTTCTACTAAGGTTTGGTTCTTCCTTTTAGCTATCTCATTCTGGTGAGGGGTCCAAGGAGTTAAGAAGTTGTGACTAATCCCCTTATCCTCACAAAAGTCTCCAAATCTCTCATTTTCAAACTCTCCCCCATGGTCACTATGGATGGTCAAAATCTCACAACTTAGCTTTTTCTGAATCCAAGTGAATAAGGATCTAAACTCATCAAAAGACTCATTCTTATGCGATAGAAATATAATCCAAGTGAACCTCGAGTAGTCATCGACAATTACAAAACCATAGACTTTCCCCTCTAAGTCAAGAATAAAAATATTGTTGATCCGCTTTCCCTGCAAAATAATATTGTTATTTAAGTTGATAATGTAAGTATTTACCAAGAATTTTATGATGAACCCTTTATCAAAACGCTGACTGATGCTGAGCAAGTTGTGTTTTAGTCCATCTACAAGTAAAATATTTTAAATCAAAATGTTTTTGGAGTTTCCGATACCTATGCCCACCACTTTCCTAGTGGTGTTGTCTCCAAGAGTAACCTTGCCTCCAGCCCTAGCCTTTAGCGAAACAAATTGGTTGGTATCTCCAGTCATGTGTCACGAGCATCCGCTATCCAGGTATTATATGCTCTCATGAGGTCTTTTGTGAGAGAGCCTACAAAATCATTAAACATCATATTTAGGAACCCAAATAAGTTTGAGTCCTTTCTTATAGAAAGAAGAATGCAATGCATATATGTTATGCTGTGAATCATGTAATTTGGGTCTCCACATCCAATGTGTACTATGGTGAATAGTATAAGTGAGTGAAATGTGTCCTAGCATGTCACATGATAAATATTTAACACCAGGAAAAGGGTTTACTAATCTACTCGAGTGATGATGCTTCCTTTTAAAGTTATGTGACGCATGCAATACTTGGAGATTTTCTAATTTCTTAAACTTTCTTTCTAACTCATTATGAGATGACTTCATGGAATCATGTGCATCAAATAATATAATATGCTTTTTGTTTAATGTATCAAACTCATCAAGTAATGATATGTTATTGCTATCGATTATAGAGTGATCTTTAAGTAAAATTTCATGCTCTTTTTATAAATTTAAAAACTCTAATTTTAAACTAGCATGTGATTTAATCAGTGTCCGTGTTGTTAGCCTTCAGCAAAGTTTTGGATTGCTACCCTTACCTTTAATCAGTGTTCGTATTCTAGCCAAACAAATCCTTTTGAATTGCTACCCTTACCTTTATCACTTTCAGAACCAAAAGAATCAATGTCCGTGTTATTGGCCTTCAGTACCATAATTTTCTCATTCTTTTTCTCACATGCATCAAGGTTTCTTTGATTCACCCTTGCTCGTAAGAAATGAGTGATCTAAGTAAGTTATCAATCAAATAAGTATTCAAAACTTTAGATTCAGTAATTATAGTAATCTTAGCATCAAAGAAAGAAGGCAAGCATCTCAAAATTTTATTAACTTTTTCATAATTTGAGAGTTCTCTTCCTAAAGCATGCAGTGAGGTGATAATTTGAGTAAATCTAATATACATGTCAGAAATCGATTCAGTAGATTTCATATAAAAAGTTTGTATTTATGCAATACAATATTCAATCGAGATTTCTTAACTTCATTTGTTCATACATAAGTAATACACAATCTATCCTAAATTTTTTTACCGATAGCATAAGTTGAAACACGCATGTAATCTTCATATTTTAAAGCACAGAAAAATAGTTCAAATATTTCGCATTAAGTTGTGCTAAATCTCTTTCATCAAAAATTCATTCAGTAAAAGGAAATTCAGTTTTAATGTCATTAATTTCACGTTATGGAGGTGAATAACCTTCTTTAACAAGCATCCACATGCAATAGTCAATTGATTGTAAAAATATAGACATGAAAGTTTTTCAAAAATCAAAAGAAATATTATTAAATAAATGTGGTCGTGTAATAAAATACCCTTCCACAGTATTACGATAATCGAAGTTAGCCATGGATCAAAATTCAAAAGTTTTCAAAAACTTAATTTTATGAATCCCATTCTGATACCACTTGAAAGTTTGTAAGGGATGTTAAGCCCTTATGAACTAGCCCAAGGCTAACCAAGAGGGGTGGGGGTGAATTGATATTTAAAAATTTTTCAGTCAAAAACATCAATTTAAATCAAATCAAAATTCACCACTAAGAAAACAAAGTGCAGAAATTAAATGTGGAAAAACAGTAATAAATAACACAAAAATTTATTGTGGTTTAGTCAACTTGACCTACGTCTACTCCCCAGAGCCTCTCCTCCGAGTATTGCACTAAACTCAATAAGTCTCCTTTTGCTCCCACAATAAGGTGGAGAATCCTTTACAAACCTCCTTTTTACCAACACCAGTGAGGCAGAGAACCTGACTCCTTTTGCTTCCTCATGAAGCAAGCAGAGAACTTTGATCGATTACTGAAGTAGAGTTCTCTCAAACCTCCAAGGAACTAGGGATGATGACCTAAGAAGATGACTTAGATCCTTTCTTATAGCAACCTTTGTGAAACATCTCACAAACTCCCCCTCATAAGATCCTCTATCTCTCTCCCTTTCTCTCCCTCTCCTCTAGGCTCTCTCAGGTCAAGACAACAGCAAAAGATACACTCTTGAGTAAAAAAAAGAGGTATTATATAGATGAGCTTCAGAATAGCTTTTAATTATAACAAACTAACATTATCGTCTAGGACAATATGAATATCGTCCTATACGATCAGTACAAATTTAGCTCAATCAGCTAGGACAATTTGGGATGATCAGAAGGTAATTTGTTTATATTATCAAGGATGATAGTATATCATCATGTACTATTAGTTCAATCTGTCAAATATCATCCAGCACATTGCCCTGGATGGATGTCTGGATGATAAAAAATTTGCTTTATCATCTAGGACAATCTCATGATCGTCTAGGATGATAAGCACAAAATGACAAATATCATCCAAAATATCACCCTGAATGGATGTTTGGACGATGGAAAAATAACTTGATCATCCGAGCTGATATCCCTATCATCCCAGACATTTAGTTCAATTCAATATATATCATCCAAAGCATCGCCCTGAATGGAACTAGAACGATTGTACATTGTCTAGGAAAAACTAAGGTTTGTTAACTGATCATCCCAGATGATCCTTCGATCATCCAGGATGATATGATTGAGCAATCAAACCTTAATTGCTTTCCATAATTATCAGATTAATTTAGGAATAATTTTGTTGCATCATCTAGGACGATGCCCTGGACGATGTTCAAAAATAAAAGATGCCTAAATAGATATGGCGGCTGATTCTTTCTGATTTGAGCCAATCATCCCGAACGATGCTAATATCATCTAGAACAATTTACTTAGTTATGGCTGCCTTAACCAGGATGCCCTAATTAGAGTTTCTATTTTTAACTGATCGTCTAGGATGATTTTTGGATTGTCCCAGACAATGTGATTGAAAATAGAAAACTCTAATCAAACAGACAGAATTTTCCCCCACGTGTGTGTATAAGGTTACTTAACATCAGGATCCATATCATTTATAATTGACTCAAGAAAGGGTAAAAGATATTTGACGTACATTACAAACTGACTCAGTACTAATCTATCCAATCTTGAGCTGGCTCAATTTGCAATTTGTTCTTGCGGACCTGAAATATTAGTAGGCAATTGCATATAAAGGTTAACCAAAAAATATAACCCATGGAGATTAAAATGGATTGATTGAAATAATGCAATGAATTTGAGTGAATGCAATCCAATATATGGCTGATAAGAGGGTCCTTCAAAGAATCAAAATGGGGAGACAATTTTAGTATGAAGAGGGTCAATGAGTCCAAAGAAATAGTTAAGAAGTAACTATAAAACTAACAATAATTTGGGATTAAACTCAAAATTGAGGAAACCCAAAGAGAATTTATGAACAATATAAAAAGAAAATAGCTTGACATGCATTTAGATCTCATCTTCAATGGAAATGAACACAAGTTTGCCTAGATATATGAATGATTGCTTTAAGTTAAGGTGAAGCTGAACCTTAATGAGAAAATAAAAGGAAGTGGTCAAATGAAGATGAATGCAATCCAAAATCATTTAACTCACTAACAACCTTTTAAAGGAACAGGTAGGTTCAGCAATAAAGGAAGTGGTCAGCCCACCCTTATAAGAATCAAAATCCTATCACCTTCTATCCTAGCTTCTGTAAGGACTCCATTCAGGTCCTAAAACTCTCCTTAAGCTCTCCAAACTCAACTTAGGCCTTGGTTTAGCCTAATGGAAAGTGGTCCCCTCCATAAGCCCAAAGCATCCAATAAGAGAATAGATTGGTCCAGCCTTTCTCCCTACCACCCAATGGCCTGGGGCACGTGGCCATGATCTAAGGGTGGTCTTTGATCAATCAAGACCATACATTTGTCTCTAGCCCATTTGAATAGGAAAAACTCTAAAAAAGCATCATTCCAACCTTAGCTCTCTCTCTCTCTCTCTCTCTCTCTCTCTCTCTCTCTCTCTCTCTCTCTCTCACTCACTTTCTCTCTCTCTCTCTCTCTATTCAAACCCTCCCAAGCCAATCTCTCATTTTTTTTCTAACTCCTAGGCTTTCCTTCACCTTCACAATACCAAATCCAAGTGCTTGTACGTCACCGGTGGCAATCTGGAGAAACAACCCCAAGTCTGTCCAAGGCTCCATCTAGTCGATCGAGGGCATTTTGGAACATACTTTCAACTAAAAAAAACATACGAGGATAGTCTATAAGCTTAACCGTATTATTTTCTTGAAGATCAAATGGTAAAAACTCATAAAACCCTTAGCCCTAGGTCATGACATATAGATTTAAATAGTTTTTTTATTAAGCATTTTTTATATGTTCATATTGATCTCACATGAATGCTCTTTATGTATAGACTCTAAGTTTAAAATTTCAAGTAATTTGGTCTGTCGGATCAAGAGAACGAGCTAAAAACTGGACTCTAGGGTTCAATTTATGTAACCAATTACTTATGTAAAATATGGTCTTTTGATATTGTCGTCAATGATCTGGCTTAACCGTCTCGAGTGTTTATTCGAGCGTGAATCCAACCTCTAGGCCAATTTTCTTATCTGATGTGATCTTCACCATTGGTTTGGAACTACGAGATCTGAACTCCACCGTTTGATCCCTCTTGATTGAGATTAAATAGCAGGATTTGATCTACACCATTAGCTAAAACATATGCGAATCTGACGACCTCCGTTCCTCACTAACGTGGTTAAGTGGTTAACAACGCGCCGACGCGTGGGTCTTTCATATACAACCGTGTCATGCGACCTAGCGCGTTGCCACCATCGCTGTCTGTGCTGGTCAAAATCGAGGACACCATGTGGCACCGCCATCGCCAATTTGATCTAATGTATTTTAAATTAGTTTTAATTTTTTTAAATGCAATTTTTTAAATAAATTATAGAAATTCAATTCTAATCCAAAATTAACATATAATATATCAAATTGTTCATATTTTTATTCTCTTTAATTTATAATTAAAATCATTTAAAAATATTTAATGTATTTTAAATTATTATAAATATTAAAATATTTAGATTTAATTAATATTTAATTTAAAATTAATAAATATTTTTCAAAATTTTAAAATAATATTAATTTAAGTGTTCTAAAAAAATTATTAATTAATATTTAAATATCTTACATTATTAAATAATTATTTTAAAATGTTTTATTTGAAAATAAATTAAATTAAGAATATTTTATATTTTAAATTTTTTTAATTAATAAGATATTTAAATATTTAATTAATAATTGATTAAAATTAAATTTAAATAAAAAATATTAAAGGAAATTATTTTAAATATTTCAAAATTTCAAAAAAAATGTTAAGATTTACTTAAATTTACTTTAAAAGTTAAATTAAACTTTATCTAATTATGAATTATTTCTAATGCATTTAATTGCTTTAAACTTTAAAAATTCAAAATAAATTCAATTTAAATCATAAAAATATAAATAATACCTTAAAACTTTTCAGAAATTAATTATTTTAATTTAAAATTAGTTTCAATAATAAAAAATTAATTTATTTTAATTAATTTAATTAAATAATTGTTTAATTAATATATAATTAAATATTATATTGAAATAAATTAAAATTTTATTTTCAAATTATTTTATATAAACGTATTATCTCTCAAAAATATTTCAAATTATTTTGATAATATTTTTAATTATTTTATTTTAGAACTTATATTTTTATTTATAGCTATATATATATTGAATTTATTTTAAAATTATATGTATTTAAATCTTGAAATGTTTAGAGATCCCTTGAAATTTTAAACATAGATTAAGCTTATATGATTAGAAATCATGGGGAAGGATTAGTGTATAGTTGTGCTTCAACTATTCACTAATTAAAATTTTGTTTAAGTTAATCATGTTTAGTCCTTGCATGCTCACGTTGCACACACTCGCACTTATCACAGGCTCTCATAGATCTTGGATTTGATTATGCTTATGTGTGATGCATACATGTATGTCAAGGGTTAGCCAAACATTTATTTGATCATACATAACTTAGTGACATCATTAAGGATAATAATTAAGGACATCTTTAGAGAAATTAGATAAATTTTAATAATTAGGATACACTCCCTATTGACTTAAGACTTGAAACATTCAAACTTAGTGATGTTTCCAGCCCATATAAAAATTTCAAGCAATTTTAAAAGTCATTCAGCCCCTTAAGTAGTTAATTTGGTATTAAACCCTAAATTAACCTTTAAAACTTCTAAAAGTTCTAATAAATCAAATTTAAATTCAAAGATTACAAATAATACCTCAAATTGACCAAAATTTAAACCTTAACTTAAAAAAAATAAAATACCCTTGACTCAACATCAGATTTATGACTAACTTCATTTTAATTAAAAACTTAAGATTTAAATATTTTAAATAATTAAACATAATAAAAAATTCCAAAAAATACTTAAATACTTTAAAATACTCCCTTAGGATATTTCTGACCTTTGTGGTTAATTCCAAGAGATTTAGGGCTGATTTGGATCAAAATCTTAAATTCCTCTTAATCAAGATAATTTTAAAAAATCTAAAAATACTTAAACTTTGAAAAATCGTAATTTTTTTGTAGAAAATGTTAAATAAAGCAAGCCCAAAGCCTAATTTATTATTAAAAGGCTAATATTTATTAAAAATCTAAAACTTTCAAAATTAACTTTGATTTAAAAAGGCAACTTTTAACCTTTTAATTAACACATTAAAATAATTCCAATAATTCTAAAAAATCCAATAATTAATGAAAATCTTGGGAAACTTCAATTTGTTTAATAAAACCACTTAATCAATATTCTAGTACACAATAATCACTCTAGAGATGAATTTTTTAGGATGGACTTTTCTAGGCTATAGGGCTACGTGTCATAAGGAGGTCTGGTTCCTCGAGCACGGTGGCACAACTCCATGAATGAATTCAATGGAGTGTAAAACTTTAAATTAAATCATTCTTAATATTTTAACCAAATAAAATCCTTAATTTAACTACATCAAGAAGGTTTTAAGATAGATTACTCTAGGCTATAGGGCTACGTGCCATAAGGAGGCCTAACTCCTCGAGCTTGTGGCACAACACATAAACCTATTGATGGAAAATATAAACTAATTTAACTTAAAAAAAATCAATAATTAATCAAATTAATTAAAATTAACCAGCTCTTAATTTCTAATCAATTAAATCACTTAATCAACCCCGATTACTATTGGATAACCCAAGCCTACGAGGCTATTAACTTAGCCCCAAGGAAGGTGAAATAAACTTCACTACTTTGGTGAGCAATAAAGGTAGTAATTATTTAATAATTAAAATATATCATTAATTAAGCTTTATTTTTTTGAGAAAATGCATAAATTGCATTAAAATGAAAAAGAAGGTAACCTATTACAAACTAGGCAAAAGAAGCAAATGATCCCTTTTTCAACAAGCAAAAAGGACCTTATTAAGCTAAAATTTGTTAATTTAAACTTATTATAAATGTAATGAAATCCACTATTTCCTATTTTGAAACTGTTGAGATGTAGGGGATACCAAAATTTAAGATAACCTGAGGGTTGATTAGTATCCCAGAGTTCCCATCCAGTTAAAGAATAAGAATTAGTAAAGATCTCATCAACAATTATGCAAAGTTTAAAATAACAAATTAAACTAAGGAAAAAGAAATGAAAGCTAAAAATAAAATTACAATTCGAAAATAAATTCCAAAAGTTTGGTAAAACAATGCCAAACTTTAGAATCAAAAAGCTCCATCTTAAAAAATAACACTGTTTTGTTGCTATCCTCAATAGAATCCTTCTTCATATTAGTGAGATAGAAGGGAAGAAGAACTTTTCAAAATGTTCTTCTCTTTGTGTTCAACCATATTCCTTCTAGGTAGATATTTCACCGGTCCCAATGTTTGAAGTTCTTTGAATAAAACATGCTTTGACCTGGGGAAAACATTCTTCTTAAAAAGTTTTTTTTCTTTTTTAAGAATAGTTTTTGTGAAATTCAAACTTATAGCTGATGGAGGAGAAGAAGAATCATGGATTGTATTATGAGTGTAATTACCATTTACACTAGCATCAGCCGCCAAAGTTGTTGAGGTTTCAAAATCTGTTTGGTAAGCTCCCAAAATTTCAGCATCATGAGGATATACGGTATCCTTTAGAGGAGTCAAACCTGAAATTTGAACTTCCATTTTTTCAGCCTCCAACGTATGTGAGTTTGTTGGAGAGAAAGCCGGTTCTAGAACTTCAACCTCCTTTGGATAAAACAAATTATCTTTTGAATATTGGGCAGCTTTAATAGTAACCGGTGAATCAGCTACTATCTTATTATTTGGCCTTTCAAACTTTGAATTTTGAATGTCCAGAATTTCCACAAATTCAGTCTCAGTTTCCTTATTAACTTCTAACAAACTAGCATCCATTTTATCCACATCAGCCAAAGCACTAAGAGATTTAATTTCAAAACTAGAATCCCGAGAATCAAGCTGGGCTATTTTGAATTTCAAATTTTGATTAACCTCTACTTCATCTCCTTCCTTGAATCTAGCAGCATCTTCTTCACCTAGACATTTGAATCCTGCATCTTCAACTTGATCTACCATCTCATTTAGACCATTTCCATCTACCAATGTTTGAATACTTCCATCTGGATTATTAAGAGAACCCGATCCAGATTTCCTTATGCTGAAAAACTCTTGGAATTAAAATGATTCTTCACTGATTTCTTCTTGCTTTTGAATTTCACTTGCATCCAAGGACCATAAGGAATATTGGTATGATTTGAGATGGAAGGGCTTTCTTCAACATTAGGACAAACTGAATCAATATGCCCTATTCTCCTGCATTTAAAACAAAGTGAAGATAGATTTTCATATTCAAACTTTTGAAAAAATCTACCATGCAACCCTTCAACCCATATACCAAAAGGAAGTTTAGAGTTCAAATTAACTCTAATGCATGCTCTTGCAAATTCTCTTCTTCCCCACCTAAACACCATCTAATAGTAATGGAGTCCCAATTCTAGAGACAATTCTAGTGATATTGGACTCATCCCAGCAGTGAAGGGGTAAGTGAGGAAGACGAACCCAGATTGGAGCAGATCACCATCCAATGAATTAGGAGAGAAGTTAGGCGACCATTTGTCTAACCCAATTGCAAAACCCCCTACAAACCATGGTCCTCCATTGAGTACTTCTTCCATGGCTTCAAGAGACTGAAAGGAACAAAGTAGCCAATCTAGGCCAAGCAAGGTTAAGTGGAATCCTCCAAATTTCTTCCATTGCTTTCTTCATTCAATAGCACATTTTGAGAAAGGAACATTTTTTGCAAGAATTTTAACCACCAAAGATTTATCCAAAACTTGAATATTGGATTTTTCTTTCTCCATATCCAATTTAACAACATTTGGATCTTCAATCTCCTCCAGATTTTTATCCCAAAAAATTTTAATGTGTGGTTTTTTAATCCACACATTTGAATTATCCAAATTTGAAGAAAAAGTAGGATTATTGATATTGAAGTCAATATCCTTATCATTCCTCAAAATATCAATAAAACTACTCCTTGAAGAAGAAGCTTCTTTGTCATTTGCTCCAAAAGAAGAAACCGGTAAAGGAGATTTAGGTAAATTGTTAGAAACCAACATTACCTCTTTTCCTTTATTCAAATCCGGCAAAGGCTTATGTTTAGCCAACAAGCCTCCCTCTTTGATCACAAGAGGAGATTCTAAAGGCCGAAAATTGTGAGGGGAGATGCGTTTGAAGGAGAATCTACCTTTTGAATCCAACATGATTGGACTCGCGGTAGATAAAATGGATTTGGTGTTCCGGTCAAGAAGCACATTTAAAAGAGTGTAAATTTTAATTATATTTCTCTTTATCATTTTCACCCAACAAAATTCAAGCGACAAATTAGGACAAGTTCTAGATGTCGGACCGAATTCTCAAAAACATTAATAAAATATCCCTACCACTCTTTCATAAAAATGATCGGACTCATATATTTAAAATCGACTAGGTGGTTAGCTAGCTCTCGAATCTAGGTCGGGGTAAGTCCAGATTTTTGCATTGCAATAGTTAGGCTCAGGTCACAATTATTTGGTACCTAATTTAGATTTATAATATGGGGTGAATTTGAATCATAAGACCTAAAATCTCCAGGTATACAATACCAAATTTCTAATAAAATGCTCAACTCAAACTAAATCTTCTTTCAATCCAAAGTTTAATGCCCAATACTTAGCTTAGGTTAGGGGACTTCTGAATTGTTTCAGAATCCCAAAGTGCCTCCTACCCTTCTTCCTTTGACTCCAAAATAAGTGTTTAATCTTGCTCCAATCCCATTTGAAAATTTGTTTCATCTTCTTTAACATCACTCCTAGAAAGTCTCTAAGAAAAAAATTTCCATTATTTTAATCAAAAGTTACGATGTAATTAACTACAAGGGATTACGCTCGTAGGAGATTTAGAATTCACATCCACCTCTTTCAAAATCAATTTTCAAAATTCAAAATTAATCTTCTTTGGGAAATGAAGTTTACAACGATCAATATCCTCATATTCCATTGATCGATAATAAGTGATATTTTCTCTCCTTGGAGAGATATATCATTCACTATTGTGCTATGGAATACGGAATTAATGATCTCTCACCTAGATTATAATGGTTGAATATTAATAGAATCTCAATTCAACGCTTTGAGATCGTATACTATTCTTATTTGAATTCAACTACTACAATCGGGATGACAACTTTCAGTTTCAACATTTGAACTCATTAGCAAATGATATCTTTGCCTTCAAGGGAAATATATCATTTATAATGAGGGGTTCAATTTTGGGACAGTAAATTTAAAAGTCAAATTTCCCAATTAAGATTAAGTTTTTCAAAAACACATTTTTAAAACTTCCACCAACAATAAAATAATACATTATTTATACTTATCAATAGTTGAGGTTGCATCCCCCAAAAAAAAGTCTCAACTTTTTTATTTCAAAGAGTAAAGCCCTCATGATTTCAAATAAATAACTATTCTCCGCTTTGTTACCCCATTTTGGTGGATTGTCAATACAAAAAGATTTATAGATTATGTAGTTTTCATTAAAAAAAAAAGATTAAGGCTTAATTAAATTACTCCTTATAATGAAACCTAATTTGTTAAATATTAGAGCTAAATTGGGTATGAAACACTTTATGGAACATGAGCAGGATTATATTCACATAAAATTTATTTTTCATGCACAAATGCCAAGCCATGCATGAGCAATCATTTACAAAAATACTAATCCATCAGGTCCCATTAATATTAGAGATATAAACTGGTCCCCATACACCAATGTGAATTATATCAAAAGGCATTGAGGTTTTTAACTTACATAGTACTTGTAGTACTCTTTGTTGTTTAGCCATTTGACACACCTCACATTATACTATTTTAACTTCTATTTTATTAAATAAAATAGAAAATATATATTGTAGTATAATAAAAGATAGATGTCGAATCTAAATATGATGAAGCCAAACCTTCGCATGTTTAAATATTCAGATAAAAGAGCTACAGTACTTTATTATCACTTGTTTCCAAATAGTAGAGTCCTCGATCTCTAGATTGCCTATCATCTTCCTCATGGTTTGTTCAAAATAAAAATGATTACGATAAAACAATTCAATATAATTTAAGTTCGATGTCATTTTTCTAATAGAAATAGGTTCATAGATAAGTTATGCACATTGAGATCATATGATAATAGAAGAAAATGTGTGGGTTTTGTAGGTTCTTTCTCCACAATTGCAGCCTAGCAGAGTTATAGTAGCTACTTTTATTGTATAAGAAGAAAATTTGAACGAAAAGTTGCTCTTGAGTCTATAATCCTTTTTTTTTGAACTATTTTCAAAAGTATGTTGGATATACGAAGTGGAATACTTCACTACCTATTGAGCACAAATTTATTGGTTTATCAAATGTTGTCAATAAGATGAGGATTTTCTCTATTTGTACTTATTTTAGCCCTTCCATCTCTATGAGAATTATTTCTTCCCTTATACTACTGCTTGACTGTCTAGACTAGTTTGATAAAATATAATGAAATAATTAAAATAAAATAATTGCATCAGGTTTATTTATTTTTTTTGCTATAGTAATTGCGTTATTAATTATTCTGCTAAAGTAATAAAATAAAATAAAAAAATTAAAACCATTACTCTCGACGATCATTGCATTAGGTTTACATAATGTGTATCTAAGTATCAAATTTCTTGCCTAAAATAAAACATATAAAAATTTAAATCAGTGTCAGAAAAAAGGGATAGCTAAATCATATATGTATGGATAAACAATGCATACCTCATGGGGATAATTGAGAATGTTGAACAAAAAGTTTGATGATTTATCCAACCATAAAACTAATCTCAAATAATTATTCACTCAATTGTTAAATCATTTATAATATGTCATGAGTTTACCTTATGAATTTAACATGAAGCAAGTACTTGAGGATTGTTGAAATATCAATGACAATGATTCATCAAAATTACATAGAGCTACTAGACATCATGATGTGCCTCATGAGCCTCATGTGTAGAACTAAATGAAAAAATGCTCCCCCGATGACATAACAGGGCAGTTGGCCAATGGGATTTATGCATGATTTAGCATAAATAAGGGGAGTTCATTTAACGGTGGGCAAATTATTCATATAAATTGACTAATATTTATAAAATAAAATGAATACATAATGCAAAAAAAAATATCATATTTTATTATGATTGAAAATTTAAAATGATTACAAGTTCATCAATCTATTTTTCATTTTTTGATAATATTGTATTATAGTTTCATTATTAATCAAATCAAGCACATCTTTTTCAGTGTAAGGTATAAGAAAATAGTTGAGCTAATCATCATCTATCCTACTACACAATCTATGTTTGGCAATCCTCAATATAGAAAATGCTCCCTTCACTATAGAAGCATCAACTTATAGAGTTAATGCTGAAGTAATAAATCTGTAAACTAGGAAATACACACCATCATTTTTTATCTTAACAAATTATTATGAAATATCAATAATACTACTTAAAAAATGAGAATTCAACACTGGTACGCATACCAATAATATAAATTGATAGCTGACTTTTAAGAGCCACAAGTCCAGCATAGAAAAATCAATTGAATATAACCCTGCTAGTCATATTAATTTTCTTTCATTATAAGAATAGAAAGAATCACTTAGGTATAAGAAAAGAAAGAATCACTTTGGTTTAAGCACGTCATCCAAAGAAACAATTTGTACTAGATTTAGAAACATGATTATATAGCTCTTGAAGTTACATGTCAACTATAGTATAGAATATCTCAATTGACTAATGATGCATGTTTGTTATTTCTTCACCTCTCCATATTGATCATCGATGAGCCTTATATATATCATTCATATTTGGAACATCAACTTCAAAAATAATACAAAAATATGACACTTCATCTAGTAAAGTATTCCATCCATTATGCCTTAATATAAGGAGCACTAGAAGTGAGATCAAACAAAATTTTCACTTGCTAATGATTGTTCGCAATAACTATTAAGCACAATTGGAGTTGATGGGCAAAATAATGAAGATAAAATGTTTGAGAATTATTATTAAGAATTAGTGCATTTAAACCACTATATTTCCCTTGTATTTTGAATGCTCCATCATAATCTTGATCATGTATCCTATATAAGCTCAAAGATTTCTTGGGAAGCTTTGCTTAAACTGACGCTATAAGTAAAACTAAGTTACTTGAAGAAATATATTTGATATCAATAAATCTCTCAATAACTTACACTTTCTTGTCAACATAACTCACAGCTACTGTCAACTGCTCCTTTGTTGACACATCATGAGTCTCATCTAAAAGATTGAGGAATTAAGAATTGTCAATGTCATTCATGATGGAAATCAATATTTCGCTAGCTATAATATAACAAATTTCTTTTAGAACATTTGTAGAAATCAACTTCTATATGAATTAGATGCCTCATCATGACCAAAAAAATGACAAACCTTGACAAAGAAGGAATCTAACACAATCAATAACTATAGACAATATGATCTAATTTTTTAATTCCTATCATTCTTATCGAGCCATAAAATAGGAACACTTTGTACTTTAGGATTTATTAAATCTTTGCATTTTAATCTTGCTATGTTGTGAGCACTATTATGATCTCCAACTTGAGCTAATAATTTCTCTTCTCTTCCAATTTTTGAATCCTTCACCAACAAATGAATCACTACCATCATGACTTATAATTATCTGTTCTTAAGGCTTAAATAGATAACAACATAAACAAAACACAACATCATTGTGTATGTTATACTCCACCTTTCTTGAATATTCTTCTAACCATTTATAATTAAACCTCTTAGCAACATTTCCTATTATTATTTGGGGAAAATTATGGTTATTTGGCTAATAAGGTCCCTCCACCAAATATGTTAGTCGAACTCTATCCCTCTCATTTATATCATAAAACCATGTTGAAGGTTGAAGCTCAAGATCGACAAAAAGATTATCAATATCAAACTCAACATGTGTTTTACTATACAAATATCAATCCATCTACTGAAAGAAAAGTACAGTAACTATTAAATTAATCTAAAAAAACTCATTTAACTTAATGAATGAAAGATTAACATTAGCTTAAGCATAAGTACACATACTATAAGCTGCAATAAATAATTAAACATGATAAATCCTTAAATATTTGTAATGAACTCAAATATAATTAATTAACAATGCAAATAAACAAAACCCATGAGAAGTAGTACCTTAAGTGAGATGCAAATTCAGTAGCCAAAGAAATAAAGAGTTGATTCTTTCATGCATTGCAGATAGAAATTATTGATTGCACTATGGGAATGACCATGGACTATGGCTTTCTTCGCATGAACGAAAGGGTGCGCATTTATTTTTCATATTAGGGAGAAATAGTGTTGCCCGTTGGTGGAAAAAAGTTACCTAAAGTATCATTGAAAAAAATGAGAGTGGGCACAATACCATAGGTCCACCCCTAGCATAATGTGTCTTTCTTCTACACTGTAGTTGTTGTCTTTCTTTATAATTTATTATTATCTCCTTATCCCTCCCATTATTACCACCATTGACTCATATAGTGCATTGGACCCTTTGCTTATTTCAAAATTTTTATGATGGCTACCTGACTAAGACCGGTACATTGGACCTTTTGCTATTCATTATTTTTGGGATTTTTTCTATTTTGACTTTGAAATTAAAAAAAAAATTTTGAATTCTTGTTGAATGTATTGAAGTCTATTTTATTTTAGTAGGTTTTCATTGATTTTTTATTTTTTTGAATCCTATACATATAGTTTTTCAGGCATATAAATATTATTTAGTGTATTTTGAAGTTATTCAATTTTCTTATCTCTTTTGGTTGTGTTTGTGATAGGCCTCCAACGCAAAAATAGCAAATAAGCACTAGAAAATTTGTAGAAATACCCAAAAGAAGGCTTATTTTGCATTATTCTTTCAATGTAAATTGGAAGATATAAGTGATATACAAATAGAGAGGTAGATCCGCTCTAATAAATAACCTTGATGCCACTAGGAAGCCCTCAAAAGAAAACCATAAAAAAATTGCTGCAAATTCAAAACATACATAATGAAAATAAACCCTATAATTAGCCTTAAATAATCTCTCCAATTCCCCTCAAAACAACCTTCTTTCCTTATTAATTTCCCTTTCCAATCTGAATTCAAATAGGATATCTTTCACTAATTAATTTCTTCGTTAATTCCTCTCCAAATATAATTAATGGTTGCTTTGTTGGGCTCCACAAAGGAAGCTGAAATATACCTTGATTTGATTTCAGGTTCAACCTCCTCCTTTGTAGGATGGACAACCAGTCCAACCCTCCTTTACTAATATATAGATTAATACTCTCATCCTTGTTAATTTCAATCTTATCCCATCACATTTGCTAATCTAACCTAGGTATATGATCTTGCATCATTGAGTACAAAACTTTGTAATTCCCTCCTAATTTTTAGTTCCAAACTACAAAGCATTTCTCACTTATACATGACATCTGGAGCTTTCTTAATGCTCCAAACACTTCATAGAATGAATCATTTCAATCTTGGAACCAAATTCCAAGTTAATCCACCCTGTTTGTTGGAGCACAAAACTAACAAATAATATCCTTCTTTGTTGTCACAAAGCCCATATAGAGGTTTCCAAATGACCTCTAAAGGGCCTAAAATAGAACTAGTAAATCTTAGGGCCAAATCCTAATTTTTCCCTTTCATTTGCTAAAAATACAAACTTAGCAAATAAACATTCCCGCGCCACCCCCCCCCCCCCCCCCCCCCCCCGCCTTCTTCATGTATGATGATCTAAAGTTTCCCAAAACTTCAAGAGTATCATTGTATGAATGTTTTGGAGCTTAGATCTAAATCTTAAGTTTCTTCCCTCATTTATTGAAAAATAAAATTGAAAAATGAACAAATTCCTCTCCATGCATAATAACATGAAGTCCTCCAAAACTTCAACAATGTTTTTACACGAGGCTCTTGAACTTAGAACCCAACTCTATGTTCTATCATTTCATTTGTTGGATAAAGAGATCAACAAATGAACATTCCCATTTGACTTAGGATTCAAATCCTAGTCTTCCTTCTCTATTCACTTAACATAAACTAAGTGAAGGATTACTTCTCTTTGAATACTGTTGGTGGAATTTTGAAAACAGGTTTTTTTTTCTAAAAAAAAATATTAGTTTTCTTTGGGGATTTTAAGATTAAGGTTGAGTTCTAATTCTAAGGTCGAACCAACTCGTTAGAAAGAATATATCACCCCGGGGGACGAAGATAAACTTTCATAACGGTGTTCAGGCTTAGAATTATGTAAACACATCTTGAATATTATGATCGGGTTCTAAAGAGAACTTCATATGGCCCCGAGGGAACAAAGTAGAGTTCAACTAAGTACCCAATTACAATATCCAAGAAGTATGATCGTCGCACTCACATCCAAAGCCTTATCGAAGAAGGATATATCTCCCCAAAGGGAAATGACACCATTCTACGATAATTCTTCTAATGCAACGACGACGATCATTCTTTAACTTTTCCCAAAGAAATCTAGTGAAATTTTAAAATCAATTTTAAAATCAGGTGTGTGGGGTTCCAAATCTCCTACGAGCGCAAGCCCTCGTAGTTAATTACATCGTAGGGAGACAAAGTCCCCTACGAAAACTCTCGATTAGAATAAGAACGAAATTTTGTTAGATTTTCTAGGAGTGATATCAAAGAATAAATAGAATCATTGGAAAAGATCAAGAAGGAATGGATCAAAATTGAGCAGTTATTAACAGATTCAAAGGAAGAGAGGTAGGGGACACTTTGAAATTCCAGAACTATCCGGAAGTGTCCCAACTTAATCTAAGTGTTGGGCTTTATGTTTTAAGATTGAAAAAAAAATTTAATTAGAGTTGAGCATTTTATTAGAAATTTGGGATTATATTCCCGAAATTTGGGGACTTATAATCAAAAATCTGCCCCGGATCCTAAGTCTAATTTGGACACTGGACCACAGTCATCCGAACCTAACTAATGTAGTGCAAGGTCTGGACTTACCCCGGCCTGGATTGGGGAGCCAGCTAATCACCTAGTCGATTTAAAATAGATGAGTCCGGTCTTTTATGCAAGAGTGGTAGGGATGTTGTAATTAAAGTTTTGGAGGGTCGGGGCCGACATCTAGAGATTTTCCTAATTGGCCCCTTTGACATATGTTGGGTGCAAAAATGCTAAACTGATGCAATTAAAATTTTGACTCTTTTAGTTTGTATCTAATGCAATGCATGCTAGTTAACAACTTCCAATCAAGTATGCTTGAAATTTTAAAACAGGCTTATAAAATAGTTTTTTAGAAGACTGGACTTCCCCAGGTCCGGCACCTCGTCCTCATAGGTCAGACTATCCGGACTCTACCCGCAGGCGGGGAAGGGTCTAAAGCAAGGAAAGAGTAATGCAAAAATATGCATGCGACCCCGGGGTCGATCCCCGGCTAATTCCCTAGATTCGTTATCTTTCTATGTTGTTTAGACTCACTAAAATTTTAGACTTTTAAAATTATGAGTATAAAACTTTTCACACCCTCACGAGCCTCACGAGTCCAGGCAAAAACAAAAGCGGCACACAATCGCCAAAAAACTAAGAAAAAGCAAGTAATCCTAAAGACAATCAATTCATCACATCAAATACAAATTAATTAATAAATGTCCATAGGCAAAGTTGCCTTGCTTATTACAAACCAGAATATTACAGAAAGTAAAGTGGCCGGGCACCACTGACAACAACCCGGATTTCAAGACTAATAATGACGCAAGTTATTTTGAGTGGGATACTCTCAATCTTCAAATCTTCAAATCTTCAATCTTGTTCTTCTTTGGACTCCTTTTCTTCAAGCCTCTTGGAATCTTCGTAGTAGATTACCCAAATGGATAAGAGGGCACTTCCCTTTAAGGGAGAAGGCCACTCTTTCCTCTTTGGGTAAGGAAAATGTATGATCCAAATTTGGATTTCCAAATGGAAAAGGAGTGTTCCCCAAAGGGGTTTCCTTTCCTCTTTAGAATCCAAGCTTTGGGTCTATGTATCCCAACTCAAAATGAACTTTCACAACACTTGACACTTACACAAATTACATTAATATCAAAATAAAAATCTAGACTCGCCTGCAAGGTTATCCTAAGCAGTTAATATATAAAAAGCAGTTAATCCCAAGCAGTTATATATGAGCAGAAAAAAAAGAAAGAAAAATAAACACACTGGCCACGCTCTTTTTATGATTTGGGGGCTTTAGCAGCTGAAGCACCTGTGCAAAGAGTTTATAATATTTATGCATTTTTTTATGATTCGCCCCCTTTTTATATTACCCTGCATGAGCGTGGCCACCTGCAGGAAACTGTGTCAACATCCAGATCGTACCTTACCTAAGGGTATTCTAATCGCCAAACACATCAATCCATCCACAGAGTACAGAAAAAGTAAGCAGACACAGCAAAGCAATTTCCTCCACAACATGCAGTGAAAACTACGAAAAGTCCGGCACACAACAGTAAAGTAAACACCGGCCTAACCTAGATCTAGAGTTGGTTGTCCTAGCACATCATCTAAAGTGTGTGTAAAAAGGTAGTGTGGCTGGGGTAGATCCTAAAGTGGGTTGTTAGTTAGAGTTGTCTAGAAAAGTTATAAATTTGTTAAGGGCTAAAAGGGTATTTAGATTAAAGTTTAAGTATTAGTAGATTAAGAATTTTAATTGAATAGATTTTAGAAGTTAATTGATTACTACCTTTGTTTCACACCGAGGCCGCGAAGTTTATTTCACCTTCCTTAGGGCTAAGCTAATAGCCTCGTAGGCCTGGGTTACCCAGTAGCAATCGGGGTTGATTAAGTTACTTTAAGTTTGTTGTAATTAAGAGACGTGAATTAATATTAGGAAGGGTTTCTTGCTGATTTTCAAAATTGATTAGTTTAAGTTTGCCATTAATCGATTCGTGGCGTTGTGCCACCAGGCTCGAGGAACCAGCCTCCTTAGGACACTTAGCCCCGCAGCCCGGAGTAGTCCAGCCGATAAACCAAATTAATGTAATTAAATTAGAGGTTTTAAAAGGTTAGATAATTAATAATTAATCTATTCTTAAGGTTTAACACCCCTTGGGATCCATTCGTGGCGTTGTGCCACTAGGCTCGAGGAACCAGCCTCCTTAGGACACTTAGCCCCGCAGCCCGGAGTAGTCCAGCCAATAAACTTCATCTTCGGGATGGTTGTTATGTTTTAAAAGGTTTGTTGAATGTTTTAAACATTAAGTTAACATTTTCTGGAGTTTTGGAATAATTGTGAATTTTACGAATTTTTGAATATTTTAATCATTTAATAAAGGGGTTGAAAATTGACTTTTTGATTAAGTTCAGATTCTGGAATGTTTGTATTTTATTAGAATACTAGACCTTACTACGATCAGTTAGAAGGTAGGTACGTTGAAATCGGATTTTTCTACATTTTATTACTAAGGTTTGAAGTTTTGGACTAGTTTTGAACTATGGTTTGACCAATTTGTTGACTTTTTGAAACATTGCAGATTCCTGGAATTTAATATTTTTAACAAATATTAGAACTTATTAGTAGTTGAATGCAAGTGAGTTTGGGTGATTTTGATTTTTCTGGAATTAGTTATGGATATTGGAAGATTTGACTATTTAATGAATTTTTGAAATTTCTTAATTAGAAGGCCTTTTTTTATGATTTTCCTCCAAATGAATCCCAAACTTCTTGAAATCAACTCCAAAGGTCAGAAATGACCTAAGGAGAGATTCCCAAGTGTTTGGGAAATTTTTGGAAATTTTAATATTTTTTTAATGAATTAATGAATTAAATATTGATTTTCACTTAAAATTAGATTAAGGTTCAAATTGCTGTCAAATTAAGGGGCTTTTAATTTTCGTTGGTTAAGGGCTTGATTCTGGTCAGTTAGAGGGTTTATATGTATTTTTTGGATTTAAAAAGGATTTATTACATTTTTTAGAAGTTTTAAAGGCTTAATTAAGGGTACAAACTTAGGAAACTTGATTAAGGGTCTTAATGACTTCTAAATTCAGTGAAAATTTTTCCTAAGGGTGAGAATGTCACTAAGTTTAAATGTTTGAAGTTCCGACTCAAGAGGGAGTGAATCCTAATTATTGGAAACATTCTAAGTTTTCTATACAAATCCTTAATTATTGTCCATAATGACACTAAGTTTAATGGGCTCAAATCAATGCATTATCTAACCCTTAAACAAAGCATAAATAAGCACATGAAATGGCACAATCAAGTCCTTAAGACTAGGAGAGCCTAGGCTAGGTGGTGTGTGTGCACCCTAAACATGCAAAGACTAGACCCTTTTTTTTTATTAATATAGCTAAATTGTGATTAATGAATAATTAGGATATAATTACCCATTAATCACCTTCCCCATGTATTCCATTCACATATCCAACTTATGCTTAAAATTTCAAACTCTTAGGGATTTAAATATATATATAATATAGTTTTAAAGTAGATTTTTTTTAAATAAATATATATATATAAATATATATATACACATATATATGTAAATATATATATATTAAGATAAAATAATTGAAGATATTATAAAAATAAGATCTTAAGGATTGAGAGACCCACTGACCTTGGAGTCATTTGAAAATATCTTTTAAAATATAAGATAATTATCATAACATTTAATTAAATATTAATAAACTATCAAAATAATCATATAACTCAAATTAATATTTAAAATTACTTAAATAACCCTGAAAATTTTTCTGGAAATCAGTCATATATCCTATGATATTCATACCAAATTTCAAAGTAATATACCTTATATATATTTAATTAAAAATAAAATGTCATTTTCTGTATTTCTTAAATTATTAATAAAATAATAATCAAAATAGTCTCATTTTATTTTTAAAATAAACTAGATAAAATTATGAAGAGTTTGATATATTATACTCATTTTTTGGTTTTGTATTTAATTTATTATGATTTTTCAAAGTTCTGTTAATAAAAAAGAATTTAAAAAAAGATTTTTTAATCAAAAGGCGGCGCGGCGGGACAGATGGCGCGCCCGGATTCGCGGGATCGAAACCGCGTGACGGCGGGGACACGCGTCAGCCGCGGGCCGCTTCACGCGGTTTTCACTTAACCACGTCAGCGGCTAACGGCAGGCGTCGGATCTGCCGCTGATTCGATCCAACGGACAAGATCGAATCCCGCATTCGATCTCAACGGAATGAGATCAGACGGTGAGGAAACCATCCCGCGGTTTGGAACAGACGGCCCAGATCTCATCGGATGAATAATCGAGCGAAGGATCAAATACACGGCTGAATCAAACGACGGGATGGCTAGATCTGGGCCGTTGATCAAATGATCAACGGTCCAGAAAACGTACATGCGAACCCTAATACGGAAGACGCCCTAGGAAACATTTTTGGGCTCGTTCTTTCGATCGGGTGAACCAAATCCTTTGAAATTTTAAACCTAATACGGAGAGATGAACAGAAACAATGGGGAGAGACTTGTTCTTTCTAAGATGCTCTATACATAAAGCTAATTGAATCCATCTAAAGTGAACTAGATCTAAGGTTTTAAGAGATTATACCGTTAGATCTTCGAAATTTCTGGATTGATGAGCTTGTAGACTGTCCAAGTGAAGATCCCTAGCACAAAAACGAGCTCGAACACGCCTGGATCGACTGCTACGAGCTTGGGACGGACTAGGTGGTGAACTCGCCGGAGAACTCGCCGCCGGTGACGTGTAACCACTTGGATTTTGTAGTAGGGATGTAGAGGAAGCCCTGGGGATCTCAAACGAATGAAGAACTCGCTCTAGGAGGCTAGGGTAAGTGAGAGAGAGTGCCTTGATCCAATGCTCTCAAAAGTCACCTTTTCCCCTATTCAAACGGCCTGGGCTGGATTGGATGGCTGGGATCGATTCCTGGACTCTCCAGATGATGCCACCTGTCCCTGGGAAAGCTGGAAGGCTGCCCCAAAGGCTGGGCACGCCTCATTCCCATTGGGTGGACTTGGGATAAGTGGAGGAGAGACATTGCCATTTATGGCTAAACCAGCGGTAGAGCTCGGTTAAGGGGCCTATTAGAGAGCTTTAGGGCACTAATGGGTCGGCCTTGGGCAGTTAAATCAGGGAAAAGTGGGTAAAAGGCTGATTAAGACCTTTTGGAAGGGTTTGAGCTCTTGGTTTGACTGTGTTGACCAGTCAACGGGTCAAGGGAGGCTGAGGTGGCATCGAAGCAGGTCATAGAACCTTTCCAAATGGCTGGATGGGTGTGGCTTGAGCTGGGTTCAATGGGTTGAAAGGTTTGACCACACAAAATGGTTCTTTAAGCCTTGAGTTGACTGGTTGACCAGTCAACCCCATCAAGGGTTTATGGAATTGCACCTAGGTAATCCAAATGGGCTGATTAGGTGGATTGGAGGGTGATTCCAAGAGTCATGTTTGTCAATTGAATTAAGAAAGCTTAATGGGCCCTTAATGGGCTTTTAGGCTAAAACTAGTTGACTTGGTCAACCAGTTGGGTTCAGGGGCTGGAAATGGATTCAACAAATTCAGAATGTCATCCTGAGTCTACTGGATGTGGTCCCAGGGTTTGGAGGGGTCAATTTGGTCAAAATCCCTATTTGAACCCTTAAGGGTCCTCTTAGGTTAACCATGTTGACTTGGTCAACTAGGTTGACCTAGGAGCCGGGAATGGGTTCAATAAATTTGAAATAATAATTGAAACTTGCTGGAGGTGGTTGGATTCAATTTGGAGCTCATTTGGTTGGAAATCAATACTTGAGCCCCATAGGGGTATTTTGGTCATTTTGGGCTCATGACCACTAGGGGCTGAAATGAGTCCAAAAAGTTTCAGTTTATTAATCAACATGTCAAGATTAATGGTCTGGAATTGATTAGAGGCTTTGGTGAAGGTTCTAGGGTCAGAATCTTCAAGGCCAAAGGTCCAGTGGCATAGGCTGTAAATATTTGAAGATTTTACAGCCTTTGGATTTTGATTTAGATTCTGGGGTTAGAGACCTCAGAATGGGCTCAAATTTTAAGGGTACCCTCTAGAGACATGTCTTATCACTTTTCAAGTGGTAGACTCTGAATCAGAGGTCATTAAACTGGGTTCCAAAGTATTTGAAAATTCAATGAAAAAGGTCTTTAGGACAGGGCCTTAAGACTTAGGATTTGGGTTTGGATTTCTGGATTTGGAATGGATTTTAAGTTCTAGAGTAGGCCCTAAGGTCTAGCTCTAGGAAGGATCCTAAAGTCTAGAGTGGATCCTAAGGTCTAGAATTGGATCTGGATTCTGGAAGGATCTTAGTGACCTCATACAAAAATGAGGTCAACAAATACCAATTTATTAAGGGATTTCCTCTAGTTTTCAACTCCTAAGTTGCATTTCACTTCTCCCTTTTTACAAGCCAAAAGTTGTAAAAAAAACCCTCATTCTCCTAAACCCAAAGTTAGGAGAGTTTTTTTATTTCTCATTAAACATTAAATGCTCAAGGGACATCCATGAATTTTCAACCCACAAGTTGTATGTTTTTTTATCTCTTTCAACAGCTCAAAGGTTGTAGGAAAATCTTCTCATTCTTCTATCCTAACTGATCAGGTGATTGTGCATTTTTCTTTGAACATCAAATGTTCAAAGAACATTCAAGAATTTGCAACTCTTAAGTTGCATTTTCTTCCTTTCATACCTCTAACCCAAGTTGGAAGAATGAAACTCTCTCTTTGAATCCCTAAATGTTCAACGAAATTTATGATGACTTGTAGTCTAAACCTTCATGTCTATTTCTTGTATTTGCCCAACACAAATTTTTAGATAATTAACCGTCTTTGAGTACCAAATATTCAATCCAATATGCAACCTCTATGTTGCACTTTCTTCATTATATCCTTAAAGCCAATATTATAGTAAAATATTTAAATTCTCCTTCATTTGCCTAACTCCAAATTGGGAAAATAAATAGATTATTTTGAACAATAAATGTTCAAAGATTATTCATGAATTTGTAACTCCCAAGTTCCATTTTATCCCCTTCTCATTTCTCCAACCTGAGTTGGATAAATGACTCCTCTTTAAGAGTCAAAAGTTTAAAGTTCCCTCCTTAATTTGCAAGCTATAAGTTGAACTTTGCTTCTTTACTTCTACAAATCAAGAGTAGTAGGGATTTTTATCATTCTCCTTATGAAAATTTGATGAATGAATCCCTTCCTTTTAACAACTCAAATTTCAAAGAAATTCCATGTGATTTGTAATCCACACTTACATATCACTCTCATGTATTTACCTAATCATTGAAGAGAAAATTCAATGATTCATTCTTATTTTTCATACCTCTAAGCTGTATACTACAGATCTTTCTCTTACAACTCAAAAGTTTTAGAATAGCTTTTCATTTCTTGACCTAAGTTAGGTGAAATAATATTTTTCGTTGAACTTCCAAAAGTTTAAGGAGAACTTGTGATTTAAAACCTAAATTCATGTATCATCTACCTTTCATTCTTCCAACCTGAGTTGGAAGAATAAACTCTCTTATTTGAACACCTAAAAGTTTAAAGGAAATGCATGCTCTTGTAGCCTACATCTACTTGTCATTATTGACCTTAGTTTTACCCAAACTTAGGTCAAGGGGAGTTGACTTGGTCAAATTGATCAAGACAGACCCCAAGACCACTTCCCTTGGGTTCAGTGGGTCATACTTGTTGCAAACCTGGATTCAAATATTATAATTTTGATGATAGAAAACATTTATGGCATTTCTGATTCTTTATTCTTTCCCTGCCTCCTAACATTTTAGGTCCACAAGATCAATTGCAAATCAAGCCATCTCAAGATTAGTAGATTAGGATTGAGTTAGTCTATAAATATAATTCTAATGTTTTTACATTTTATTGAGTCAAACGTAATAAAGTGGTTACTAATGCTAAGTAATCTTGCACACACACACTCAGGGAGAGAAATTCTGTAGGCTTTAGAGTTTTTCTATTTTTGACAACCTCATATATGACGATCTATAAATTATCCTGGAAATATATTGAAATCAAAAATCTTAATTAGGGCATCCTTGTTAAGACATCTAAATTAAGCAAGTTTTCCTAAATGATATTAACATCATTATAGATGATAGGCTCAAATCAGAAAGAATCAAGCGCCAACTCTTTTAGGTATGTTATTATTTTTAGAAATCATACAGGACGATCCCATATCAACCTAGATGATTTATTACAATTATGCCTAAATTAGTCAAGTGATTAAGGAAAGCAATTAAGGTTTGATTGATTGATCATATCATCTTGGATAATCCCAGGATCGTCCAAGATAATCAGTAAGAAAAACCTTAGTTTTCTCCTGAATCACCTAGACGACCAGAACAATTTTTTGGATGATTAGTTCAATTTTTCATCATTTAGATGTGTCTCTTGGATAAAAAGAATGATGTGCTGGATGACAATTCCAAGTCAACCTAAGTTGACCAAACTAGCCCAAATTGCCCCAATTCAAATTCCTATCAATTCCAAACCTTTCTTAGCCCGATCCCCCATCTACTTGGGTCTAATTTACCTAGTTGACCAGGTCAACTAATGGCTTGGTCAACCCAAGCCTTGCTTGGTCAAATTTGGCTTATTTAAGTTAAATTCACCCTACTTAATGCATTAAATACTTCTTTATCATCCTTGACCAAAATTACGGCCAAATAAACATGTTTTCCTCCTAATTAACCTTAGATTTCATCTAGACCATCTATTATATGCCTAAGCCTATAAATAGGGATTTTAAGGTTCATTGTAAAGGACTTTTTGCTCTTGCTCTTTCTCTAAGCTCTCCCAAGCCAAGATTTCCTGTGTGTGAGCTCTCCCAATCTCCCTCCACCTTTTCCAAGTCAAACCCACCATCAAGACCCCACTAGTGGTGAGATCTCCAGTGAACTGAGACCATAAAACTTCTAAAGCAAATTCCTATTGATCCACCACATTTCAAAACATGATTTCTTCTACAAAAAGAAGCATGGACAATCTACAAGTACAACAAGCCCAAGATCTCCCGATTCCATACATTCGATTAGGTAAAATCACACCAAGCCCAAGATTATGTTATATTGCTCGATCATATCATCCTAGACGATCATAGATTGACCGGGACGATCGGTTCAAAAATCTTAGTTATTCCTGGATAATCAAACATTGGTCAGCTTCTATTCAAAGCGATGCTCTGGACGATATACACTGAATTGAACTAATCATCTCGGATGATCGCAAGATCGGTATGGACGATCAGGTTATTTTTTCATCGTCTAAATATCCATTCAGGGTGATGTTCTGATAATATTCAATAACTTGTACTAATCGTATAGGATGATATCCTATCTGCCTGTACGATATGAACAAAAACCTTTTGATCATCCCAAATATTCCTAACTAATTGAGCTAAATTTGTACGAATCGTATAGGATGATATTTATATTGTCCTTAATGATAAAGTCGGTTTGTTGCAATTAAGAGATATTCCGAAGCTCTTCTATATAAGATATCTTGTTCTACCCAAGAGATTATCTTTTGTTGTTTTCTTGACCTGAGAGAGCCAAGAGGAGAGGGAGAGCAAGGGAGAGAGAAATAGAGATGATCTTGTGAGGGAGAGTTTGAGAGGGGTTTCACAAAGGTTGCTCCAAGCAAGGATCCATCGTGGTCTTCTCTGATGGTCGTCCCCAGTTCTATGGGGGTTCTAGAGAGGTCTACTTCAACATCTGATCGAGGTTCTCTGCCTGCTTTAGGAGGAAGCAAAAGGAGTTGGGTTCTCTGCCTGCTTCTGGAGGAAGTAAAAGGATTTTGGTTCTTTGCCTCACCGAGGTCAATGGAAAGGAGGTTTGTAAAGGCTTCTCCGCCTTATTGTAGAAAGGAGAGACACTGTGTTTAGTGCAATACTCAAAGGAGAGGCTCCTGGTAGTGGACGTAGGTTAAGTCGATTAAACCACTATAAATTTTTGTATTCTTTATTACTGCTTCCACATTTAATTTTCGCACTTTGATTTCTGTGGTGAACTTTGGTTTAAGTTTGTGCTTTTGCTTAAAGATTTTTTAAAATACCAATTCACCTCCCCCTGGTTAACCTTGGGTTCATTAGGGCTTAACATCCCTGCAAAACTTTCAAGTTGAAAGTGATCTTATAATTTTAAGCAACTACCACTTAAAATTGTTTGACATTTATATTGCTAATTTGTCATAGAATTTTTTGTTGTGTTTGAAAAATAGTGTTTAAAAAGAGAAATGATGTGTAGCATATCATTTTTCTAACTTTTGCTAAATTTGAATAATATTTGAAAAAAATGTATAAGATTAGTCATATACTTATTCATTCTGATGATAAATTTATTTAAGTTAAAGTAATAGACAAAAGTTGGATATATCTTAATGATGGACACTGTGCGGCAATATGATTGACTCACTACATTTATTAAAATTTCCCATGAAAATAATCCTCACAAGGAGAAGATTTGATGCCCTTTTAAAATAGAGGTTTTTTTTTTGGGTTAAAACCCACAAAGGGGCTACACGTTGATTAAAATGGAAATTACAAGTTTAATAATGGGAACCTTTAGCTCACTACTAATTCTCAGAGCTACTAAACAAATTCAAAAAAAAAAAAAAAAAACCAACAAGCTAAAAGTTTTCGCTAAACAAAATTACAAGATAACCTAGACATATTCTAGGACTGCCAGGAGCCAGCACCCAAAAAAATGTTCCAGTATAATGAAATTAGCATAATCTTTCTACCAAAAAAGGTGAACATGCAACCAACAACAACAAGCCAAACCTCCTTCAAAAATTAAAGGCTACAATAATAAAAGGAAATGCAAATTATATCATAATAATAAAACATTGAGTTGGATATAATGAAAGCATTGTCACAGACATAATCAGAAAAACCAAAGTGTAGATTATAAGGAAAACTTATATAAATTAAAGACATCTTATCCTTGCTCCTACTATAGAAGAGGAAATATGCAACCCACCAAAATAACATAAGTTGGTTAAGCTCATTATCAGAGATATTATGATTAATGTAAATTCTATAGCAGCACTGAATAATGACAAGATAATGATCTAGGACATGACTGGACTTAAGGATAAAACTGGACGTGGAACAAGGCTAACCACAATAGTAGCCAACAGGAAACATAGTGAGGTCAACAATCACTCAAAACAATAGGATACCACACTTAAAATAAAAATGCATAGCTTTAATCATAGCAAAAAAATAATCACTTCACTCAGAAATAAAAACAGAAAAACCATTGCACTTAAACTAACACAATAATAGATACACAAAGAAACAAGGAAAAAACCAAAAAAGTAGCTAAACAATAGTCCTAAGGATAAGAGCAATATAAAAATCCTGCATCAATACTAAGAAGCATTAGAGGTAAATTCATAGCATGTTAGGTAAATTCATAGCATTAAATTCCTGCTAAGCAACCACATGGCAACAAAATTTAGCCAGCCAATTGATAGAAAAATTAGCTTCCTCGTAGATCTGAGAAGTATAAAAATTCAAATTATTGAGGGATTATTTAATTTTCTTAATAAGAAAAAAAAATAGGGCTACCAAAAACAACATTATTAAGGATATGGATTAAAAGCATTGCATCCACCTCAATTCAGACTTTCACAACCCCAAAACTATGGCATAGATCAAGCCCATAGGACAAGGCCATGAGCTCAGTAGTAATAACTTTACATAAATTTAAAGGACCAACAAAAGAAGCTATAACATTACCAAAATGGTTATGAATAATATCACCAGCACCAGCATAACTGGCACCAACAAACTCATTGGAATTTAATTTGTAATAATGCATAGGAGGTTTAACCGACCTTACAATTTTATCAAACCTATCAGAAAACATCAAGTCATTAGAAATAGCCAATTATAAGCAATGGTAGTGCACTTGTAAAAGTTAGTAACCGAAAGAAGATTGACAAAGTATAATTGTAAAATTTTATTTCTCACTTTGGTAATGATGAGACTGACCTCCATCTTAATATCATTATGTTTATAATCATCTCTAGCCATCCAACAGAACCACAAAATAAGGATAGGCAATAAGCTAAAAATGTGGCCTTTGTTGGGAGTAAACCAATACTGTAAAATATAAGTCATATTACTATTGCTATCAAAATCTCCCTTGTTAGCCAAATCAAAAAAATAACCCCAAAATTGTAGGGCAATATCCCCATTAACAAAAATATGATTGACAGTTTCAATATTAGAACAATATTAACATTTCTATAGAAGATTAAAACCTTTTTTTATCATCAGCTTACTAACATGTAGAATTTATGAAGACATCTCCAAATAAGAGTAAACTGAGATAGAGGAATGTTCTTATGCCAAATAGAAAAAAAAGTTTGATATTTTTCATAATTAACTCTATAAGTATTCCACACATTCTTTAAAAGGAACTCGCATGTAGAAGAAAACTGGAAAAAAATTATCCTCATAATGCATTTGTAAAGGAATCATCATAATAATATCAACCAAAATAAAAGGAATAACATCCAATAGTTTGTTAACACACCAATTACCATCCTCAATAAAAATTTTAACCTTAATATTGCCAAGAGTATGAGTATTAAGAAAGCTTTCTATAGAGTATGGCCCAAGCCAATTATCTTGTAAAAAAAAATGTATCACTTATGCCCACACCCCATTGAATATACTTCTCTGCCTCCCATTTGATATGGCAAAGCCTTTTCCAAGCCATAAAATTAGTACTCTTATAATTGCATAATAGAGGGTAAAGTAAATTACAATATTTAACTCTCATAAACTTAGCCCACAAGATGTTATTAGATCTAAATGAAAAACATAACTTATGAGAAAAAGCATGAACCATATCCATAATATTTTTTCAACCCAGATGCCCTTCATCAAATACACCACAAATAATTTTCCAAGAAAAGCCCAATCAATGCAAGAACTATTATTTTTTGAACCTTAGAAGAACTTATTAAGCATTCTCTCCATTCTAAGACAAGCAGTCATAGTAGGTTGAATAGTGTGAAAAACAAAAATAAGAATTGAGTTCAAATCACTTTTAATCAAAATAAGCATACCACCAAAAGAAAGGAAGTTAAAAGACCAATAAAAAAATTTCCTTTGAATATCAGTGAAAATATCTTCAAACAAGTGATTTTTTTCTTCCTTAAAAAAAGAGAGGTCCCCAAGTTCTTAATCCATAAAGACTTAGAATTAAACCCACAAATCCTTTAAATAGTAGAATTTTAGACTGGTTGACATATTTGGCCGCAATAAAATCACTATTATCTTTGTTAATGGACAACCCACTAATTTTTTGGATCTTGGATAGAAATCTAAACAAGATCATGATGTTATTAAGAGAGCCATTCGAGAAGATAATAAAATCATTAGCAAATTGAGGTGAATTATAGAGATACCACCGCAGTATAATAAAGAAGCCTACTATACCTTTTGTAAAATTCTTACAAACCCCTGGAAAGATATTTAATAGCAATAACAAAGAGAGCAGGAGAAATTGGGTCACCTTGTCATAGGCCTTGAGAGGATTTAAAAAATTCTTGATTCCTTCCATTAATAATCATAGAAAAATAATAATTTTTAATATTGTTTTTAATAAATAAAATTGAAGAAGAACTAAAACCAAATAAACACAAAACTTCATAGAAGAAATTCCAATTAATATTATCATAAGCTTTGGTGATATAAAGTTTCAAAATGATATTGATCCCCTTCACTTTAGAATCAATATCATGTGTGATCTCTTGTGCCAGAAGGATATTGTCAAATATGCTACGACCTTCCACAAAACCAGCCTGATTATAGGATATCATTCTTGGAAGAATGTTAACCATTCTACCTAAAATAATTTTAGAGTTTAACTTATTGAGAAAAAAAGCAAAGGCTGATCATTCTAAAATCATTTGAGTGATTATAAATCCTCCATTTTGGGAATTAAAACAATGTTAGAAGAAGAAAAAAATGCAGGATAAAGGGTTTCCAGCAAAGAAATCTTTCACAGCCACTATCAAATCCAATTTAACAACATCCTAGGCTTTCTAAAAAAAATTAGTGGTATAACCATCTGGACCAGCAATGGAATCGCCATTCATATCTTTAATAGTAATCCAAATCTATAGCTCAGAGGGGGTAGAATAAGTAAATGGTTATTATCCTTACTCATGGTGTAAGGAATAGTAGAGGGGTTAACAATAGGAATATTTCTAACAATATTATTAAAAATCTTCTTATAGTGCTTAGCCCCATTTTTAAAAATCAATTCATTAAATTCATAAGAGGTATCATCCACATTAGAAAATTTTATGAATATGGTTCATAACTATTTTCTTATTAACCATAGCATGAAAAAACAAAGTGTTCATATCAACCTCTAGAATAAGCTTGGAAGCAACTTTCTGCCTCCAAAAAGTCTCGTCCTGCTGCTGCAATTGAAAGAGAACCACTTTAGCTTTATTGAGAATAATAAGATTCTCATTAATAGGATAATCCAAAAACGACTTTATCCAATTCAATAACTTTATTTTTGGCCTCCTTAAGATGGGAAAATATTTTTTTGAAAACATATTTATTCCACCATCTCAGCTTATGCTTCAACTTACTAATCTTAGACCATAATCTTGCCATACCCATATTATTATTATCAGGGGTGATAGGAGTATGCCAATTGATGTGAATCATATCCATAAAACTATTATCTAATAACCACATGTTTTGAAATATAAAATGCAAAAGGAATAAAAGATGTGTTAACATTAATACTCAAAAGTAGAGGTGCATAATCAGAATTAGTTCTACTTAAAATTTTCACATAATTCATAGAAAAATCATCAATCCAGTTTGTATTAAAAAGGATCCTATCAAGTCTTTTCCACAAGTTGGCTCTATTCTAGATAAATTTACCACCCGAACAACTAATGCCATGAAAGTTACAGTCAGTGATTATAGAATTAAAATCATCCATAGCATGTTAACTTGGGGGATTACCCCCAATTCTCTCAGGATAATTAGAGATATTATTAAAACCACCACCCACATACCAAGGGCAATTAGAACTAAGAGAAAATTAGAAAATTGCTCCCAAAGAGGCAAGCAACTCAACCTAGAGCAAGCGGCATACACAAAAGAGGCATTATATTTGGTATTAAAGAAAATAATTTGAGAATGAACAACTTATGAAAAATTAGAAATAATATTCATAGTAACTAAACTATTTCAAATAATCTTAATTTTATTAGAATAGTTCGCAAACTTCATAGAAAAACCCAAACGAGAAGCAATAGTATCTAACTTACCAGGCAAAATAAGATGCTTAATTAATACTATATAGCAAATGAATATTATGCACTATGTACAAATTCCTAACTCTAATTTTAGAATCCACCGTCCAATACCCCTCACATTCCATATAAGAGCCTTAACCATTAAAAACTTTTGAAGAAGTTTGAGCTATAGTAAAACGAGGCATAGAGGATAAGGGGCTTTAATATATTTGCCTTTATTATTCCCCACCTTAGAAAAGCCATTATCATCATTAACTTTAGAGACATAATCCTCATGAGAAGAAGTATACTCAACTTTAACACCCACACTTTTATGGTTCACATCATTTTGTCCCAAAATAGCTTTTGGAAGAAATTCCTCTTTTTCAAAATCATCGTTAGACAAATCCCCAGTCTACAGTAAAGCACTTTCTTTTTCAACTTCTTTATCAACATTAAGAATATATAGAGAATTAGGTAACTGATAATTTGGATTGTTAATGTTTTGAAGCATAGAATTATCCGAGACATAAAAATTTGGACCATTGGAATATTCACCATTAATGGCACATCCATTCAAGTCAAAATTCTCTTAGTCTCCACCACTTCCATATTATTGGCTTTATTCTTATTGATATCAAACTCATCCCCCTTATGTACATTAGAGGATGCTGGCTCCACACAGGCACTTGTTTTGTTGGTGTAGAGCCAACATCCACCATAGATGGAGCTGAAGTCTTTTTTCTTAAATTCGGATGCAAGATGAAACAGTCACTCATAGCATGACCATGAACTTTACAATGATAATAGAAATCAAACACCTTTCACATTCAACCTTTTGCAAATAACCAAATGCTTTTGAGCCAACCCAAATTTCTTTTGAACACTTTCTGGTAATATCAACTTCAAATAAAACCCTAGCAACAAAAGGGCGGGTCCTACAAGAAGTTGCTTGATTTGTATGAAGAGACCTACTGAAAATAGAACCTAGCGCATGTAAAATCTGAGGATTAAAAAAAATGCAAACGAATTGATGCATTTGACAATTGTTTATATAGTAAGATCTTCTAGCAAACACCCTACTATAATCCAAATCCTTATAAAGCTGAATGGCAACATGGTGAGAATCGAACAAACCAACGGAGTAAAAACCATAAAATTTCATGTTGCCAAAAAAGAAACGGATCCCATCATAGAGATAAAAGTTACTTACACTGATAAAAATAATTTTCATAATAGGAGTGATGGGCAGAGAAAATCCAAAAGTTTTTTCTTTCTTCCCCCTCTCCTCATTTTCCCCTTCTCCTCTTCTTCTTCTTTCCTTTCTTAATCGGCAAGCCAAACAAGAGAGCGAAGGAGAACAGTTGAATGGAGGAAATTTATGTACAAAATATTTAACAGTGCCTAGTGCCACAACGCTCCAACCCGACATCGCAACGTAGCATGTTATTCCAAAATTATTGTAAGATAAAGAGCATTAGCACTGCCCCGCCGAATTCTAGCTAGCCCAAGCGTTGTGGCACTAGGATTGAAAGCGCAACGCCACTGTTCATAATTTCAAAATTTTCCAATAAATCCTTTTAAACACTCTTGAGTTTTTACCTGTGATGTCAATGATCTTTATGAAACATGCGAAGATGCTGATGAGATGCAATAAATATTAGAAGACATGCATGCAGGAACTTTCTTAAACACAAACCCTCACAATTCACTTACTATGCAAGGTATTAATATTGTTGACAAAGATGAAACAAATATATTATTTTGTAAATTGCTGAAGGATGCGCAACAAAATTTGTACCTTGCTTCAGAATTATCCATGTTTTCTGCTCTATAGGTTTTCTTCTTTCTTATTCTTTAAGTAACTTTTTTTTTTGTTGGGTTGTTCCTCTTCCAGTGGTCTCATTAGTGAAGGAAATGAATGTAAACTTTATAATCAGCATGAAGCAAAAGTTTATGAACAATTGTTCTAAATATGTGCTTCTAAGTTAAAGCACTGAACATATTCCTGTAATACACTATAGAAAAATCACTTATTACCGGCGGAATTTTCCGGCGGCTTTCCGGCGGTCAGTTTTCCGGCGGCTTTCCGGCGGATTTCCGGCGGCTTTTTGATGGTTTATTTCCTACAAAATTTTCCGGCGGTTTTCCGACGGATTGCCGGCGGCTTTCCGATGGCTAATTTCCCACAAAATGTTCCGGCGGCTTTCCGACGGCTTTTCAAGTTTTCCGGCGGAATTTTAAAATTTTTTATTAAATGATTTTTAAAAAATGACTAAAAATAATATTAATTTTTTCCTTAATTTAAGTATAAGGATTTAAATTAAAAATTATTAATTCATTAATTCATTTAATAATTTTATAGTATATTTAAATTAATTATTTATTTAATAATTTTTTTTAATTAATTTAATAACATATTTTAATTAATTGTTACTTAACTAGTTTATTTTAATTATCAATTAAAATAAAAATTTTAAATAAATAATGTTTAATTATAATATTCAGACTGTTTTAATATAAATAATAAAATACTTACACTTTAACATTTTGCAGGATCGGCGCATTGGTCAGGGCTGGCTCACGCAGGCGAAGAGGTCTACGGTTCGAATCTCAGTGAAGACAGACGCGGGAGCGGGCGCGTTGGCGCACTCGGGCTCGGGCTGGCTCAGGCAAGCGCGGACCGGCGCAACTCGGTTTCGGTCTGGTCCGACGCGTTGGCGCACTCGTGCTCGGTTTGGTCCGGCGCGAACCGCGGTCTGGCGCGACCGCCGGAGCGCGCGCTGGCTTGCCGACGGGATCAAGTCACCCGGGATGCTGGCGGTAGCGGCTGTAGGGGGTCGCCTGTTTTTTTTTTTTTTTTTAATTCAACCGGCGGTTTGTGTCCGCCGGCAAGCCGCCGACATTATTTGCCGCCGGAAAAAGCCGTCGGAAATTATTTTCCTACGCCGTTTTTACCGGCGGCAAAAAAGCCGCCGGAAACTTAAAAAACCGCCAGAAACTGCTAAAATTCCGCCGGAAAAAGCCGCCGGAAATGGGTGATTTTCCTGTAGTGATATTTTCTCTATTCTTCACAGCTACTCCTTGTTTGTGGGGGCGAAAGTGGATTCCTTGATTCTTCCTCCTTTGATCTAAAATGGTATAGTTGTTTTTATTTTTATTTTTTTCTTTCTTGGCTTGATTTTTGTACTTTGTTTACCAAATGGTATGCAGGAGCTTGATTTTCGTTTGGATGCATGGCAGTGCTTAAAAAAACTCAAATTGCTTAGGAAATGCCACTTGACTTCCTCTATTGCCATAGTTCCAGAAGAAAGTTAGGCTTAGTTTATTTAATTAATAATTTTCAATTGATCAGTGATTACTGAAATCTTAGGATATTAGTGATTAACTGCCAATTAGACCAGAATTATCACTTAGGGATCGAGCTGCTGCCTATTGCTACATTGGTAATGAGAGTATGTCGGTTATATGGTTTGCTAGCTTATATAGTTTTGTCAATTATAATACTTTACTTTTATTCAATTTTCCTTGCTACTGCGCGCCAATCTCTTTGCTACATTACCTTCTTGTGTTGGAGTGTTTTTATTGTGCAGGTTTGTAGGTTGGAGGATTATGATGGCGTGGTTGATTCATTTTGCAGAAAGATTGCACTAATTGATTATTTTTGGATCTTTCTTTTTTGGGTGATGACTCCTTACCGCTCAAGAGTATATCTAGGCAATTTTTACTTTTTGAGTAGTTGAGGACTTTTGGCTCATAGGTTCACTTTTCTTTGATTTTTGTTGCTCTTTCGAGCATTAGTGAGCTGAAGGCCCAACTTAGGACATTGTATTTTTTGAATATTAACAGGTAGGGCCTTCTGTGGGTCCCCCCCTCCCTAAAAAAAATAAAAAACTGTCAAAAGAATTGGCTAGCTGATCAAAAGTATGAGGTATTCTCTTTCTAAACTATTCATGTTCTTAGTTTCTTTCAAATGTTAAATATCTTTTGTTTTAAAATTTTCGGCCAAGACATAAGGCTTCTGAGACAGCAATTGTCAATTATTGTGTTAGTTTTTGTAATTTGCTCTTTAAGATGATATTTTTTTATTTAATGTTCTCAATTATTTTTATGAGCATTCATCAGCGTCAAATAAAATGGTCATTAATGTGGACTATGTAAAGATATAATCAATAAGATTAGCGACTAAATTAATATTTATTAGCATAAAAAATGATTGCTAATTTTCCATTTTAACAATCTATATTATTAGTGCTCACTAATTTAGCAATCCAAAATAAATATGGCTGTTAAAAGCCTTAGCGATGATGCAACTCTGACAAACCATCCACCTGAAACGCAAATAATATTTTTCTTGTGGTGAGGATTAATGACTCCAATAACTAATTATCTATTAATTAGGCTTTACTTTATTTAAATGAATTTAAAGCGAGGAAATGCAAATGATATTTTTGTTACGATTTTTTTTAACTTTTATGTTCATCCTTTTTAATAATCTCACCCAAGTTTTTTCATTGCTATTTCTTAAGCAATTTGTGTATCATTACATTAGTCAAGATTTAAAAATAATACAGTGCACTGAGACATAAAACAAAGAAAAAATCATAAATAAATAATAATTGATTCAAATGTGTTCGCATCAGATGTCTGATCTTACTTGCAAACAATCTTCATTAAGTATAATTTAAAATATATTTACATGTAACAAACCAGCACAAGAAGCAGAAGCAAAGTATTATTACATAGCGATAGTAATGTCTCTTAATTATTCATTTCAATATCATGAGTAACATATATATGATTTTAAACTTTCTTCAAGAACACAACCTAACATGTTAATTGATTAATAACCATCCTCTCTCTCTCTCTCTCTCTCTCTCTCTCTCTCTCTCTCTCTCTCTCTCTCTCTCTCTCATGTGAAACCCACTTAGGGGCCTACGCGTTAATACCAAAAAAGGGATTACAAGGTCCTTAAAAGAAACCTCCAGCTCTCTAATGCTCATAAGAGCTACAAGAAAATTCAAAATAAATCCTAAAGCCGGTGGTTTCTTATCCTATGAAATACAGAAAAACCTAAATACTTTCTAGGGCTGCAAGAAGACAACACCCAAAAAAGGAAGATCAGATCAAAGACGTTCAGCACCATCTTCCTGCAAAAAGAATCATCGTACTTTGAGTAACTCAAAATTGTCGAATTCGTAAAAGCCCTGCAAAGGAAATGAAGCCAAATATCCATCGTCCAGTTCTGCACCAAACAAGTACTCCAACCAAAATTGTTAATTTGACAAAAATAGATGTTAAACCCAAAATTAAAAAAGAAGAACAGAGTATTATCAGTCTCATCTTGGAGAACTAACTCCTTAGCCATGGTATAACTAAAAGACATTAAGGTACTACAAAACAAGTTCAAGGTACCAAACAAATAGAACCAGTAGTTACTCATAATGGTTTTACCCAAGACCTGGAACGACATCACCTGGAGGAGAGCACAAGAATTAACAGTTATCGGGTAATTCTCAATAGGCTCCTGAAGTAGCAAGAGGATCATCAAATTGTGCCCCACAAATCCCTTATCCAAGATAAGCATCCAATTAACATATAAAATAGATAAAGAGACCTCATGCCAATAGTTGGTCAGGTAATCTTTAATGAACACAAAAATATTGCTAATGTAACTCGCATAAACACCTTTATATTAAACCCAATATACGCTGCGGAGCAAACCAAAATCCACTAAGGAGTTAGCTCCTTCTCATAGTTGATGGTGTTGACATTAATGTATAATGTAAATTAAGCTGACATTTATTTACTATAAAAAATTATAAATATTTTATTTGATTATCATATTTGTATATATTTATATCTATTCAATCTCAATTGAAATCACCTCAGTTGATGGTGTTTGCATGGCCTCAATCACCACCAATGAATCACACACATGAAGCGTCTGTCTCTATCTCAACCACAGATCCAAGGGCGGAACCAGCTTCAATTTTAAGAGAGGGGGGGGGGGGCCAAAGTACAGCATAAAAAATTATATATATATATATATATATATATATATATATATATATATATATAATATATATATATATATATATATATATAATAAGCAAGAAAGATGAAAAAAAAAGGTGTAATTAAATTGTCATGAAAAACATGAAAGAAAATATTAGAACTAAAGTTGAAGAAATATATAGATATTTTAGGAAAAGTTAGGTCAAATGGTTTTTTAGGGGGGTGTTGGGGGGGGGGGGGGGGGGAAGTAATTGTCAGGAGAGGCCAAAAAAATTTCTTTTATAGAAAATTTTTTTTTTGAAGGGTGTCAATTGCCCTCTAAAGGAACCTGTGGTTCTGCCACTGCACGGATCAACACTTATTGCATGAAATAAATGCCTAAAATTCGGGAGAAGCCTTAATGCATTATCCTCCCCCAGCTCCTCCTCATAGTTGACAAGATAGATAGAGCAGCTTGTGTCAATCGTTCTGAGATCTTAGGTACTTGCTTTAGCGTAAGTGAGCGTAGGCTAGGTCTCGAGGGTAGCATTGTCAATCCTAATCTTGGCATTATGTTTGGGCTAACACTACAGGAAATTCATCAATTACCGGTGGTCTAGATCAACGGTTCTCCGATCACCTATAATAATAGTAGCTTAATCGGCAATTTGACCGCCAGTTTTTACTGGCAGTCTAACCGGGTTTATGTAAATTAATGCCGTCAAAAATAGCGGCGGTCCAGAAACTGCCGGTTAACCCACCGACATTAAATCTTATCGGCGCATTACCGGTGGCTTGAACCGCCGGTGTTAAGTAAATTAATTCCGGCGATCGAAACAGCCGAAAAGTCGTCAGAAAATGCGTTAGAGCAAGCCATCCCGAGCATTCCATTTCATTTCATTGCTTGCTTCTCTATCTCATGCGTGACGCTCGCCCCCATCTCCTTCGCCCTCTCGTGATCGAGACTCACCCTCCAGCCGCCAACGAGGTCCCTCCGGCCACCGAAAAGGTCCTCCAAACAAAGATCTCACCACCACTACAAGGCCTTCATGAGGGGAGAGGCAACAGCAGGGTAATACCAGACTAAATAGGTGATGTAGGCGATAGTATCCATAACGAAAAGGATGACGATGAAGATGATGATGACGTGGAACATTGCTGAGTAGGGAGGATTTAACAGATGAAGGCACCAGAAGACTTAGCTTTTAACCCTCACTCTGTAAGATCTTTACCGGCGTCAAAGGCTATAGAGCGATTGGTGGAAGCTTACGGATACATGAGGAGTGTGAAAGGGAGGCTATTGCGGTAGAACTGTGGGCGTGTTGTAGCTAAGACGGAGACAGCAGTTAGGGGAATAGGAGCTGGTCAGGTGGACGTCGAGTTGCATAGCCGATGGTGGGAGGCATAGAAACTGCAGGTGGCGGAAGAGCTTGGAGCAATAGGGGAGCCAATCATCGAGTCCGGCCGCTTGAGCTGATCGCGGCTGAGCAAACTTCTCTCCCTCTCTTCTTCTAGTCTCTCTCTCTATAGTTGGATAGGCCGACGCACGGGCCATTGTCAGCCTCTCTTTGAGCTTCTCTCTTCTATTCTCTCTCCTTATCTCTCTGCCCATATATCTGAAGCTTTTTAAGCATCATCATGATTTGAGGGCCAAATTATGAGAAGGAGCATTTTTAATCAGATTATAAGCTGAAGGAGTGTATTAGGAGAATAATTTAAAAAGGAACGAATACTGAGGATGAAATAACAGTTCATGAAACCGTAATTTAAAAAAACAGTTTCAAAGATACCAGATCAATAAAATTTGATTTCTATAGAAACCGGATTTTAGAGATCCGATTTCAATAGAAACCGATACTCTAAAATTCAATTTCTATATAAACTGTATTTTAGAGATCCAGTTTCTTATATTTTAGTTTTAATTTTTCTTTTTATTTACATCATTTTGAAACCGTTAATTAAAGAAATTTATTAATTAAAAAAATTACAAAATTCATAATGATATATTATTTATAAAAGAAACTTTTTATAAGTTTAAAGAGGGAGATTTAAAGAGGTTATTAGTTTATTATTTAAAAAATATTTTTTGAAAATAAATTTTCATATTTATAAGTTATGTTAAGAAATAATTATATTTGAATATATTAAAAAATAGGATTTTTTTGGAGAAATAAATATTTATTCATCTTCGACATAGATAGTTTGGAAAAAATGCGATAAGAAATAGCTATAAGTTCATGAAAATACATGATAAGCTTAGTAACAACATGAAATACATATGATATTTGTTGAAATACATATTCAGCTCCCGATATTATTATATATTCTTTAGTATGAACCGTATATGACCTTAGAGCTGTGTTTGTGAAGGACAACATCTGAAATTGATAATAAATTCTTATTGTAAATGCTGTCAGTCTTTTCCATCTAGAAAATCCTTTTTTTTACCATGTTCAAAACATTGTAACAAAATTTTATAATACTTTAATTGCAATTTATCATGTTCATGGCACCACTGATAGTATAGAATACAATGATCTATATCAAGCATCGACCTTCCAATCCCTGGTTCAACTGTACCATCTTTATGAAGACCAAGTTCAAGAATTTGACCCTTTAGAAAATCCATTGATATATTGTGGCCGTGAATTTTGCTAATTATTTGTTGTAGATATTTCCAACCCAAGTCTCAAAGTTCAAAGCCAGCCCGATATTCCTTCATTGTTTTCACGTCAGCATGCTCGTGCCATAATATACAATCCTCGTCTTCCTCCCAACTATGCAAAACACATCTAAATAGTTCATTTGATGATACCTTGGCTTCGAGTACCTCATCAGTAGGAAAAAATAAACTTTCATGCAAGAGATTAATTATATTTGTAATCTTTTGTTGTGTACAATCACTTATGAACGCAGCCATAACGAGTTTGTGATTTGTTAAGTAATCTAGCTGAGGTGGTAGATTTGCAAAAATTAAATTATGAAATAAAACAGTTTTGTAAGTTACCTTAAACATTTTTTTTTTCAGGTTAGATAAATATAGAGAGATAAATGATAGTTAAAAAGATAGAGAAAGTTGGAGAGGGAGAGATAGAAAATATAACATGTACAAAGTTAAATTTAAAATTAGTTTTAATCATTATCGTTATCTAATAAATTTAAATATAATATTGAATCTTACATATTTATATATTTATATATTTTTAAAAGATTTTTATTTAAATAATTAGGTTTTAATAATTATTAAATATGTAATACTCACTAAATTAATTAAAAAAACATAAATATTTCAACAATATTTAGAAATATTTACAAATCCTACATCCATAAGCATTTATATAGTATACCAATCTTCAACCCTACTTCTTCTTCTTTCGTCTGGGGATGGCTGCACTACCCGATGTATATCTATTAGGTTGTCGGCTTTGTTGACCTCAATTTTGGCTCGAGCATGCTCGAGCTCGTTCAATCGATCCAATCGAACCTCGTCGAACCCAATTCGAGCTCGAGTCAATCCGACTCGAGTCGGATTAAACTCAAATGTGCGCATTTATGCTCGTTTAGTTTACTTTCGTAGCGTCGTACCTAATTTCCCCTTAAATTGATCGTTATTTTGAACCAAATTTTAGCTAATTAATCCGTCGCGCCGGCTCAGACCGAAATCGACTCGAATTGAGTCGAATTAGGCCCGACTAAATTTAATTATACTCGATCGATGTCCGCGAGGCCCGCCAAGAGCGATTTGAATTTAATCGATGTTGATTTTAGTCTCATTTCCATTAAATTTGGCCTGTCGAACCCGAGTTCAGTCATTCAATTTGAAATCGGGTTTGATCTAATTCAGCTCAAGATAATTTCGATTATATTCCAATTCACTTTCTGATGAATTCAAATTCGATTCCCACATTAGGAAATTCAATCGAACGATCCCGATTGAATGAGCAGTTGGCATATTCCTTTACCTGATTTTCGTGATTTTTCACTGGCAGAGCAGCGATACGAAGCAGTCGGCAGACCCCATTCGCGTGTATTGGAGCGACTGCGACGACGGATGGACAGAGGCGGGCTTCCTCTCTCGGCAATAGGTTCGATTTACCCAATACGAAGGTCTTCGGCTCCAGGACTCTCTCTCGCGCCCTCTCTCTCTCAATCCCGCTTCTCCTCTCTTGTTTTCACTCCCGCTCCTTCTCTCTCTGGCTTTCGACCAACTCTCGCCTTGCTCTCTGGCTCTCGGTTCCGAAGCTCCCAGGTGCCGAGCTCCTTCCCCAACAACCCGACTTCCCCGCCTCCTTCTCTCGAGTTCGCACGGTCTAGGACCGGCTCCATCTCTCACGCTCTCCCATTTTCTCCCTCTCTGAAATCCGTTCGGCCTTCAAGACCGAATCCGACGGGTCTTCCTGAGCTCCGACCGAGTTCCTGCAGCCCGAACCTAGTTCGGTCTCCCACTGTTCGCACGATCCCCGCTCTTCTTCTCCCTTTGCTCGCGTGATCCCAGACCGACGCCTCCTGTCTGGAGCGACGTTCGTCCGCTTTGCCTTGGCCGATTGTTTCTACAGCAGGTATATCTCTTTTCCTTCTTCATTTCTCTTCTCTTCAGTTTCTCTATCTTGCTCTTCTTCTCTATTTTTTTATTCTTCTTCTTTGATCCCTTTTTCAATCCCCCACTCCTCCTTCTCTTCTATAAAAAAAATCTGAAAGCTAGATTACATTGGGATCTCGTTTCTACTTCAAGGATTTGATGGCTGAAATGGTGTTGAGTCTCGATTATAATTAAATGATGCATCCACTACCATCTCTTGTTACCCGATTTTGTTATACATGCTTAGTTATCAGTTGGTGTTTTAATCCTTAAGAAATTTGGAAGGTTGTTTCTAATTGTGAGTAATTCTCTGTAATGTAAACCGAGTAATTTTTTTTGTTTGAGAATGAGCAATTAATACGACAAATTCATACTTGGTTTATGCTATATTTTGTAGAATTTTAAGTGTGAATGGCTTGAGATTATGAAAAGCCATTTTTAGCTTCTAACAAAATATGCGCCTAAGGTGTTTGATGAAATACCTTCAAGTTTTTTTTCTTTTTTTTTGTAGTATCTTTTGGGTGATTTAGTGGATAATGAGCTGCATCTATGTGAAACACTCTTCCTATTATCTTTTGGCTAAAATTGAAAGTGTGAATAGTTTTTTTTTTTTTATGATATATTTGTCACTACATCTCTAGTATCCTTGCTCCCAATAAATATACTTCTTCTCTTAGCCAAATGTTTTGGTTCTTTGTGAAGATTGCAATCGACTTTGTCATAATGTGTTGTTTTTTTTTTTAGAACTATCCAAGGTATTGATTTATTTTGTTTGAGATAGCCAATTAACTCACGAACTCACATTCGTTTTATGCCAAAAGATTTAGAACTTAAGTGTAAAACTATGAAATGCATAGGAGGATCTTTTGATTTTCTCTACCATGGCATGAAAATAGATGTTGGTTGTAGAGCAATTGTGATTTCCCTAGTTATACGGTTTACATTGCTAATAGCATGTTTAGCTACGAGAGCTCATTGATGGTGAGATTCGGTTGTGTTTTCTTTGCTCAAAGCAAGTGTTGCATAAATAAGAAAGCTTACACATGGTGAAATTTAAAGCCTTTGCTTCTCCATTATTTAATTCATGTTTCGTTTGTTAGCATCGTCATGGCGACTTGATTAGAAAGCTCTTTTTGTTTATTCACAAAACTTGTCTTGCCTTAAGAAATCTCTTAGAAATTTTTGAAGCATTGTAGATTGTATGTGATGAGTTGGAGAATGCATCTACCATTACTGTTGGTTTTCTTTTTTTTAGTCTTGTCACATTTATTCAATCGTTGAATGGAGCTCTAGTGCTTAGAGAGAAAATAAGAGTTATTGTCACACAAAAAAAAAGGAAATCTCATGGGATGTAGGCAAAGTTTGTGCCAATTTCGTATTGCTTACAAGAAGAGTTTGTGTGTAAGATTTCTACTCGTTCATGGGTTGCATCAAATGATGGATTGTTTGGAGTTTCATGGATGAACTTTCTTTAGGGGTCATAAGAGGTTTGGCAAAACATGTATGAAAGGTGTATGTTTAGGTTTGTTAAAAGCTAGTTTCTTAATTTTGTTAATCCCCCATGAGTTTTATAATGGCATAATTTATATTGCTAGAAGCATGATTAGCTACAAGCAGTTAGTAAACTTAAATATATTTATGCTTGCTTTAGATTTGGATCCTTTCTTATCCCTTTAAGCTTTTCAAAAAAAAAATGTATATTGCCAAGTATTAATGCTTCATGAAAATCCTTACAGTTGTTGTTTTTTTTTATGGATTTCTTTCTCAATTGTTTTGTGAAAAAAAAAAAATCGATTTGAAGACCTTGCATCTTTGTTTTTTTTTTACTTTGAGAATTCGTTGGAGGAGTCGTATATTTGTGTTGATGTGTTAGCATGAAGTTCATTTAATATGGGCCAAAGAAGTGAAGTGGTAACAAGTTCTTTTAGTCTCTTTTATAGAATTGAGATATAAGTGTTAGAACTCTTCTCATTGGATATTCTAAGTTGTGATGGCATTATTGAATTCCTTATGAAGCTTTTTTAATTGAAATGAAATTAATTGTATTAGTTTCATGAATGGAAGATTATTACATGTATGGCTAGATATTTTATTAGGAGATTTTATGTATGATTATATTCATATCATTCCACTTACGTTTGACTTGATAAGGTAGTTATGGAAATTTATTAGAGAATCTTCATGTATATTTGTGTTATAGCATATGTGGATGTTTTAATGAAGAGAATGTTGGTTTAACTTGTAAAATGGTTATGATTTGTTTTAAAAAAAAATCTGAGAGATACCATGAATTGTTTTGAGTTAATGAATCGCACCTCTTGTATCTTTTATTGCTATAAGGCTTGGACAATGGACAAGGAGCACTTGGAGCTGGAGCTAGGACAATGTGATCCTAAGCATCAGTCGTCCCTACTCATCTAGTAGGGGCGCTACGGGCGGAACCACCGGGTCGTAGCCCCCGGTGCTGTAAGTTTACTAAAACTTAGAAAACCTTTAGGGGCCTAGATGATTGTGCGCTTCCCACCCTTAGGGCCTTAGAAACTTCAAATTATATATATTTAGGATTGTTTTTATCTTCTTTTAGATCCCTAAAACCTTGTGACATCCGTATAGGGGTCTTAGGAATTAGAAAACAATACAACTTTTTATCCTACAACACTAGTGACATCTAAGGACAAAAATTAAGGACTGAGTCTTAGAAAACATAGACTTAGGATGCATGCTCCCTATAGGATAGAGATATTAAAACAACAGAAAAACTTAGTGACACGCTTTCCTAGACTTAGGTTTTATTTTCTTAATCTACTAATAATCAACCAACTAATTCCAATCTAATTCTTAAAAATCTATTAAAACACTTAACTCTTAATTAAGTTTTAATTAACACTTATAATTATTAAAATATAAATCTAAAATGTAAACCTAAATCAATTCTAACTAATCTAATAATTAATTATTAACCAATTTAAAAATCTAAAAGGTGTAGACTATCTTAGGAGACTAAAATACAAACTAAACTTATTAGGATAAAAGATTCTTAAAAATTAAACTTAGAGTAATTTTCTAAAATAATAACAAACAAATCCCTTAACACACAACAACCGCTCTAAAAGTGAAGTTTATTGGATGGACTACTCCGGGCTGCGGGGCTAAGTGTCCTAAGGAGGCTGGTTCCTCGAGCCTGGTGGCACAACGCCACGAATGGATCTAATAGAGTGACAAAATATAAAAATTAATTTTTTCCTAATTGGCTTAATTCAAAACTTGATTAATAAATGATTTAATTCACCCTTTTCTTTTCTTTTAACAACAAACTATAATAATTAAACAAAGTTAATTATCACTGGGTAACCCAGGCCTACGAGGCTATTAAGTTAGCCCCAAGGAGGGTGAAATAAACCTCACGGCCTCGGTGTGAAACAAAGGTGGTGGTTAATCAAACATTAAAAATAAGACATCCTAAAATCAATCCTAAAATACTAATATTTGAACTTTAACCAAAATCTCTCCTTTGCCCTTTTCAACAAACAAATAAAAATACATACAACTCTAACTAAACTACCCTATATAGGACCTACCAAGACCACACAGCCAACACACACATAGATGAGTTTGCTAGGACACGACTATTAGCTTTAGGTTAGGCTTTTGTTCTGCCCTTTTTCTTTTCTGTGCTGTGTTGTGACGCTCTGCATGTGACCCGTGTGCTGTTTGTTTTTGCTACCTGTCGTAGCCTTTCTGTGATGTGATTTCTGTACTGTTTTTCTAGCTTTCTTTTCTGTACTGTGGTTGTGACGCTAGAATACCCATAGGTTAGGCACGTTCTTTTATACTAATGCTGTCTTCTTGCAGGTGGCCGTGTTCATATAATGCTGCTAAAGGGGGCTAAAATTAATAAATAATATATAACTGCTTTAGGTACCTGCTTCAGCTGCTTAGCCCCCAATAATCAGAGCACGGCCAAGTGATTGATGTGCGCATTTTCATTTACATATATAACTGCTTGAGTGAAATTTTTATTATAACTGCTTAGGATAACCCCTGCAGGAGAGTCTAGATTTTTCTTTCTTTCTGTTGAAATGTATTTGATAGTTAATTTTGTGAAAATCTTTAAAATAAGGCATTTTTAAAGAGATAGGAGTCCAAAGGGAAAAGTAAACCCTTACAGGGGGTTTCCTTTTTCATTTGGATATCCTTTTGGGAGAGTCACTACGAGGAGCCCGAAGAGATGAAGATGATCCAAAGACGAATCAAGAAAGAGAAGAAGAAGACTGAAGAAGTATAAAAATGCCTTATTTTAAGATTTGCGTCGTTCCCGGGTTGTTGTCGGTGGAGCCCGGCCACCATTACTTACTGTACTCTGTGATGTAATATTGTATGGCACTTGCCATGGACACTCTTTTTCGTGGGATTTGTTTCTGTGTTGTGATTTACTTACATTGATTGCGCAGTAGAACCAGCATGCTTTTTATAGGTTTCTTTCTTGCATGTGCTTGTGTCTGACCGCTAGGCTCTTTAGGGATAAAATTTTTATACTCGTAATTATTAAATAAAAATTTAAGATTAACTCACATAGAAACATAACGATTCTAGGAAATAGCCGGAATCGTCCGGGGTGGCATACATGCATTCTCTCACCTCCTAGACAAACTTCCCCGCCTGCGGGTAGAGTCCGGATAATCTGGCCTATGAGGATGAAGTGCCGGACCTGGGGAAGTTTAGTCATTCAAAATTATTTTATAAAGCCTTTTTAAAATTCATACATGTCTGATTTGGAGACTTTGACTAGCATAATTGCATTAGTAACTAATTAAAATTAAGATTTAATTGCAATAGTCTTAGAAGCATTGTACCATTCATAAGTGTGGGATCTCTTAGGAAATTTCTCTAGTTGTCGACCCCAAATTTCAGTGTCTAACTACCCACCTTTCTTCATAAAGACCGGATAGCATGAATTTTACACGATTAGGTGGTTTTAGCTGGCTTCCTTTGTCAGACAAGGAATAAGTCCAGACTGCATTAGCTAGGTCGTAGGTGTTAATATCGTATGTACGATATTACATCTTCTGTAGATTTAGGGTCTAAGGTGAGTGGTACAAGTGAACCACTATACACCTTATTGGTGGGTAAGCTTTCCTTCCTTCTGAAAGCTATAAATCCTACCTATCCGCGTCACACGGATGACGCCACTTCCTTCTTTCTCTCGTGCTTGTTTGAGATGCGTGGCCTCTTTCTTTTCTCCAGTTTTCTCTTTCTCGGACCGGCCGGATGTTGACTGAACCCTGTATAACTGATCGAGCCAAGTTGGGACATTCCCCTTTGATTAGAAAAAAACCTAGAAATCCCTTGCACTAAACCCACTTTAGAGGAGATAATCTAACATCCCTAATCGAGAGTTTTCTTAGATCAAGGTCTAAGATGTAATTAACTACGGGGCTTGCGCCCGTAGGAAACCGATCCCCACAATCAAATAAACCCTATTCAATGCTGATGTATCGGATAGGGGAAATCTCGTGAATTTAGGGTTATAGATATTATTATCCATCGAGGTGCGTAGGTGAAAGCCGCTATCCTCCATGGCTAATCGTATCTATAACTCCATCTGCTCTTCCATCGGCCTGCTTGTGCCGGGTGCAAAGATCTACGACCATTTTGTCCTACGGGATAGTGTGATCGTACTCTTTGCGTTCGAACCACACGAGCGGAATCCTTTCGGAGACCCACAGGCTTCTCCTTAGATCTAACGGGGTCTCCATACTCTCTTTGCTTAGTCCACCCAAGTCTATAGTGATTTATGTAGGTTGAGTATGTTGGAGGAGCTCAACCTGCTATCTTGGAGAGTGTGGCAGTCTGAACGGATTCATCCATGTTAGGATTTATATGCCCGGTGTGTTTAGCAATTCTTGTTGTGATGCTTTAGTATCTATCTGGTATGCAGGAGCAGTATTATCTAATTGAAATCCATATTGATTCCAATATTATCTTGACGGCCCTGCCCTAGATGAACCTTCCCCCCTATCATGCTTGGAAAGCCTGCTACGAATTGTGAAGGCACAACAAAGTCTCCAGACTCAACATACATTGACTACCTAACAGGCTCATTTATCTCTCTTGCATGGCTGCTCTCTCTCCCATCATCCTAGATGGAGCATCTGATGTAGACCGTCTTGATATATGATGCTCATTAAATCCTCTATTGGATTGTTGTCTCCCATGCTCCTCACCAGAATCAAGGAAATTATAGTCAATAAATAGTGAAGCCTCTAGCCTGGATTACAACTCCTCACAATCATCAAGTGCCTGTTGTATAGAGCTTGCACTTTCAGCATGCTGACCGGCAAATCTATGAGTGATATGCCTACTATGCCTTATGTAATCAGCCTATTTGTTTTGTCAATGAAATGTTAGCATATTATATGAGTAATTTATTATATTGTGCATCTAAATCAAGCATATTAACCATCAACCACTCGCCTGGTGATCTTGGGTAGAACGTCTCTGGAGGTTGTTGTGACACATTCAATAAGTATAGGGAAGCCCACGATCGATACCATCGGATGTATATAGATAACTCCTGCCTTCCATTTTCCTCTGATTGTAATATTGGGATGATCTGTTCACGCCTATTATTCCATAAAGTAATGTGATCCATATAGTATCATGTCCAGTCAATATCAGCTCTCCCACGACTATCAACTCTCTTGAAGGTCCTTTCTATGGGTTGTATATCTGTGGGCTGAATACCCCCAAATTGGTGCATCACCCGATCAACCAAGTTCCACTCAACTTGTTTCCAACTTATCAATGGTACCCGTGCTCTACATATCTCCGAGGACTCCTAGCATATAGGAGGTAGCCTAGCCATAAGTTCATCACTATATGGCATCATCATGACCTATTTAGATAATATTATATCAATTGAGATTATCTTTTAATTATACATATAAAGTCTATTAAACTTATGAATATGTACCTGGCTCTGTCGTAGACCATCAAGTTCATCTCGATAAGTTAGTATGTTCCCAATTGAGACCTCTCATAAATGAACCTCTGCCTACCTATATGTTAAATGATGCTTATATGTTATAATAAAATAATACATAATGGCATGTGATTTAACTTAGTTTGCTTGAATGTTATACCTATAACCAAGGGGTTTTCTAGCAATATCGGGGAAGGCAAGCACCCGAAGTGTTGGTCTACCAACATGAAGTCGCTCCAATGACCAAACCTATAGCAGTGCCAAACATCCATCCATATGTAATCTTGTCGGCTTTGTCACTAAACATAGTTCTCTATATAAGTTTATGAGGACCGAACTGCCCAGTGACATAGCACTAAATTGTATTAAATCTTCCATAAGTGGTAAGTATTATAAGGATACAAGAGAGCCTAAGCAATCTGGCATGAGGAAGCATCCTATCATGTATAATATATACGCTCTAATATGCTGCATGAATACATTAGGATCTAAGTCATCATATGACTCTCTATAGAAGGTCTATAGCAACCAGTGTAATGCACGACCCAACCCGATCGGGACGAATCCCATCCGTGTTGAGCCGCGATTGATGAACCCTAGAATCTAGCTTTGGAATTTATTTTCAGACTTTCTTCTAATATTCTTTCACAATACATAACCAAAGAGCTACTAAAAACTTTCAAATATAGAAAACTCATCCACAAAATATTTCTTTCTTTCTTTCACCATCAAAATGATCATATACATTACAGTGCATGGCTATAAATAGAAAATATAGAGCAGAATAAAAAAATAGCCATGACTATACAAAAATCAAAAGTACAAAAATACCTAATCTCAGATCAGATCTAAAACGGCTAGTCCAAAACCTCTTTCCCTTTCCCAGAATCAGAAAACCACAAAGATAACCACAGTGAGCTAACAGCACAGCAAGACTGCACTAGCCGATCTAAATTCCCAGATACTCTCATGTCAAAATACTCACAAAAAGCTTTAAAAATAGTTTATTCAAATAGCCATACATAATTCAGATACTCGTACATAAATTGGAATATCAGACAGAGTTCAGAGATTCATACGGAACAGAAATCAAATAAAATATAGATATTCGTACATAATAGATTTCATAACAGATACAGAAGAGTTAAAGCAAATTCATATCACAAAATCATTCAAATCAGAATTCATATCAGAGTTCAGATCATATTTTAGAAAACATTTCAAATCACATTTCAAAACAGATTTCCCTGACCCAGATAGAATCTCAAGGGATTTTGGCCCCTTATGCCTCCTTTATGCTTACAGCACCAGAACATATCAGATATACAGAATTATTAGGTCAGAATTCATTTTCATATTCCCAGACCCAGATAGAATCTCAACGGATTCTAGCCCCTTATGCCCCCCTTTCCTAACATAGATAAAATCTCAAAGGATTCTAGCCCCTTATAACTCCCTTTTGATATCATTCAATCATATCAAACATCAATTATATCAGATTCAAAGAAATTTGATTCGCATCAGAATATCATCAGATAGTATAACAGCAGACAATATAAAATTCAACTAATCAAAATTCACAGTTTAAAAAATTTACCAAATTACCAGAGATCGTGTAAAACATCATTTTAAAGCTTTAACTATATTGAAGCAATTTTTTCAAAACCCATGTAATTTTCTATTCAATAAAGACTTCTCAGAATTAAAAATACCCGGTGAAAATTTTCCAGAAAATACTCAAAACGTGCAAAAATATCATCTCTATAACATACAAAAAGTTACGTAGTAAAAATTTTGCTGGTGCAAAGATATACTTATTTTTTGCTAACGGAAAAAAAAATTGAAACAAAAAATCCATCAAAACTCACATTTCTAAAAATTGAGCCAGGCATAATGTGCCTTACCTCGAGTCATTCAACTTTCCCAACTACAGTGACGGACGAAAATGGACCGAAGACGTCCAAAACGTGGCTTTTCTTCCTCTTTTCTTCTTTTTCTCTCTCCTCTTTCTCTCTCCTCTTTCTCTCCCTTCAAAATGAAACAAATCGTACTTAAAAGGATATTTACAATCATCCAAACAAAAATTTACATTCATCCCGGGACAATCAGCTATGTCAACCCCTTAGAACAAGTTCGTACGGATGATAATTGGTTTTCGTCCTAGGGCGATGGGCTCTGGCAAAAAAATTTGTTCAGTTCGTCCAGACGAACTTACAATTCGTATAGATGAACTTGTATTTTAATCAGTTCGTATAGGTAGTTTGTACAGACTAACCATACAGATTTTTAAACTTTCTTCAATTCATACAGACGGTTCGTACGTACTAACTACAAACAAGTTTTTTTTTCAACAATAACTTGAAAGTTTAAGGGTTTCACAATCTACACACCTTAAGAAAAATATCGTCCTAGATATTTCCAAAGCAAAACTGAGTCAGAACAGACTTGTATACAACTGTCTCATATCTGATTCCTTCTCCCAAGTAGCCTCTCTTGCCGTTCTAAACTTCTATTGTACCTTAACCATAGGAATATGTTTGCTTCTCAACTTTCACAGATCATAAGCCAAAATCCTTTTAGGTTCTTCTTTGTACTAGAGATTCGCCTGAACCTCCACATCGTCAGTAGAAAGTTTCTTTCTAGAATCAGATATCCACTTTCTCAAAGAGGATACATGAAACATGTTGTGTATATTAGACATCGGATCAGGCAATTATAACCTGTAAGCATAATTTCTAACCTTTTCAATGATCTCAAAAGGTCCAACATACCTCTGACTAAGCTTTCTTACTCTTTTAAATCTGTTAACACCTTTCATCGGACTGACTTTGACATATATAAAGTCACCAACCTAAAGTTCAACTAATCTGTGCTTCTGATTGTAATACTTTTCTGTCTATCTTGTATAGATTTCAACCTTTCTTTAATCAGATTGATCTTCGTCACAGTATCATCCATAAAAGTTGAACCCATCACTTATCTATCTCCCACATCTGTCAAAGTCAAAGGAGTTCTACACTTTCTACCGTACAGAGCTTTATAAGGTTCCATGCCAATGTTTGTCTGTCTAATCAGAAGAAAATGTGCAGACTTTGTCAACCGATCAACAATCACTCAAATAGCATCATGCCCTTGCCTTGATCTGGGGAAATCCATAGCAAAATCAATTGTCACATCTTCCCACTTCCACTTAGGAATGGGCAACGACTGCAAAAAACCTCCCGGTCACTAATGCTCTTCCTTCATTAGCTGACTGGCTTCACATTTCAAAATGAACTCCGTTGTATCCTTTTTCAATCCATGCCACCAAAATGTACTTTGTATATCTCCGTATATCTTACTACTTCTTGGATGAATAATATAGCCTGAGTAATGAGCTTCATACAAAATCTCTTTTCTCAAATCTCCAGACATAGGAACCCAAAGTCTATTTTTACATAAAATGACATCAGAATAAAAAACTCATAGTTTAAATTTCTTATCAGATTTGATCTGATCGATCAATTTCAAATATTTAGTATCTAATTTTTTTAGCTTCATGAATCTTTTCCTCTAAAGAGAGCTGAATGATCATCTAAGTTATTATACCAGAATTATTAGAAGATATTACCTCCAACTGTAATGTTTCCATATCTTTTATCAAATACTCATCTGAGGTAAGTTGTACACTTGACAATTCAGAAGACTTCCTACTCAGAGCATCTGCTACTATATTAGCCTTACCAGGTTGATACTGAATTGTCAAATCATAGTCCTTGATCAACTCAAGTCATCTCCTTTGTCTCAAATTTAGATCTTTCTGAGTGAATATGTACTTCAAACTCTTGTGATCTGTGAAAATATCACACATTATGCCATACAAGTAATGACACTAAAATTTTAAAGCAAATACAATATTAGCCAATTCAAAATCATGTATCGGGTAGTTCTTTTTATGTGGTTTCAACTATCTCGAAGCATAAATTATTACCCGACCATGCTGCATCAGAACACATCCCAATCCTTTCAGTGAAGCATCACTGAATACTTGAAATCCTTCCTTAATGGATGGAAGTGCTAACCCTAGAGTAGAGGTCAAATAATCCTTCAATCTCTAAAAACTAGCTTCACACTCCGGTGTCTAAATAAAAGCTACTGACTTCTGAGTCAGTCTCATCAAAGGTGCTGAAATCTAGGAAAATCTCTTCACAAACTTCCTATAATATCCAGCCATGCCCAAGAAACTACGAATCTCAAATACCGTATTAGGCCTTGGCCAATTAGCAACTACTTAAATTTTCTAGGGATCAACAGAAATACCTTCACCACTTACTGCATGTCCCAGAAAAGAAATGCTCTTAAGCCAGAATTCACATTTAGAGAATTGTGCATACAACTGATGCTGCCTCAGAGTCTCCTATACACTTCTTAAATGTCTGGCATGATCTTCCTCAGAAGCAGAATATACCAGAATATCATCTATGAAAATGATCACAAACTAATCTAGAAAATCTTTGAATACTCTATTCATCAAGTCCATAAAAACAACTAGTGCAATAGTCACCCCAAAAGGCATGAACAAAAACTCGTAGTGCTCGCACTGAGTACTGAAAGCTGTTTTCATCACATCTACTTCTCTTTCCTTTACCTGATAATAACTAGATCTCAAATCAATCTTCGAGAATATAGAAGATCCAGCAAGCTGATCAAACAAATCATCAATCCATGGCAACGGATACTTATTCTTAATTATGACTTTGTTCAAATCTTTATAGTCCACACACATACGCATTGTACCATCCTTTTTCTTCACAAACAGAATAGGTGCTCCCCAAGGAGAGACACTCGGATGAATAAATCCTCTATCCACCGACTCCTGGAGCCGAACATTCAACTCCCTAAGCTCCTTTGGTATCAATCTATACGGAGCCTTAGATATTAAAGCCGTACCCGAAAATACATCAATACAGAATTCAACATCTTTATCCAGAGATAAACTAACTCTTTGGGAAATACATCCAAAAAGTCTTGTACAACTAGAATATCATAAATAGAACCCTCGTATATATTCATATCCCATACTGATGCCAGAATTATCATACAACCCTTCTTCCACAATCGATTTTCCTCAATCATAGAGATTAAGCAGGATAAAATATCTCTTAATCTTTGAAATACATAACTTTCACCATCCATAAATAAGTAACTTGCTTCTTCAGACAATCAATCTGAGCCCCATTCAAACTCAGCTAATTCATATCCAAAATCACGTCATACGAAGAAATTGGCAATAAAATTAAACAAGACTTCCACTTCTTTCCAGAAATTTCAATCTCACATAAACAAAACTTCATGGCTATCAAATTATCTCCAGCTGGCAAAATAATAGAAAGTGAAACATGTAACGTAACTAAAGCCAATTGTAATGCATCAAAATAGTGCTCGAAAATAAACGAATGACTAGCTGTAGAATCAAACAAAACATGATAGGGATGTTCAGAAATATAAATCATACCTATCACCATATCTGGAGCATCTCGAGCCTCTTGCTGATTTAAACTATACACATGTGGCTGAACTGGAGCTGGAGATACAGAACCACTAGGCTCCCTCTGATTACCACTGGGTGGTCTCCTTGCTACAGAACCTGAACCACCACCTCTATTAGAAGATCTTTCAAAAATAGTATGGGGAGGAACTATCCTTAGCCTTCCCACTGGTCTAACAAAGCTCTCTAATCTGGACTCAGATTGTCGATCAAATTTGGCTTGTGTATACTCTATAATTCGATGTCCATCCTGTCCACATCTGAAACACTAACCAGTCATCCTGTAACACTGGTCAAAATATCTTTATCCATAATTCTGGCACACCGGTGCCCCACTAGCTGAAGTAGAACTGGTCATGCTGCCACTACTAGAAACTATAGCAGATACTAACTATCCACTCCTCTTAGAATCTCTGGATACAAATATGTTCTTCTTCCCAGAAAAACTACTACCAGATGTATCACAACTGAACCTCTTCTACTAGCAGTCCACCACTGCTAAGTAGCCATTAGATCATTCTCTATCAGTCAAGCTCTTTCTATAAGCTTAGAGAAATCAGATATATGAAATGGTACTAGGAGTTGCCTCAAATTATCCTGAAGTCCCCTAAAAAATTTATAACACTTCTCAGCAGAAGTACTCACCAACTGTAGAGCATATCTTGCCAAAGGAGTAAACTTTGCCGTGTATTGCATAACTATTTTACTCTGCTGAACCAATCTCACAAAAGTCTCCTATATTTGTTGTCTTACATAAGGGGGTACAAACTAAGATCTAAACACTTCAAAGAATTCTTTCCAAGAAATCAAAGAGTTTAACTTACCCTAAAATATCTCCTCCTGCTGGCCCATCCACCAATGCTCTGCTTCACCATCCAACAAAAAGACGGCTAATGGTATATTTCTAACAAGAGGATATTGCATACCAATAAAAGTCTTTTCCAACCTCCTCAACTAATCCTTTACTACTCTGGGCTCAATAGTGCCCTTAAATCTCGAAGGCTTCAATCTCAGAAACATTTGTATATGTCTATCTACCTCTTCATATCTAACAGTAGAAACTCTATTCTGCATCTCGCTCATCATCTAAGCTGTCAGTGTGACAAACTGAGAAATTGTATTTGAGCCAACTATTGGAGCAAAGCTATTCATAAGAGCTGCTTAACTAGCACTCTGCCCATCAATTCTATCCGGGTTTGGCAGATCCATAATCACACAGAATTCGCAACTATGCACATAAAACAAAAATAATAAAAACCAGTTAGATTAAAACTACCCCACCAGACTTACAGATTAATTCCTATAGCTCTATCTTATGATCCAAATTCCAAAACTATGGCTCTGATACCACTTTAGTTGTCATGACCCAACCCGACCGGGATGGATCCCATCGCGTTGAGTGGCAATTGATGAACCCCAGGATCTACCTTTAGAATTTATTTTCAGACTTTCTTCCAATATTCTTTCACAATATATAACCACATAGCTACTAAAAACTTTCAAATACAGAAAACTCATCCACAAAATATTTCTTTCATTCTTTCATCATAAAAATGATCATATACATTATAGTGTATGGCTATAAACAGAAAATATAGAGCCGCATAGAAAAATAGCCATGACTGTACAAAAATACCTAATCTCAAATCAGATCTAGAAAAGCAAGTCCAAAACCACTTTTTCTTTCCCAGAACCTGAAAACCATGAAGATAACTATAGTGAGCTAACAGCTCAATAAGACTACACTAGCCGATCTAAATTCCCATATACTCTCATATCAAAAACTAGTTTATTCAAATAGCCATACATAATTCAGATACTCATATAGAAATCAGAATATCAGATAGAGTTCAGAGATTAATACGGAACATAAATCAAATAGAATATAGATATTTGTACAGAATAGATTTCATAACAAATACAAAAGAATCTGGTCCCTTATAACTTCTTTCCGATATCATTCAATCACATCAAAAATCAATTATATCAGATTCAAAGAAATCAAATAAATATCAGAATATAGTTAGATAGTATAACACCAGACAACAGAAAATTCAACTGATCAAAATTCACAGTTTCAAAAATTTACAAATTACCAGAGATCGTGTAAAACATCATTTCAAAACTTTAATTATACTGAAGCAATATTTTTCTACACTAAGATAATTTTCTATTCAATAAAGACTTCATATAATTCAAAATATCCGGTGAAAATTTTCCAAAAAATACTCAAAACTTGCAAAAATATCATCTCTACAACATATCAAAAGTTACTCGGTAAAAGTTTTAGCGGTGCAAAGATATACCCGTTTTTCGCTAACGGAAAAAAATTTTGAAACATAAAATCAATCAAAACTCACATTTCTGAAAATTGAGACAGGCATAATGTGCTTTACCTCGAGTTGATCAACTTTCCCAACTACGGTAACGGACGAAAATGTACCAAAGACGTTCAAAACGTAGCTTTTCTTCCTCTTTTCTTCTTTTTCTCTATCCTCTTTCTCTCTCTTCAAAATGAAATAAATCATGCTTAAAAAGATGTTTATGATCGTCCTGAAGAAAATTTACATTCGTCCCGGGATGATTGGCTTTGTCAAGCCCTCAGAACACATTCGTACGAATGATAATTGATTTTCATCGCAGAATGATGGGCTCTTGCAAGCAAAATTTATTCAGTTTGTCCAGATGAAATTACGGTTCATACAGACGAAGTTGTACTTTACTCAATTCGTATAGGCAGTTCGTACAGACTAACCATTCAAATTTTCAAAACTTTCTTCAGTTCGTACAGACGATTCGTACGTACTAACTGCACACAATTTTTTTCCAACAATAACTTAAAAGTTTAAGGGTTTCACACACAGTGGCATCATCTAGTTGATCTGTGCGTGCCCCATACTAAAACTTACCGTGACATTATGATCTACATGGCGGTGGTAGATTGCCTCTGGATCTGGGTGAGCACTAAGCAGTTCGTCACAACAATCATGCTAGGTCTCCCATCTTCTACCAGGACCCACAACAGGTGGCCCAACCATGGCATCCCCATCCACTTTATTTCCTAGTAAAACTTGTACATTTTGTAAGGCTATGGTCATTTCCCCAACCGGCAAATGAAAGGTGTTCATAGAAGGGCACCTCCTCTCAACAAGCGTAGTGATCAGGTAATGGTCTAGTCTAACATAAAGCACGTGTCGAATAAGATCCATTCTGACTATATGTAAACCATAAATAAATCTTCGACATACACCATACCACACTTGTGCCATCTGTAGGTGAGCAGCGCATAGTAACACAGAAGCCTGTGAATATAATTTAATTTATTATAATTTCATAAACCTTAAATACAAGAATACACATAATATAACTACTTTCTTATACCTGATCTGGAGCAGTGGCCCTATGGGAATCTCTTAATGCGGTGATGTTAGGAATGTATGTATCTTCTGCTACATTATGTTGAGATTCAGTCGCCTTCTGAGCATGTCGACAACGTTGAGATCTACCCCCCTGATCTGCCATATATGTAATAAGTTCTTCTCAATATTTTAAGGATTTGTTAGTACTTATATGAGAAACGTAATAATTTCCAATCTATTAAATTTAAGTTTGTCATATTTTACTTACACAAAGGAAGAATAATAAAGATTTAAAAACAAAATGAAACAGTCAAATATGGAAATTAAAAATAACGTTAATATCTCTTCAATTGTTCCACACATTACTAACCAAATGAAATAGCTTAAACAACCAGTGCACGTTTACAGGATCGTTAATGTTTCACACATAACTGAAGTACAACAACGTGTAATTTGAAAGTTTTATTCCTTTCTACGTGTTCCACCAAACCTAAAAAATAAAGATAGAGTGATTAAATTTCAGAATGTATGCATGCAAGGAAAATATGTATTATATATGACTAACCTTGAAGTCGTAGCACTACTTGGGCAGGTAACACTATTGTGGCCGATTACACCGCACTATTTACAAGCCCATCCAATAGTCCTTTGTGGCTCATCCATCGTATTTCAGAACTTAGTAAAACGTGGTCTCTTTGCCCTACGACAGAAAGTGGGGGGTAGTAATGGTATTATACCAGTATCTTCATCAAACGATGGCCAATAAATTTTCTCAAGTATAACGTGAAAAAGTCCTGCATAACTATGTTGGTATAATTCTATGATTTAATATGGTGTTACGAAGTTACTATAATCCCATCTTCTTGCTCCAGCAACTACAATAGCATGCATGTAAGGCATGTGATATATTGTGGCTTATGATAACTGCAGATACACTTGTGGTTAGAGCTGAACTCAACCTTGAATGCCCTACAAGGCATATTGAACACCTGATACTTCTGGTTACTTATACAAATAAGGGCTGGACAACGACAAGCTTCACACTCGTATCAGTCTACGAGGTCCTAATTTGAGGGGTAAATGGCGACTCTCTGCCATCAAGCCAAGTGCTTACATCAGTAGATCATTTATTAAAAAGTAAAATGAGATTGTAGTAAACTGCTGTGATTAAACCCTGGATGGGGAGGCCACGAGCACGTCGTAACACCCCATTGAAACACTCTGAAGCATTCATCGTCATGATTCCGTAACAGCAGCCACTATCATGCAAAAGGCTCCACTTAGTAATGTCTCGCTCAACCAACCACTAATATGCTTCATGTTTTATATTATTTATGTCCAACATTAGTCTATTGAAAGTTGAAAGGTCATCTGTGTTTCTAGCCAAGTACATTTTCTCACAAATAGTATCTAAGTCTGTTACTCCAATAGGAAGGATAAATTTCTTAAAGTTTTCTCTAAGATGACATAAGTAGTGTCGGTGTGCTGCTTGAGGGAAAACTTCTTGGCATCCTCTCATTATTCCAGAGTGTTTTTCAGATACAAAACAAATGTCTTGTCATCTTGAGACTACTAGAATTAGGTCATGTAGCATTTGCAAAAACCAGACCCATGTCTCATTTGACTAAGCCTCCACAATAGCAAATGCGAGGGGGTATAAGCCACCATTCCCATCAATACCAACTGCGGCTAAAAGAGTCCCCCTATACTTACCCAATAGAAATGTTCCATCCAAACTTAGCACCGGTCGACAAGATTCCCATCCCTCTATAGTTGGACGAATACCCAAAACACTGACTTGAATCGATTATTCCCAATAACTTATATGCGATGAATTGATCCTGGAATTGCAAATCTTTTGTAATGTTTAGATAACCATCATAATACAGAATGAAACGTGACATTATTGAGATTGACATTGGAAGGGGTAGGCCCTAAACAAGACATCAAATAATTAAATAGGTCTTCGTTATGACTATTTTATTTTAGATTTTAGTACTTTTACATTTGAGTTACAAGATACTACTAATTTAATTCACCGTGTCAAATTCATATTTGTAATAAAAAAAAATATACTACATTAAATTGATAGTGGCCAGGAAGATTAGAATTAAAAAGATATTCATAGTTGTAGTATTGATAATGACAATTCTATTTTTATATAGTTAACTTGAACATGGTATATTGGAGAATGTAGAACATGTATGCAAATAGTTCTTATATGAATTCGGGCACAGGATCATGTGTATTTTAGTAATAATTGACACAAATGATTGGGAAAGCAAAGTGTGGACACTTCCAAACTGGACATCATCATGTACTTGTTCTACTTTTCCTTAAAATTGCATATAATAATGAGTCCATAGAACTCTAGAATGCATCATTTCAAACAATATTCAGTTTATCATGAATTTTCAGACAACCTAGCTTAAATAATGTGTTAGACTCTTATAAATTTCATAATAAAAAATATTAAAAAAATGCATTATACTCCTAATATCATGTCATTTAAATTTGGGTTACATCAAATATTTATTTAAATATAATTAAATTTATTGAAAATAACTATAATTTAAATTACAATTTATACACTAAATATAAGGCTTTGATTTTATTTTTTGAGAAAATAGGGAATTTTATTCTGAGAAGAATGAGTGGTTGTATGCAAAAAATGGTTTAGTATTTTATTTCTTATTCTTTTCAGAATTTACATAGTTAAAAATACATTAAAATTGTGGGTTTAATTGAAATTTGATATTTTAAAATTGAATTGATATTATTATAATTAAATTTATTTATATATTGATATTTTCATGACAATTCTATTTTTATTTAAATTTGAAATCTTTTATAACCAAATTTAACAATTATTATTAATTAAATATCATAATGAAAATAATTATTTATACTATACATACCATACTTATATGTATTCTTCTTTATTACTTTTTTATACTATTATAATAGAAATTTCTTTCTATATTTCATTATTAAGTATAGTTTATGAATATATATTTTTGGGGCTATATAATATATAATAAAATCATATACATTATATATTTTATGCCTATTATTATTTGTATTCATATTTTAAAAATAATTTTTGTTTAATGTATATACTACACATATTCAAATGTATCTAATATATTTAATTAATATAATTTTTTTTATATTTCTTATTAAATTTCTGTCATTTCTTTTAAACTTTTAATCATGTGTAATCATCTTAACATAGTACTTCTCATTGTTTAATTAGAAAATAATTACTCTTGATATTTAATAGTTGTATGAGAGTTACTGATAAGAAAATTATTGCTAATCCTTCTAACTAGTGGTACTTCCTCTTCTCGCTTGCTAATAGTTTTTGCTTATTATCAATTGAATTTTTTTTATTTGTGACTTCGTATGATTCATATTAGCCATATGTTTTGATTAAGAGAATCTTAGCTTTGCTGAAAAAAAAAATGTATAGTAAAATTAAATATGATGTAAAACCAATGTAATGTCTTAATTAAAAATCTTTAAATTTGTTTTGATTAATATAAACTATATGTAGTTGGTTATTTCTTATTAAATTTATGTGATCTTTTTAATTAATTAATCTCTATAGGACTTCGAAAGTAAATGATACTTCCTCTGTATGATTTCTTAACTGCATATAAAATAAAAATCGTCACTCTGTTTTGTTTAGGATAGGAAATAAAAATCATCAAATATTGAGAAAAATATTCTAATTTTAAAATTAACATAATTTCTTTATTCTCTTGTACAAAAAAATTTTCTTGCAGTTCTTCAATTTTTCTCACTAAAATTTCAGGTCAGATCTAAGCTAACTTTGCACATATACCAAATAAATCATTAACATGATTCAATTCAATCTCAATATTAATAGATCTCACATATATCATAAACAGCAATAAAATTTCTTTTAAAAAAAAAAAATCAATCGCAGATTAAAATAACATTCAATTATGATTAAATTTTTTTGATATCTCTCAATTTTACAAATAATAATAAATGTATGAAAATTAACAATATAACTTTTAAATATCTTTGCGGAAAATAACCTAACCTTAGGAACTTTGAGTTGATTCTTCAGATCCAATTCTGAATTTCTCTAACAACCCAAACCTTCCGCTTTGCCAAATTTATAGAGGTCTGATTCTTAAATTACGGCATGATTTTGAGATAAAGGACAAGACCGAAATTGGCGGGAATATACAATTTGTGGATCACGGGCTTGAATGAAGCATTTCAGGCTTCAACGTGGAAAAAGATTATATAATGCCAGCCAAAAGGACTCACGGGATTAACGATCCGAAAATATTTAATAATTTAATAAACAAACTGGAATTTAACAATTTGGTATCTTAATTTATTACCTTAAACAAGATTAAGACCGATTAAGACGGCTTAACATTATTAAATAAGCAATAAATTAATGAAATCGGAGGATGAAAATCCGGTTTTTATAGAAACCGGATTTTGATGATCCAGTTCTTTAAGAAACCGGATTTTTGCCCTCCAGTTTTGCTCTTTTTTAAATTTTTTTTTCTTTCATGATCTTTATGCAAATTTAAATATTAATCCTGCTCTTTTTTATAATTTGGCCTGTTTTGAGTTGATGTAATGTTCGGAGAACTACTGGTAGGTGCATTGATAGCTACATGGGTAGGAATGTAGGATGTGACTCATTGAAGAGCAGTGCCAATAAACAAACAATTAGGCGTTCCTCTCAAGATATACGTATCTATCAATGATAAGTTGAGTTGCTTGTCTTTTTTTTTTTGGGAACTTTTAGGGCTTAGCCCGTATATTGAAGTAAAAAGAGAATTACAAGAGAACTCCTACCCAAAAAACAAAACTTGGGAGGAACCATAAAAACCGGACCAGAATTACAACAAAATGGGAGAGCATAAAAACAAAAAGACTGGACTCAGGGAAACAGGGATCAACAGAGCAAGCATCAGATAAGAAATCAGCTGCCAAAATGTGTCCTTCCTTGGTTGCCAGAAAAATCAACAAGTGCTGCCAAACAACCAAAACAGGCCTTAAACAAAGCCAAGCATCCAGCAGATCAGCCTCCCAGAAACAAATCAAAGCATCCAGAAAGGTACCGTAATTCTGAGTAGAACATTTAGGAAAACAGGCAGTATCAAACCATCCGCATGAAGAGGCAGCCCAGGTGATCATAGCTGGCCATCCAAAGGAAAAGATCAACATAAGCGACCCGAATAAGTTGATCCCCCTCATCATCGTCCAGTAAAAGAGGGAAGGCACCCTCTTCAAAATAAAAACAATCATGTCGTCGTGAAGACCCGCTTTACAGAACAAATGATCTCCAATTCCCATCCAAAAATCAGAATAATCAAAAATCCAAAAGAGCCAAACAGAACCCACATGGCTAAAAACAGTTGGGAAAAGCCACTTTAAGCAACTCAATTTTCTTCCAATTGAAGGTTTTAACATTAATGGCATGAATAATTCTCCTAAAAGAATCCTGAACTGTGTTCTTAGAAGCAGTAAATCTCAAAGTGTTTCTATCCCTCCAAAGATAATAGACAGAGCAGCAAATAACAAAGTAACAGAACTCCTTCTCAAAATTATGAAGCCTCCTATTCCCATCAATGAAATCAAAAAGCTGGAGAAGGGTGGGAGGCAGCAGAAAATTACGGAACAGGGGAATGAGAGAAGAGATCACAGCAAAATTATGTGCACATTGGAAAAAACAATGCACAATACTTTCAGGCTCTTTCCGGCATAAAGGGCAAACCGGATTGATAACTATATTCCTTTTAGCAAGAACATCAGCAGTTTTTAAACCATCAAGAAGGGCCAACCACACATAAGAAGAATGCCTTAAAGCTGTATTCTTGTGCCAAACAAATTTGTACCAATGGACCTTTTCCAAGTCAGCATAAAATTTCATATAAAAGGTCTTAAAAACCGGATTGGAAGCGCCAACCCAAGAGACAGCATGCGTCGGGCCATTCAAAATAGGAACAGAAATAATACGATTCAAGTGAGGGAAGGTAGGCCAATTAGAAAAAGACCAACAACCATTTGAAATAAATTCCTTCACAGTATAATTATTCAGCCAGTGATCTTGAGACAGTTCAGAAACGGCAAAACCAGCACACCAAGGGTCCCATATCAAAGATAAATTGCAGTTAATGGAAGAGACATGAAAGGCCAAGTCACCTTTGACCTTGGCGGCAGTAGAAGAGAGAAATTTCCAGAATTTAGAGGCTCTCACAAACAAAGGTTTATAAGGGGAATGATACTTAGCTCTAAGCCAATCCCCCACAATAGTGTCAATATTATAAAATCTCCATAAGAAAGAGACCCCATGAGCATACTGCAGAGAGTTAATGGATGGTAGGCCGAGACCACCATAACATTTAGGGATGCAAGTTTTCTTCCAAGGAACCAGATGTAATTTCTTAGCAGCCACAGAACCATGGAAAAGAAACTTAGAACAAAGTTTATCAATCTGCTTGGAAATTAATTTTGGTAAAATAGAGCCTCTTATCCAATAAGCGATAGTGTTGAAGATGGTAAACTTAAGAAATTGAATTCTACCTGCAAAAGACAAGAATTTGACTTTCCAACCAGCAAGTAGAGAAGCAAGCTTACTCAGTAGTGGTTGGAAGTGAGTATTTTTGAGGTTTTTAGTGGATATGGGTAGGCCAAGATAAGTAAAAGAGTTCTCAGAATGAGAGAACCCAAGCAGGGAGGTAATGTCCATGGCCTGAGAAGTGTTAGAAGAGAACATAATAGAACATTTAGCATTATTAACCTTCAAGCCCGAATGATCAGCAAAGATGGAAAGAGCCTCATTAAGTAATCCAGCATTTGAAATAGAGGCCTTTCCAAACACCAGAATGTCATCTGCATAAAGAAGGTGTTTCACCGAGGTATTTCCACAAGAGATCCCATCAAAATTACTGCCATCTATCCCACAGGAAAAGGCATCCATAACCACAGAGAAAAGGAGAGGAGATAAAGGACACCCTTGTCTTAAACCAGAAGTAGAGTGAAAAAACCCCTCCAAAGAACCATTAATGCAAACCGAGAAGAACACATCATCAATGCACCCCTTAATCCATTTCACAAAAAGAGGAGGAAAGCCTTTAAGAATAAGCCGTGATATAAGGAAATCACGAGAAACAGTATCAAAGGCTTTCTTGATATCCAATTTAGCACAGAAAAGTTTCTCCCTAGCATTAGCAGCATGAAAACCATTAAGAATATCTCCAGCCAGGATAACATTTTCAGTAGAAATTCTATCTTTAATAAAGCCAGCTTGACTCTTGTGGATAATTAAAGGCATGACAACTCTCATCCTATTAGCAATAATTTTGGCAATGATCTTATAAAAGACATTGCAAAGAGAGATGGGACGGTAATCAGAGATGCTGGAAGCATGAGTCCCTTTAGGAATGAGGGCTATTGCAGTTGCTTTAACACATTTAGGTAGAATACCTGTGACAAAAAATTCTTTAATGGCTTTACACACCTGACTACCAATAACATCCCAGGTATTCTTGTAAAATTCAAATGTAAATCCATCAGGGCCAGGAGCCTTAGAATTAGAGCCAGCAAAAACCACCCCCTTAATCTCCAAATCAGTAACCGGAGCAGTAAGGGAAGCAATGTAAGAAGGGGGAATAGTGGCCCCTATAGGAAGGGGAGTGGTTTGAGAGTTATCAGGCTTTGGAGAATTGTAAAGGTTTTTAAAATGTAGAATGGCAGCATTAGCAATGTCAGGAAAATTGGAGTAAGAGCCCACATCAGTTTGAAGTTCCCTAATTTTATTATAGGCTTTCCTAGAAGAAATTCTAGCATAAAGGAAGCCCAAATCATCTTCCCCTCTAGAAAGCCAAGAAGCTTTGGCCCTTTGAATCACCCAATCACTCCAAGCCTTTTGTAGAGAATCCAAAGTGTTGTTAATATCCTTCAAAGAAACATTAAGATTAATGTTTAAAGGATCCTTCTGAATCTGTTCAAGATAAAAACCCTGCAAATGCTGCACCTCCTTAATTCTACTAGAAAGAAAGGAGGCATTAGACCACTTGCTCTTCTTAATAAAATCCTTTAAAGTATGAAGCTTTGAGTAAAAAGCAGAAATGGGGCTACCCGAATTCTGAGTAGCAAAAGCAGTGATCAAGCCATCCCAAAAGCCATTAAGATTAAGTAAATAGTTCTTGAATTGAAACCTAGAAGAATGATTAGCAACATTTCCCTGAAGAAGGACTAAGGGCGAGTGATCAGAACATGAGGGCCCTTCCACTTTATAATAAGAGGAAGGAAATAAATCAAGCCAAGCAGCATTAACCATAATTCTGTCCAATTTAATGTGGATAGGATCATCCACTCTCTGATTAAACCAAGTGTAAAAGAATCCAGAGGAGGGCAGTTCTAAAACACCAGTATTGAAAATCCAGCTGTTCATCTCCTCCAGTCGGCCATGGGGAAGCACCCTCCCCCCAGCCTTTTCTTCAGGAAATCTACAACAATTAAAGTCCCCGAGAATGATCCAAGGAGCCGAAATATTGGTAGCTAAATTCAGAAGCTGCTGCCATAGGGAGGCCCGTTCAGCATAAGTGTTAGCCGCATAAACAACAGACAGAAGGATCGGGGGAAGAGAGCCATAAGAGAGAGTGCCGTGAATGAGCTGCGGAGAGTAAAGAGAGGGAACAAAAGATATGACCGTCGGATTCCATTTAATCCAAATACGCCCGGGAGAGGAGCAATGGAAGTTATTGCAACTCTCCTCCAGAGGGAACACCATGTGTGATTTAACAAACCAAGAATCAGTCATGGAAGAAAGGGGAACCTTTGCTTCCAAAATACAGATCAAATCAAGATGAGAAGAAGTGACAAGATTTTTGCAAGCTAAAACTTTATCAGGGGAGTTGAAACCTCTGACGTTCCAGCAACCAATAGGGCTGAAAGACATTAGCTTTTGGATGAGCGAGTCTTCTTCGCACTTTTGCCTTTGGGTCCTTTGGGTCCAGTAGGATTAGTGGGAGGTTTAGGAGGAATTTTAGGAAGAGCAGCCGAGGTAGAAGCAGAATCATCAGGAGGATCCTCTTCGGGTTGTAGAATAGCAAAGCGGTTGGGGGAAGAAATAGGGGGATCAGCATTTATAAAACCTGAGGCAGTCGGGTGAGGTTCATGGGGCGGAGGAGAAGAAGAAGAGGCAGCAAGGTGGTGGTGAGTGGAGGGTGGAGGATAGTCAGAGGAGGACAAAGAATCCATAGGAGAATTGAGATTAGGTAGAGGTTCTTTCGGCTGAGAAACCAACAGCGCCGAATGAGGCACAGCAATGACAGAAGAAGGAAGGTGAGAAGCAGTGGAGGGAGGAGGTAATGTGACAGGTGGAGATAAGGATGGAGGTGTAGGAGGTGTGACAAGGGGAGAGGTGATAGGTGGAGGCAAGGTTGAGGGTGGGGGTAAGGTGGTCGGAGGAGCTATGGGTAAAATGGGTGCTAATGAAGGAGGAGGAGGTAAGGTCGTCGGGTTAGGAATAGTGGAACTGGTAGGTGCAGGGGATGGCAGAAGAGGCGTGGTGTTAGGAGAAGGGATGGGAGGTCGAGAAGTCCTTGCACGAGAAGAGCTTCTACCACGAGATTGAGGGATAATGGTTTTAGGTTGAGGATTAACATGGCATAAAGATGAGGGATGCACAATGGAACCACAACCAGTACAAGGTGTGGGCTTCCAGTCATATATGACTTTCAAAGAAACATCATCTCCATCAAGACAGACAGGGATATCTTCGGTAAAGGGGAGTTTCCAGACACAAGAACACACACTCTGGCATAAGTAAGACGGGTTTTCCGAGCAGTTAACGCATCAACAGCAAGTGGACGGCCAATAAAGCTAGCAATTTTAGAAATACCATTCGGATTCCACACCGCTAAAGGTAAATCCACAATTTTAATCCAAATAGGGATAGAGGAAAACTCATCTCGCTTGGGCTTGAATTTCGGCGACCATTGTTGCAGAATGAACGGCCTACCAAAGAAAAACCACGGTCCCCCTGACCATGCAGTCTGGTAATCCTCCGGAGCAGAAAATTTGAAGAGGAAGAAACCATCGTTAAGTGAAAGAAGCTCCACCAATCCTTTAGGGTTCCAGGCCCTCTTGACAGCATTTAACAAACTAAGGTAAGTCGGTCTTGGCCCGATAGAGTACCCGACAAGGGAAGAGCCCCAATCAGGAACTCCCAAAGCAAGCTCATCCGCAGAGAACGGCACCTTAGAAGAAGGTGGAACAAACGCGAGGGAGAACTGACCAGCAACAGGATCCTCTTTTGTAAGGTTGGAAACAAAGTTCAATCCAACCGGGAGAACAGGAGCCAGAGAAGAGGGGGGAAGGGAACCTGGAATCGGAGGGAAATTTGTAAGATACGAAGAAGAAGCCATGGAGAGGGGAAGGGGAGGGCCAGAGAAACCCCCCTTCCCGCGCGAAGGCGGGACGAGCAACTCAGTGGCGGCGAGGGAAAAAAACCCTAGCAGAGCTCATCTCACACGAAGTGCCATGAAAACTAGGGAAGTAGAAGAGGATGGGAGGAATTAATTGAGGTAGAAATTAAAGAGTTCATGAATAGTAAGTGAAAATGAGAGGAAACCATAGTGAGAGAGGGAGAAAAGAGTGGAGCAGGTGAGAATGAATAGTATTTGTATAAGGGATTACAGCGACGGGTAAAAAGCTGGCGAGCTCCATGTTCTTGGGCGACACAGGGCAGTTGCTTGTCTTGACTAGCCATTTCAGCAAGTTCGTGGGCACATGATAGCATCATCCGACGGAGTTGAAAAAGATTCGGAGAATTAACAAAAAAATAAAAATAAAAACAGCTCTTCATTTGTATGAAAATTTTGATTTTTTTAAAATAAAAATAATAATTATAATATACTTAAATAATTTTTTAATTATTTTTTCTCACAATAAATTTATAATTATTTTATAAAATATTGTAACCATCTCAAATAAATTCTTATTTTCATGCTTCCAATTTTTCAAGGACGCAATTTCTTGCGACTATAAATCATTTTTTTCGTAAGCTTCAATGAATTATCACGAACCACTAGGTTAAGTCGTGCTGGTGAGTTTGACCTAATTAGCTAGAAGTTTTCCTTTGAAAATCTTGATTCAATTTAATATCATTTCATGACATATAGGAATCGAATGTGTCTAGAAAACTAAACATTACACATATTTTAATATTTGATTTAAAAAAAGAATAACTTTTGTAATTGCCAAAAGTTTTTAAATATTTTTTATAACAAAAAAAAACTTATCTCATTTAATATACATGTTTATTTAATCATATGATCATAATAGTGGCCAGCAGTGGTGGGTAGGAAAGGCTTGAGGTGGGCATTGGCAAAGAACAATAGTGGGTGGCGCCTCAGTGGTGGTTGATGGTGGCCTGAGGAGGGCAATGGTAGTGATTTGGCGGCGATGATCAAAGGTGATCAGTCGTCGGCAGCTATGGCGGCAGTTGCAACGGGTGGCAACTAGGAACGGGCCAATGATCTGATGATAAATTTGTAGTGTTTTTGAAAATTGCCTAAATTTGAGAAATTTTAAATATATCAAAATGAGAGGAATTTCAAATAATGGAAAATAATCTAATAATAATGAGTTTACTTTATCGAAAATAATATAAAATAATTAAATAAAGTGAACAAAATTTGTATCACATAAAAATTTTAATCTATAAAAAAATATTTATAATTAACTTAATTTCGGGTAGCTAGACAAATTCAATGGAGCGAGGAGATGACCAAAGATCAACGACACAGGGTTGGCTTTAAATCTGGTCGAATGAATAAATACATTAGCATGAGGATAACGCAAGATTTTCAATCAAATAGGATAAAATAACAATGGCTCTTTACTCACGTAAGGAAAAAGCAACCGCATACAATGGTGAAGCTTATTAGGAAAAAACAAAATGGGCAATTAGAAAGCTATGGCTCTAATTGGCTGCATGGCTCAGAGATGTCCCTATCCAGCAAGTAAGATGCAAGATGACTGCAGCAAAAAAACACATAGCTTTCTAATTACCCAATTTGTTTGTTCCTGATAAGCTTCACCATGGTATGCGGTTGCTTGTTCCTTACGTGAGTAAAAAGCCATTGTCACTTTATCTTATTAGATTGAAGACCTTGTGTTATCCTCATGTCAATTGATTTATTCATTTGATCAGATTTAAAGGCCATCCTGTGTCGTTGATCTTTGATCCACCTTGAGATCTCCTCATTACATTGAATTTCTCTAGCCACCCAAAATCAAGTTAATTATAAATATTTTTTATAGTTTAAAAGTTTTATGTGATACAAATTTTGTTGTCTTTCCTTATTATTTTTTATTATTTTTGATAAAGTAATCTCATTATTATTAGGTTATGTTCCATTATTTGAAATTCCTTTCATTTTGATATATTTGAAATTTCTTAGATTTGAGCGAATTTCAAATACACTATAAATTTATCGCCATATTATCACCCGTCTCTAGTTGGCTCCCATTGCCACTGTTGCTACCGCCGCTGGCGACCACTCTCCTCCAATCATCACCACCAGCCACCACCGCCCTCCTCAGTCCGCCGCCGACCACCACTGAGGGCGCCACCCAACATTGATCTTTGTCCATGCCGACCTCTAGAATTTGCCACCACTGCTGGCCATATAATTAAATGAACTTGTATATCAAATAAGAAACTTAATATATATATATATAATAGAGTTGGTATAATAGATTTTGAATATCTTAGTTATGGTTCATGATTATTCACAAATAAAATTAGAGAAGAAATAAAATAAAAAATTCCATCACTTAAGAGCCTGTGGACCAAGATTTAAAATTGGTAGCCAATCTAGCTGAAAAATATTTAGGGATCGAGATCGTCAATATGGGCTACTAGAAATTCCATGGCTCTGGCATGCCAATTTCTGTCATTGGAATGGTACTTATTTCTTCTAGTAATATAAATCATAATTAAAATGCTTGATCTTTGTTTGATCGATTTCATACTAAAACAAACATACATATATATAGAAGCAAGAAAAAATAATAAAGGAAATATAATAAATAGAATATTCTCCATAATGAAATAATATTACATGAAGAAATACTATATATTCTAATTATTCATATATGGCAATGACTAATTCAAATAACTCTATTTGGATGGAAGAATTTGAAATTCACGAGTACTTATAATATAATGCAAATTAAAATCATATATTTGAAAAACGTTTTAGCTGTTTAGTTTCTTGTAAAGAATTTTATTAGTTTTTTTTCTTGGGTATTTAGTTTCTTACAAAGTGAAGCTAATATTGGAAAGTAAAACTAACGATGGTGGTAGAGTGGCGGGCTTATGGTGGTGGTGGCTCGAAAGATTATTATGCATTTGCTTTTATTTCAATCTCCAAAATTAAAATTCATTTTCATTTGTTTTAATTTCTACTACCAGTATGACAACCCTTGAATAATTTTAATAGTTTAAACATAAATAATTAAAACGCTTCCTTAAGAATAATGAGTTGAAGAACACCTACCAGCAGCCATTAATGTTAATGAAAGATAAATGCTAGAGACTAGTGTGGAAACCAAATAACATTATTCCATTAAAATTTTGTACGACTTCAATCAACATACATTGGTGAAAGAGAAGTCAGGAGAGTATCTTTACATTGAGATATATGTGCAAGAAACCCCAGGAATTTGTCAAAAAAATCTCCACTCTCACCCTAGCGCCGCTTCGGGCGATCTAGGGTTCCATTCTTCTGGCCGTCCTGCTCTCGCACTCGCTTCCATTTATCCGGCGAGATCTCATGGTTTTCTATTAGTCTCAAGCCTTTGGTGTTCTCTTTGTCTGGTTTGCCCTGTTTGGGCTGCCTTGCTATGGCGGGGGGTTCCTCGTCGACGCCTTGGGGAGACGTCGTTGCCCATAGCAAAGATTCAAGTAAGGGTTTTTTTAGCTGGGATCCCGAAAGTCCCTCTCTTCCTCAATCTCGTTTTTTTTTAAGATGTGCTGGCGGGAGCTTCGGCAGGTGATACCCTCCCATCTCTAACTCAATCTACTTTTAATGGTATTTCGGCTGTTTTACTCTCTGATGATGAAGTTTTGAAACTAGCATCGCCTTTTCGTTTCACTCTTGTTGAAAAATTTGGCCTTTGTCGCCCTAATCTGGACTCTATCGGTGCATTTTTCGGTAACCTTAAGTTATCTGGTTTCTATTCGGTTGGGCTTTTAGATTCCAAGCATGCCGCGATTCAGTTATCTAATGATCTGGATTATAGTCATGTGTTTGCCTGTAGATCTTGTTTCATTTTGAACTGTCAAATGCGTATTTTGAAGTGGACGCCATTTTTTGATGTTAAAGAAGAAAGTCTGATTGTTCCGATCTAGATCTCTTTTCCTAATCTGAGACTTCATTTTTTCAATGCGAAAGTTCTACATGCTTTGGGTTCAATTTTCGGCCAACCCTTACAAACCGATCAAGCTACGGCTTCTAGAACCCGACCTTCGGTTGCCAGGGTTTTAGTTGAAGTAGATATTACAAAAAAGCAAGCGAAAGAAGTTTGGGTGGGATCAAAAGCTTTTGGCTATTTACAAAAGGTGGAATTTGAAAAAGTTTCTGATTTCTTTGACCACTGCAAAACTCATGGCCATGCGGTCTCTGATTGTTTCAAATTACATTTGGATCTTAAAAAACATTCCAACAACTCCTTGGGAAAGGAAATCATGAAGGAAGAGGCTGTCCTAAAAAATTTGAATCAGGAAGTGAACCTTTCCCCTGTTGAGATGGTTGGTAATGAAAATTTTATTGATTTGGATAATGTGATGGTTGTGGAAAAAACTCCTACTACTACTTTGAAAGTTATTTCAAAAGAGAAATCTATTGAAGAGGGTGATAAAATTCCTAACATATTTATTTCGGTGGATTCTATGCTTAAAACTAAAAAAAATCCCACTTCTCTTCACAATATAGTTAATAATGATTTGGATAACGATAATGTTGATGATAGTGAGGAAGGGGAATTTATCCCTACTAAAAATACTGCTCCTAACTCTGTGGTTCTTATTGTTAATAAGGAGAATGGGGTTTATAAAGAGAATGAGGTATGCTCCAACAATGAATCTTCATCGGCTTCTCTTGGTATTAACTCTTTAACTATTGAGGAGGGAAAAGCTTTTAAGGTGCCAAAAAAGAAAAAGAAAAATGGTAAAGTGTATTTACCTGATACACCCCGCTTTATTAGAGCTCAAGCTTCTACAAAAAATTCCAATGATTAGAGCCCTTATTTGGAATGTGAGGGGGATTGGGGGGTCGGACTCTAAGACCTGTGTTAAAAATCAATATCATGTGCATAACATTCACATTTTGGTTTTACTTGAGCCTTTTATTTCTGCTGATAAACTTTCCTCTACTGCTTCTCGTTTGAGCTTTAATATGATGTTTGCTAATTGCTCAAATAAAATTTGGATTCTATGGAAGAGTGATCTCAACATCACCGTTATCTCTGATTTTTAGCAGGTAGTTCATGCCCAAATTGCCTACTTGAATTTTATTCTTAATGCCTCTTTTGTGTATGTTGCTTGTACTAGATTGGGAAGGCTCCCTCTTTGTGATCTGTTATCTGATTTAGCTTTTAATTCTAATGGTCCGTGGTGTGTTGGCGGTGATTTTAATATTATATAGAGTGTCAATGAAAGGATAGGGGGCAATCCTCCCAACTTTAATGCCATGGATGACTTTATTCACATGATTTCCAATTGCAATCTTTTTTATATTGGTTTTTTTGGTAGTGCTTTTACTTGTTGTAGAGCTTCCATGTGGCAAAGACTTGATAGAATTCTTTTTAATAATAATTGGATCAAAGACTTCCCTATGACTCAAGTCCCAACACTTGAGTAGAACTTTATTCGATCTTGCTCCCTTACTTATGACCATATCAAATAACAAAATCAGTGGTTCTTTGGCCTTTAGATTTCAAAATATGTGGATTGCTCATTCTAGCTTCTTAAGTGTTATCTCTACTAATTGGAATGCTGTTATTTCTCCTGACAATAATATTAAAGGCATGCATCATGTATGGGCTAAGTTGAGCAGGTTGAAAAAAGTTCTTAAATGGTGGAATAAACATGTTTTCAAAAACATTTTTGCTAATATTAAGGAAGCTGAACAAAAGGTTTTGGAGTTGGACAAGTTGTTTATTGAAAATCCTAATGATGACAATATTTTTAATCTTGACAATGCTAAAGTTCACCTTTTCCATTTGCAGAATCAGGAAAAACCCTATTGGAGACAAAAGGCTTCTTCTAAGATCATTTTAGAAGGGGACAAGAATACCTCCTTTTTTCATGCTTTGGCCAATAAAAATAGGATTAAAAGCCATATTCACAGTTTGGTTGATCTTAATGGTGAAGTTTATGATACGAAGGATTTAATTATTAATTCTGGTGTTAAGTATTTTAAAGAGGCTTTTAATAGTACTACTTTAACCTTTCCTATTGCAAATTCTAATGTGATTCCTACCTTGATTGGGGAGGATGATAATCAGTTTCTTACTCAGTGCCCTTCTGAGATTGAAATTTAGGATACCATTAAAGGCATGAATGGGGATTCGGTTGCTAGGCCGGATGGGTTTACTACCAATTTTTTTGTTAAAACTTAGGATATCATTAAACTTGATGTGGTGGATGCTGTTAAGGACATTTTTAATGGTAATCCTTATCCTAAATTCTTCTCTTCTACTAATATTGTGCTTATTCCCGAAAAGAGGCTGCTAAATTTTGGAATGACTTTAGACCCATCAGTCTTTGCACTTTCTTTAATAAACTTGTGGCTAAAATCATTTCTTCTAGATTAATGTCTTTTTTGCCGAGATCATATCTTCCAACCAGACTGGCTTTGTGAAAGGTAGGAGCATTTTCAATAATATCCTTTTAGCTCAAGAGATGGTTCATGATATTAATACCAAATGCTCTGGTAGTAATATTATTTTCAAACTGGATATTACTAAGGCTTATGATAATTTGAACTGGCAATTTCTTTACAAAGTGTTATCTTGTTTGGCTTTAATCAGTCTTTCATTATGTTTATTAAAAATATTATTGAAAATTATTTTTTCTCTGTTATTATTAATGGGTGTAATCATGGTTTCTTTAAATCTAAGCATGGCGTAAGGCAAGGTGATACCTTGTCTCCCTCTCTGTTCATTATTGCCATGGAATATCTTTCAAGAGGGCTAGAGGATCTTTGCTTAAGGTCTTCTAGCCTTCTCTTTTGTACGATTGGCGGTTTTCCTATTACTCATCTTAGTTTTGCTGATGATTTCATTATCTTTTCTAATGCTTCTATTAATAATGTTGAAGTTCTGGTTCAATTCCTTAACTGTTTCCAAAAGATTAGTAGTTTAAATGTTAACAAAGACAAAAGTAATTTCATTGTTGGTACTTCTTTGAATAGTAGCATAATTAGCAAGATTAAAAGAGTGTGTGGTTTTAACTCTACTGTTCTTCATATTAAGTATCTTGGTACCCCTCTCTTTAAAGGCAGCAAGAATAAGTTTTTATTTGAAAATATTTTTTCTATCTTACATAAGAAACTTACTACCTGGTCTTCCAGTTTTCTTTCTTTTGGTGGGAGGTTGGTGCTTATTAAAAGTGTTTTATGCTCTATTCCTATTTTTATTTTTCACACTTTGCAACCTTCTTCGACTGTTTGTATTAGGCTAGAAAGAATGATTAATAAGTTTTTTTGGGGTGCTAAGAACAACAAGTCTTGCATCAATTGGACTAGTTGGAGGAAAGTTTGTGGGGTTTATAAGGAGGGGAGTCTGGGTTGCAAGAATATTCTTGACACTGTTCACTCTTTCTCTCATAAATTATGGTTTGCTTTTCGATCCAATGATATTTTATGGGCTCATTTTATGAATGCTAAATATTGCAAAATGCTTAATCATTTGGTGTGTCACTATAAATTTTCTGACTCCTTTGTTTGGAAACGTCTTTGCAAGATCAAATAGGAGGCAGAACAGTACATTCAATGGGCCGGGGTCTTAGGAAAGGGGATGTTTCTTTCTGGAAAGACAATTGGTTGGGTATGTTTTCTATTGATTGTTATCTTAATACCTATACTATTAATAATATTAGAGTTAATTCTTTTATTCAAGTTGGTAATTGGAACATTAGTAAACTCTTGGAGGTGGTTGCTATTGACATTGTTAACAAGATTGTGCAAATACCTTTACAACTTCATATCAAGGACAAGATCCTTTTTAATCTCTCATCTTCTGGTAATTTTAGCTTTAAAAATGTTTGGGAGGCTATTTGAATTAAAGATTTTATTTCTCATAATTTTGCTTCTCTCTGGCAAAACACCATTCCTTTATCCTACTCTATTCTAGCTTGGAGATGCCTTAAAGGTTACCTTCCTGTGGACGACAATTTGTGGAAAAAAGGCTTTTATTTTCCCTCTAAATGCCAATGTTGTTTTAATATTGAAGGTATCAAGCATGTATTTGTCAACGTTGAGATTGCTCAAAAGGTTTGGCTTCACTACTTTAACCTTGCCGATATTATATTGTTGAATACTAATTGCAATGTTATTGATATTCTTAAAGTGTGGTTTACCAAACCTAAAGGCCACATCCTTAATTTACTTCCTATTTTGATCATTTGGTATCTTTGGAAGGCCAGAAACGACTCTAAGCACAATGAAATCAAGATGGATGCTAAGCATATTATTGATAATGTTATGAATAAAATCCTACACCTTTCCTCTATTAAACTTATTTCTAATTTTTTTTTTTAAAAATTATAGTTAATTTGCTAATTACTTTGGCATTCATAATGACAGTGCTTCCCTTATTAAGGTTGATCGTGTTGTGAGATGGCTTAAACCCTCTTTACCTTATGTTAAGCTTAATTCGGATGGTTCTATTGGTTCTACAAATGCTGGGATGGGTGGTATCATAAGGAACTATAATGGTAATCCAATTGCTATTTTTTCTGGTCCCTTGAATCTGTGCTATGTTATTACTGCTAAGCTTCCGAGCCTTTCTCATGGCTTAAATATTTGTTTGAGGCTTGGTCTTGAGCATGTGATGATTGAGGTGGATGCTAAACTTTTAATTCGTATTATTAAGGATGGTATGCTAGTAATCCTCATGATTTTTACACTATTCGTAAAATTAGAATGTCTCTGTCGAATCTTAATTTCTCTATTTCTCAAATTTATCGTGAAGGCAATGCGTGTGCGGATTGGTTAGCCAAACATGGTTCTCATAGTGATATGTATCAGGAATTTAATGTTCATAATCTTCCTCTGTTCCTTAGAGGACTGATAACCCTGGACAAATGTGCTCTTCCTTACCTTCGCCGTGCTTGAGTCCTCTGCTGGGTTTTTTCTATGGTTTCCCTATAGGTTGGATATCTTACCTTGCTATCTTTGGCATTCGGTCTTCTTGCTTCCTGCTTATTTTTGGAATTCTATTTTGTTTTGTGTGGTTCTTATAGTTTCTTCTAGTGGTTGTTCTTATGGTTTTGAGGTTGATGGGTGTTGTTTTTGGCTGTGGAATGAGACTGTGGTTGCCTTCAGGTTTGTGTGGCCTACTAGTTTTTGGTTCTTGGCGAGGCTGCTGTAGGTGTTTTGGTGTCCGGGCATGTTGTCGAGATGGGGGTGTCTTTATCTCTGTCACATTCTTGACCTCTGCTGTTCTGGCCTTATTTGGATGCTCATTTTTGTGCCTATCTCATATGTGAATATGGTTGGCTTTAGGTTTTTGTGGCTTTCTAGTTTGGCAAGGCTGCTGCAAGTTTTTTTGGACTTCGACAAGGTTGGTGATGAGCCTGTTGGAGAAACTTGTGTGTCTGTTTCTTTGTCACCCTCTTAGTTTTGGTTGTTCTGTTCCGTCCATTATGAATTTCCCTTTTAAGACTACTACTACTCTCCAGCATATGAATATTAATGCTTGGGCCATTTCCATTATGAGTATGTTACTTTCTCAGAGGTCTGTTCATTTTACTGCTCTTTCTGGTAAATTAGTGACCTTTAACTTAAGCAGGAGTTACTCTTCCTTTTACTCTTATTTTTGGGTGAATATCTACTACTTTTATTTCTACTATGCTATTAATTCTCTTTTTTAGAGTGTGTCCTTTGTGCAGGGTTACACGACTGGGTTTTAGCCTGAGAATTTTGGTAAGGTTTTCACGTCTCATTTACTTCAGTTTTATTTCAGGCTTGCTTATTATTTTTGCAGGGAGATGTCATTTATCTGCTCTTCCTTTTTTGGGTGCTGCCTGCTTGCAGCCCTAGAATGTGCTTAGGTTTTTTTGTAATGGTTAGTATAAGGAACCACCGGCTCTTAGGTTTTATTTATTTTTCTCTTGTAGCTCTTTTGAGCATTAGTGAGCTAGATGTTCCTTTTAAGGACCTTGTAACCATTTTTTTTTATAATCAACGCGTAGGCCCCTCTGTGGGTTTTAACCAAAAAAAATGTGCAAGAAACCTTGTTATGCATGCGTTAATTTCATAATTAATGAGGGCAGATAATTATCATAGTTTTATTTTTTCTTAATTTAAATTAGAAACTAATATGAAAAAATAATTAATGATTAGGATAATAGAACATTTTGTCATTGATTGCAGACCAATATATATATTATGAAGAAAGTAAGTTTAACAATCAATTACAAATTGAATTTTATGTAATGAAGCTAGTAAATATTTAGATTTAAATATATGACACTAATTTAGAAATTAAAAAACATTCCACTTAAATTAAAGCAATTTAATTATTTGAATATGTTCAATTAATTGTGTATACTTGCATATGCTTCGAAGGTGCTTAGCAGGTGTAACGCCAAGTTAAATTCCTACTTTCATAAACTTCTAAGTTTATTCCTGAATCTATATACACCAAAATCAACTAATCAACAAGATTATGTAAAATAAATATCAGAGTGTGCAAATCATAGATTCATATCCCAAAATAATCATTTATAAAAAAGTCCATATTACAATGCCTTCAAATAAAATGAAAAATTAATCTGGGTTACAAAATCTTAAGTACCTAATAACTTGACTTCCTTGCTCCATATTAGACTGGACCTACTCAACAAAACTTTTACCTTTCTAGAAATGATATAATAATGGAGTGATTATATAACTCAATAGATCAACCCCATTTACCATGGCATAATTCAATTCATAATACTGGAAGAAATTAAAATAAAATCCTAAGAATACTATCACAATTAAAGTTTTAGGTATACAAATGCACTAATGAATGCATAACACATATGTATTGATGTCCATTATAACTCCTAATCTTTCACATTTCACAAGTTAATGATAGGTACAGAGCAGAGTAGAGTCGGAACATAACATAATTCCAATACATACATAATTCATAGCCAAAATAGAGTATTCCACCTTGGACCCGAGAAAATATTTTTTAAAGTATCTTCCTTTCCAATTCAGAAACTCAATGTTGTGCATGCATGATGCAAATGTAATGTGCGATAAAACCTTCTAAGTAAATAGCGTATTGTGTCAACTTAAATAGAAAACCCTCACATTTCAATCATGAATAAAAATTGTTCAAGCTTTACCAATTTCATAGCTTATAAAAATACTAAAAGAACATACTTTTTCAAATACATTGTAAATTCAGAAATGTCACCATTGTCTAGAAAAATTTGAAATCCATACAAAACAAAATGACCAGTGAAATTTTGCATTCATATTGTCAAGTCCAAAATGAAAAATAACAAGATACCAAAAGTTGCATGGTAAAATCTTTTTAAAACTTAAGGAAAATACTTTTAAAAATATATCTTCTGATATATATATATATAGAAAAAAAGGGTATGGGTTACCTACCTCGAGCCCGATAATATTTTATAAATGGCAGGATGAACCAAAATCATATTTTGGACCTTGAATCTCCTCATTTCCTTTCTCTTTCCTTCCTGTCCTCTCTTATCTTCCTCGACAAACTACTAAGTGTTTGGGCTGTCTTAGTAATTTTATATATTTATTAATTTAAACAATTCTTATTTCTGCCCAATGTCACCATGTTACAACCTCCAACACTAGGATTTCATAATAGAGAAGGTGTAAAGTTTTCTAGTGAGAAAAAATCCCATTTTATATTTAGAGAAAATTTCATTTATTTTGAATTTCCCTTTTTTTCGGTTTGACGGGGGATGATCGGCGGCAATCGCCATCGACCAACCCTTCTTCTTCTTCTATTTCTGCTCGTAGATCATCAATTGGAGCTTCGTTGATTATTAATGATCTTCCTCATGATGCTAATTTGAATGGTATTCTAAAGAATGAAATATGTTCTGGTAAGGGAAATGTCTCATTGCTGAGTTAAATCATTTTCCTTCAAATAAATTTGTTGTTGAATATTTTTTACTTCAGAAAAATGATTTTGCAGCCTCATCTTCTTCTGGTACAAAATTGAAAGTCAATAGGTTTTAAAAATCTTTTAATGGATTATTTAATGAAACTAGAAATCCTTCTTCTATGCATAAGCAGTTCTTAATTCTTCTTCTGGGATTACATATGATTTAAATTCGAAGTCGATATTAGTTAAAGATAATGATAATCCTTATTCATCTATTGTGGATATTGTTTTTGTGATTAATAATGCTAAGGATGTTATAAAGAATACTTTGAGTAAGCCTATTGGCTTTGCGAATGCCTGGAGGAAATCACCGAATATTAGGATTGTAAACCCAGAATATAATGTTGTTATATCTGAAGATGGTGTTGCGGTCAAGTTGCATCTAGATAATGAGAAATCTAATATTCATAGGCTTAACAATTCTATTTTTATTAAATTCTTTGGTAATTATATTCCTTATTTTGTTATTAACATTGGATTAAGAAGACAATGGAGTCATTTAGGTACTTTCACCTAACTAATTTAGGAATGGAGTTGTTACTATGTTCATTTCATTCTACTAACGTTAAAGAGGTAGTGCTAAGTAGAGGACCATGGTTTATAAGTGGCCATATCATTGGTATGGAAAACTGGAGTCTGGAGTTTTCTACATTGAAAATGAAGAATTAGTTCTCTCATGTGTGGATTCGAATGCCACAGCTCCTTCTATTCTATTTGGATGAGATTAATATTGCTAGAATAGCATCAAAGGTTGGTACATCGATGTATTTGGATGACAACATGTTTAATTGGGGAAGAAGAGAATTTCCAAGAACTTGTGTTCATATCAATCTTGACGAACAACTTCCTCAAGGTGTATGTGTTGAAGGAAGTTCTGGTCGATTCTTCCAAAAAGTTCAGTATGAAAAGATTGCCTCAGTGTGCTATAAATGTGGTAGAATTGAACACAATTTCCAAGTTATAATAAACAAGACAATCAAAGGGAGGTTGCTACTCCAGCATGTCGGAAAACTGTAAAAGGGTTTTCATTGGATTATAAAAGTAATGTGAATCAAGCTAACGTAGGTGTGGTAAGTAAACCGGAATAAGTTCTTGCTAAGGTTGCTGATATGGATGTTGAAGATTATGGTTCTTGGATTCATGTTAATTACGGTAGGAAGAAATTATACTCATTTAACAGATCTAGTATGTTGTTGTTTCATCCTTTGTAAAAAATGTAGAGAAGACCAAACCAAACAATTATATTCCTATTGCTGCTAATGATATTTATGCTGAGAGCCACCTGTTGTCCCTGGTTTCTCTGTGCAAGATGCTAGGCCCAATTTTACTGAGGAAGTTAATGTGAAGGATAAAGTAACTATTCTGATAGAGTTAGCTGATAAGGGTGATGTTTCAGAAGATCCTTAGCAAGGAGTAATTGCTATTATTAAAGGCTACAAGTCTGAAAGGAAAATTTGATGTTGCTTTTTCACCTATTGAAGAAGGTGAATATGTTCATGCTGATGGATGTTCTGGTACTAATAAAGAAGAAATTATTGCTGAAAGTTTCATTAACCAAATTATTCTAGTCAGCAAGCTGGTTCTAGATAAATACAATTCAGCTCTATTTATAGAAGATAATGGTGAAGTTCTTTTAAATATGTTGAAGGTATCAAATTCTTTCTCAAAAGATAATTATATTTATAACAATTCTGAGTATGATACTGCTATGAACAATTTTTCTAGTTATCCCAAGAATTTTCTTTTTCAACTTCTGGCCAACTAAAGAAGAAATTAAAGAAAGAATTAAGTAAGTTTGGACCTTTAAAGGATGGCCTTATAGGTAGAACAGGCGATGGTTGTGTCGAAGGTTCTAGGGGCTTATCCCCATTGATTTCTTAATGTCTTCTTTGCTTTTTTGGAATTATAGGGGAGTTAAAGAAAAAAGAAGCTTCCCGTTACCTGAGAAGTTTGATTAATGATAATGGTGAATTCTTTAAAAAAACTAAATAGATTCTATGGATAGTAATGAAGTTATAAGAATTATTGGAAGTTTTTGGGATTATTTTCACTTTGAAGCAAAGGGAACATCATGTGGTATTCTTGCTTTGTGGAAAAAAAAAATCTCTTCTTTTACTATTCTTAATTCTTCAAATCAATGTATCATTAATAATTTAAATGCTCTTAATGGTATTACTTGGACTATTTATATAGTCTATGGCAATAAGGATTTGCTTGTAAGAAGGAAATTATGGAATATGATAGAAGACTAATCTTCTAATGTGAATCCTTGTATTATTGGTGGATATTTTAATTCTCTTCTTTCTAAAAATGAAGAAAAAATGTGATAAAAGATTTATGTTCTCACAAAGGCCGTAAGAGATGAAGGATTTTTAACTAGAAATAATTATTATGACATTGGGTCTATTGGACCTAAATATACATGGTGTAATACTAAAGATGGTCTTGCTCGTATTAGGGAAAGATTTGATAGAATTTGTCTAAATTCTAAAGCTTTATGTCATATTCCTCTTGCATTTATTAGATATTTGCCTAGAGTTGCTTCAGACCATTATCCTATTCTTCATAATATTTTCAATGCAGTTGTTTATAGTTAGAATTCTATCAAATTTGAAAATGTGTGGTGTTCTTATGAAGCATCTTGGGGTATGGTTAAAAATCCATGGGAGAAAAAAAATTATGGGAATGCTAGAAGAAATGGAAACTTGATTAATCAAATTATTGATTTGAATGGAAGCATTGTGACATATCCCAAAGGTATTTAGGCAATTTTTGAATAATTTTTTTAGAAGAAGTGGAAAAATAGATGTTGTCCTCTTACTAGTTGGCCGGTGGTTCACCCAGAGCATATGTTGAATAAGTAGATGTTAACTACAGGTTTTCAGGAGTAAGATTTAGTTTCTATAGTTATGAAGATCGATAACAATAAATCTCCTGGAAATGATGCTATGAATTCCTATTTTTTCAAATTTTATTGGAACATTGTTAATGTTGAGTAGTGGAATGCAGTTGATAATTTCTTTAAATCGAGAATTATGCCAAAACATTTGAAAGTGACTTTGGTGATTTTTATTCCTAAGGCTCCTAATGTGTCTGATGTGGCTAAGTTTAGATCGATAAACTTATGTCAAACTATATACATAGTGGTTGCTGGCATGATATTGAATAGATTGAATGGATGTCTTCCAAGAATTATTTCATAGCAACAAGGTGTGTTTGTTCCAGGAAGATCTATAACATATAAATGTTTATTACCTCATGAGATTGTAAATAAATTAAGATTCTCAAAAGCTAAGCTGGGCTTTATGTTGCTTAAACTTGATATGGAACAAGTTTATGATAGTATGTGTTGGGAGACTTTATAGCAAATGATCTTAGTAATGGAATTCCCAAAGATGATTAAAAATTTATTAATTCAATGTGTTATTCAACTAAAATTTTATATTATTATAAATGGAAAAAGAAGTAGTTGGATAAATGCAGAATGTGGGTTTAGAAAAGGATGTCCATTATATCCAAGCCTTTCATTCTTTGTTCTGAGTTACTATCAAGATCATTTCTTGATAGAGGTTGTGAGTTTGGGATAAGGATTGAACTCAACACTTCTAAGGTCTCTCATTTGTTATTTGATGATGATGTTATGATAGCAGTGGAAGCTTTTTAGCATAAAAAATCATAAACATGATTATGATGGATTACTGCAAATAGGATGTGGCAGAGGATTAATAAGGAGAAATCTATGGAAATGTATGGGAAAGTTGTCTCTCATAGAAGAAAAAGGAAATTAAACAGATTTCTCTGTTATCAAAAAGTTGAAGAATTTAATTATCTTGGTGTAAAGATTACTACTATAAGGTTAAAAGTTGCATATTATCATATTGTTTTGAATAAACCCATAGATAAGCTTAATATGTGGGGGTTGCATTCTCTATCACTGGCGAGAAATATTTTGTTGGTTAAAACAGTTTACTCTTCTATTCCTTTATTCATGATGACTCATTCATTGGTTCCAAAGATTATTCTAAATAATATTGTCAAGTGTTGTAGGAATTTTTTATGGCATAAGGAATAAGGTAGGAAGGGAATGCAATATATACCATGGGATACTATATGTACATCAATTAATCAAGGAAGGCTTGGTATTCACGGTGCTGCTAAAAGACAAGGCCCTTTAAGAGCTTGTATTGCTTCAAAATCATAATTCTCTGCTTAGTAAGATTATAGTAGCAATATATGGTGATGATATTTGGAATGAAGATATCAAAAGATGCTCTTCTCCGGCATGGCATATTATAAAAGATGGTGCTCTTTTCTTGAAACAAATCATTAGATAGAAAGTATCAAATGGGGAAAGAATCAGTATTCTAAATGATACTTAGATATCAGATAGATGTTTGAATAAATGGTTAACAATGTGCAATATAAGGGAGCTGCATAATAAAGTTTTCACTTTTTCTAGATGGAAATGGAAGATGGAACAACCTGTTGATGAAGAATCTCTTTTCTAAAGATCTGGTGGAGCTTATTTCTAAAATTCATGTAGTTAAGGATTTGAATCAAGGCCAAATTGAGTTGTCTACTGTTAATTATAAAAAATTAATCTCTTCAATGGCATTTCAGGTGGCTAATACTCACGTTCTAGTTGGTATTCATGTCAAGTGGATTAAGAAGTTAAAATTAACTCCTAAAGAAGTATTATTTTGGTGGAGGCTGATTAATAATTCTTTACCTACCAACTATTGGTTAAATCATAGGAAGCTTCATGATTATTGTTTATGTCCGAGAGGATGTTTTGAAGTAGAAGATTTCAATCACATTGTTTTTTACTATGAGAAGTTATGTGAAATTTTTGATGTGTTGAAGCAATGGGGGATTCATTTTCTAAAATTCAATGATCTGTCTCATTGCTAGAGCGATTAGGAGAAGTCAGCTTCTTTTAATCCTAGAGTTTCTAAAGTTTACTTATCTGTGGTTTATCATAATTAGAAAGATAGAAATTGTTTTACACATGGAATCAAGGTTCCTAATTCTGCTATAATAATAGCTACTATTCTGTGATATTCATTAAAACCTCTATTTATTCGAATTTAAAAGAACTGGGATACTAACTGACATGTTGTGCTGTCAAATATTTGGTATCCCCAGTATACAAACTGGATTATGTTGAATGTGGATGCTGCGTTATTACGGTCTAATAAGGTAAGTATAGCAGGTGTTTTGTGGGATTATAAATGCAGATTTCTGCTGGCGTATAGAAGGAAGCTGCTACATTGAGACATCTTGTTATTGGAGCTAATTGCAATTTTTATTTCAAAAATTTTATTCAAGATTGGATGAATGAGAAGCAAGGTGCTATTATTGAAGGTGATAAAATCAATGTGATGAAGCTTCTATAAAATTCTACGATGAAGAAGAGGAATAACCTAGTGCAAAGAATGCATTTTTCTTATATATATATATATATATATATATATATATATTATATATATATATATATATATATATATATATAATATATATATATATATATATATCATAATGTAAATTTTTTAATTTTTTTCTATGGAGGGTAATAGAATGGTTGATGTTTGTTCTCATTATTCCCTCTTAAGTGACTTTTATTGGGATGCTTTTATTTTTGGTGAACTTCCTTCAAGTGTTGTTGACTGATTAGGAAGGATTGTGATAGAATTTCTATCACATAGGATTTGTTTGTAGCTTTCTTTTCTTTTGCTTAAATGATAATTGCATATTTTCAAAAAAAAAAAAAAAAAATACACACAACACTACCATTAAAACTACTAAACTCTCCCAAATTCTCACAAACTATCATAGGTTCCTTTCTCATTATCAAAATGACACTACTTAACCTTCCCTCCAATTCTAATATTCTTGATTGTCCTTAGAGCATAATGCTGGAGCTCCAAATCCTACATTGCAGTGGTTGCAGAAGAAAAAATGAACTAATTAATTTCACATCCTCAACACAAATCTTTAGATATTTTAAGCTCCAAATAAAATAATAACACTTATAACTACTAAATCAATTAAAATTTACCCTTAAAAATAGATAATTACCTAACTATCAGATGGCAGATATTACATTCTCTCCTCAAAGAAAATGTCATCCTATACATTCAATTAAAACAGTTTCGGATATAAGCATCTCATCTCAGGTTCTTTTAAAAGTTAAGAAAGGATGTTAAGCATAAGTGAACTTATCCCTAATCACACTAATATGAAAGCAATGCTTTTACTTCGGTGCGAAAGCTAATTAATTTGTAAATAACTATAATAATGGTGATTATATTCTAATCATCACAATAAAATATTAATCACAAATTTTCACCATCCAGTTATCATAGAAATAAAGTACAAAAAATAAAAATTCAAACAAACACACAAGAATTTATAGTGGTTCGGTCAAACTGTGACCTACATCCACTGCCCAGAGTCCTCCTCTTTAGGTATTACATTATAACTATAGTGTCTATCCTTTAGCCCCAATAGCTAGGCAGAGAAACCCTTACAAAATTCCTTCTACCAACCTAGTGCAATACATAACTGTAGTCCTTTGCACCCTCCTGGTGAGAAAGAGAACCTGGATACCTTTTCACCCTCCTTATGAGGCAGAGAAACTAGAATCCTTTTTAGCCTCCTAGTGAGGCAGAGAATCTTGGAATCACTTTTACATTCCCCAGTGCAATGGACAGCCAGATCCTTTGTTACCAAAGAGATCTTTTCCTAAAACTTCACCCATGATAAACCTTGATGCATGGAGGAACTCAGGTGCAAGTTCACCAGAGAAATCATGCGAAACTGTCTCCCACATTCCCTTGAACCTATAAGGATAGTCTCCCTCTCTCAAACTCCACCCTTTCTCTCCCAAGCTCTAGGGTCTCTCTTCAATCTTTCAAAAGAAACAACTCAATGAATGGTAAAAAGACTCATATAAAGTCTTTTGAGAAAGCTTAAATAGAGGGCCTAGAAAAATCCTAAAATCTTAATTCTGTCATTTCTGATCATACAGTACTATCACAGATTGTATGGTTTGATTAGTATAAAATATCCCTATTAATATTGTACAAATTATAAAGAACTGCATGGTCAATTCAAGTGTTTGAGCTGATCTAAAAGTACGATATGATCATCATCTAGTATGATTAATATAATCAAATTAAATTATCATCATATATGATTATAGACAAAAAATCAACATCCTATACATGAATTGGGTCGTACAGTATGATTGGTCTAATCGGCATGTATAGTGTGTAAGGATTAATTAATCTAAATTTGATCCCTAATTATAGGGTTAATATAGGTAAGATTTAATAACATTGTACAATACAATAGATACAATATCATACGATTATTACATAATTTGTATTTCAAATTATTGTTTAAATAATGATTGGCAGCTAAATTCATGATTTCAATTGAACATCCTGTATGATCTAGATCTTTAAGTATGATTAGTTTAAATAGTATTAATTATATAATTAGTAGATTTAATAATTTTTCAAGTAGCTGATCTTACAGTACGAATCCTTTCAAATAATCTGATTAGTTCAAAAAATTACTCTCCTGATTTTTCTCTCTATCTCATTTCCATGAGTGTTTGTGTACAAAGTCACCAGGCTAGCATACACCTTTAAAGGACTTGACTCAAGAAATTAAAAAAAAAATACAAAAATAAATTTTATAAACTATTTTAGCATACCCTTTTCTACCTAATATTGAGCCCTGAATATTCATTTACTAGTGCATGATGTACCTAATTTATTAGTACACATAATAACAAATATGCAGTACAAGCATTAAGAGACATAAAGATGCAATCAGTAATAATTGTTATCATCAAAATCATAAACTTAAAAGATCGAGTTGCAATAATCTCCCCCTTTTTTATGATGATAAATATTATTGGTTAAATTTGCAAGCTAATATTACTTTCTCCTGAAGTCCTCCATACTAAGAGAAGTATGTTAAAAATAGTAGAAAAATTTTATTTTTTTATTTTAATATATTTTTTAATTTTTAAAAATTTGAAATTAAAAATAAACCTAACCAATGCAACCAAATATCTTCACCCCCTTTTGACATCACCAAAATAGAGAAAAAATATCCTAAAATTGAACTATATGCAGAAGAAAATTAGAACATACAATTATACGTAAAAAAATTTACAAATAACAGATTAGATAAATAAACACACAAAATAAATAAACAAACATATAAACAGATAAGCAAACACACAAATAGAAAAACACATAAACATAGAAACAAACTTTATACATGATCAAAATTACCAATCAAATACTTGACTATTCAGCATAAGTTTGTTACCTCATCATCTTGCTCTCGTTTTAATAAGTCAGAAGCTAGGTCAGCCCAGAAGATTTTTTGCTTCTTTTCATTTCCCCTTATATCACTTGGCTTATCCTTACCCTTTTCCTTTACAGGGTTTTTCTTAAAATTGGGGCATTCATATTTTAGATTTCCATGTTTCCTACTCACAAAGTAGATAATGTTAGAAATAGACTTGTCATATTTACCATTTTTATTTTTGCTCCATTTTTGTTAATGCTTGTGCTTTCTCTTTTGGAGACTTTTGAACTTTTTTGTTGTTAATGCTAGCTTCTCACTTTCATCATCTCCTAAGCTATTTTTTATATTTGTCTTTTGCCTTTAGCACTATATGCTTCTTATCACCTGCATCCAAAAGTTTTTGACTCACACTTTGCTCATAGGTAATTAGTGAACTGATCATATTATCAATAGAATAAGCATTTAAGTCTTTTGATTCACATATAAAAATAAATTTTCCATCAAATTCATTAGGTAGAAAACATTGAATTTTATTGACCTTCTCTGAGTTTGAAATTTCTCTACCTAAAACATGCAATAATATCACTATCTAAGTAAATCTAGTGTTTATGTCTGTGATAATCTCATAAGGTTTAATTGAAAAAAAATTATTATAATGCAATAATACATTTAACTTAGACTGTTTGACTTCACTAATACCTTCATATGTAATGCTTAATCTATCCCAAACTTTCTTTCCAGTGGTACTCGTAGAAGCAATCACATAATCTTCAGACTTAAGTGCATATAAAAAAAATTTAAGTATTTAGCATTCAATTATGAATACATTTTCTCTTCTCTAATATGTGACAGTATAAAATAATCAGTTTAAATTATATGCCACATTCAAAAATTAATAGATTATAAAAATGTAGACATGCAGATTTTTAAAAAATCAAAAGGTATATTATCAAAAAAGGTAGACATGTAATAGAGTAACATTCTACGATGTTCCTATTTTCAATTGATTGAAATGTGCCATAGATTATTTTTCTCCAAGTTTTCTAAAATACTCTTTTTGAGTATCGCTCTGATACTAATTGAAAGTTCAATAAGAATGTTAAGCCTAAGTGAACTTATCACTTAGCACACAAATACAAAAGCAATGCTTTCACTTTGATACAAAAACTAATTAACTTGTAAATAAATACAATATTGGTGATTATATTCTAATCATCACAACAAAATATTAATGATAGATTTTTTCTACATAGTTATCAATGAAATAAAGTGAAAAATAAAATAAAATGCAAAAATAATTATTAGAACAAACACATAATATTTTATAGTGGTTCGATTAAACCATAAGTTACATTTGCTCCTCGGAGTCCTGCTCTCAAGGTATTATACTATCAATATATTATATCTCCTTTAGCCCACACAACTAGGTGGAAAAGCCCTTACAAAATCTCTTCCACCAACTTGGTGTAACAGAGGACCGTAATCCTTTTCACCCTCCTAATGAGACAGAGAACCTGGAATCCTTTTTACCCTCATGGTGAGGAAGAGTACATATATTCCTTTTCACCCTTCTAGTGAGGAAGAGAACCTTAGAATCACTTTCACCTTACCCAATGTGGTGGAGTAGCAAGGTCCTTTATCACCAAAGATATCTTCTACCCAAAACTTCCCTTAAGATAAACCTTGACGCATGGAGGAACTCAGGTGCAAGTTTGCTGGAGCATCCATGTGGATCTTCCTCTCACACTCTTTTGAACCTATAAGAATCTTCTCCCTCTCCCAAACTTCACCCTTTCTCTCCCAAGCTTTATGCTCTCTCTTCAAGATTGCAGAAGAAACAACTTAATGAATTGCAAAAAGACTCATACAAAGTCTTATAAGAAAGCTTGCATAGAGAGCTTAAAAAGTGCAAAAAACTCAATTCAATCATCTCTGATTGTACAATTTGGTCATAGATTGTATGGTACAATAAGTATAAAATATCCTTATTGGTGCTGTATAGATTGTAAAGCGCTGTACGATAAGTTTAAGTTTTTGAGCTGATTGCTCAGTATGATATGATCATCTTCCTGTATGATTAGTATAATCAAATTAGAATGTCATCTTGTACATTTGGCAATGATAAATTCTCATCCCATGTAGGAATCGGGTTGTATAGTATGATTGGTCCAATCATCCTGCACGATCTAACTAGATCAATTAATCTAAATTAATCCATAATTATAAGATTAATAAGATTTAATTACATCATACAAAATAATACCTATCATATCATTCGATCAGTACATAATTTGTATTTTAAAATATTACCTAAATAATAATTGGTGACAAAATTCATGATTTTAATTGATCATCTTATATGATCAAGATTGCCAAGTACGATTAGTTCAAATATCATAAATTACATAATTATCCAATTTAATATTTTTTTGAGTAGCTGATCGTATAGTATGATATGTATTATATTGTATGATTAGTTCAAAAAATTATTCTTCTAATTTTTCTCTCTATCTCATTCCCATGTGTGTGTGTGTGTGTGTGTGTGTGTGTGTGTGTGTGTGTGTGTGTGTATGTGTGTGTGTGTGTGTGTGTGTGTTTGAATGGTCACCAGGCTAGCATACACCTTTATAAGACTTGACTCAAGAAATTGAAAAATACATATATAAATTTTACAGGCTCTTTTAGCATATCCTATTCTATCCAATCTTAAGCCCTTAATCTTCATTGATTGGTGCACGATGTACCTAAAATATTAGTACACACAATAATAAATATGTAGTACAAACAATGATTATACCTTAACTGCTTAGCATCAAATGCCAGAATACACTTAGGTTCTTCTTTATAAGTCAAATTGGAATGCACTTTTAATTTTGCATCATGGATGTTTTGTTAGACATTAGACGCCAATTTCCTCAACATAAATACCTAAAATAGATGTGGACATCAAACATGTTATATGGTGGAAATAGTCTATAAGTAATCTTTCTAATTTATTCAATAACTTTGAACTATCCAATGTATCAAGAGCTTAACTTACTTTCTTTTCCAAATATTTATAATTTTTTCATTAGATCAAAGTATTTTATCTTCCTATCTTGAGCTACTTCCAATGTCTTCTTAATCAGTCTAATTTTTCAGTGACACTATCCACTAGCATATAACATATTAAAGTCCGTTCCCCCATGCTCCTTCCAAGATAACCGTTTCATACACCTTCCTTCATACAGAGCTTTATATGGAGCCATGCTAATGCTTTATTGGAAACTATTATTATATACAAACTCAATTAAAGGAATATGATCTTACCAACTTCCATCAAAATCTAGAGAACATAATCTTAATAGATCTTATGGAATCTGATTTACCCTTTCAAATTATACATCTATCTTTTTTTTTTGATGAAATGCTTGAAGCAATTTTATTAAAAAAGCACGAAGAACAAGAACCTAAGTGAAGTAAATCCTATCACATTCCTCCTTCAACACTTTAAAAAAAAGAGGAGGAATGTTATTTCTATCCAAACTATCCCAAATAAAATCAGTAGAACAAGCGTAGTTAGCACAACAATCAGCTAACTTATTACATCCCCTATTCACAAATTGAATAATAACATGGTTAAAATTTCTAAGAAAGAAAAAATCATCAAGGCTTGCATCATTACATTCAGTCACTCCTTCCTTCAAGACATTCTGGATGAACTTCATAACATTATAATTGTCTCCCTCGATAATGATTCCTTTCGCCTCATACATCCATTCTTGAACTACCTTACTCAAGGAGATAATAGCTTCCAGTTCTAAAATCGAGCAATCCCAATACATACATTTGAATCGAAGGCAAACAAAATCCTTCCTTTGATGTCTCTTATAACTTCTCCTACGCCTGTAGTATAAGTTTTATCAAGAGATGCATCAACATTAAGCTTGATCCAATTGGTTGGAGGGGGATTCCAAACGGAAGAAAATAGCCTTAGCCGATTAGATTCCCAGTGTACCAAAATAAGATCATAACTAATTGATGATGAAGCAAAAATGAGTGTATTTGCTGCTACAAGATAAAAGCCATCCTCCTTATTTCCATGTACAAGTTTGTTTCTACTTTTCCAAGATAAGAAGACAGCTGAATAATATAAATTTCCCAAGAGGGGTATGAATTTGACATACTCGCCAACTCCTTAAAGAAATTCAGCAAATCTGATAGAATAGGGATCCTAAAACCCCATTTATTTATAATCTTTATTACTTCTTAAATGAAATAGCAATTAACTCCTATGTGCTCCGCATCTTCAACAGCACTACACCCTCTCGGACAACCATTGTGATTAATGAGTGTTCTATACATCAAAAACTCATTAGATGGAATAGCCTTGTGGATCAATCTCCACCAAAAAAGTTCTACCCCCTTGGTCTTAATTTTAAATTCTTTAACCATTTCCAATTATCATCCTCCTCTTCATAACTACTACTTTGTCTAGAAATCAAAGCTGCCAATGACCTTCTAGAATGCTTGAATAAAATTTCCACTTCATCTTTATTAATTTCAGCATTAATTGGAACAGAGCAAATAAGTTCTACCAAGTCCTTACAAAATACCTGCTGCAATTTCAGGACATTCCAACTACCATCCTGATTAAAAAATTGTAAGCAGCTTTCTTCTTCTTGTAAATCAGCCACAAAGATTGGCCACCTATCGATACATTTGTCTAGGTTCCAAATTGTTGCAACCCATGACCCCGAGTTTGAGATTTTGATGATGCCAAATAATGAGTGTTTTGGAACTGCTTTTCATTGATTATTATTTTATTTGTTATTTTCCTTGAGCACTAACATTTCAGGAAGATCACAAGTGACTCAGGAAGAAAGGAAGACTCAAGACCGGGTAGATTAGGAGTATGAGTCAAACATTGTATTTTCCATTTATTGTATTTTTACTTTATTGAGTCTGGCCACAAAATGCGTAAGAGTAAGAGCAACCATGCACACACACAGAGGGAGAGTTTTTTTTTAACTGCAAAATATAACTAAAATTCTTCTCTGGAGATCGTACTGTACGATTTTAATTCGTACTGTACGATCCAAGATATGTGGGCAAATCTGTGAATAGATTGTACTGTACGAAGCCTTTCGTATTGTACGATATGTTCAGATCCAAAACCCTAAGCCGTGTTTTAATTTAAGCAAGTGATTTTTGCGCCGTTCGTACTGTACGAATATGTTCGTACTGTACGATTCATTTTTAATACTTACTTAAATTAACCCGTGATTAGTGCATGTAATCCAGGCCTAATCAAAATTTGAACATCGTACTGTACGAACTAGATCGTACCATACGATGAACAGAGACGAAGTATGATCGTCCCGGATATCGTCCTGGACGATCTTTTGTTTTTGTCACATCGTACTGTACGATCGTAATCGTACCATACGATGAACAGAGACGACATCCGATCGTCCAGACCATCGTCCTGTACGAATAGTATCTTGTTGGATCGTACCGTACGATATTATATCGTACAGTACGAATTGTTTTTGAACTGTTCGTACATCTTCGTACCAGGATGACGGCTGTTTATGAAGATCGTACTGTACGATAGGATATCTTACTGTACGAACAGTAACGGCTACTTTTGAATTCAGAGGTTTTTGGAGCCTTTTTTAGATATCAATCAAGTTCTTTTTGGGTAAGATTGATAGAGGGGGTGAACGTGATTAGAGAGGGATTCCAAGGGAGAAAACTCTAGAGAAATTCTTGAGGGTTGAGAGAGGAAGGAGAAGGTGAGCTTTGTGAGGGAGAAGAGGTGTGAGGGAGATCACACGGTTGCTCCAAGCTTGTTGCATCTTGCTCCTCCTGTGGCCCGAGAAGGATTTGAGGGAGGATCTCCAAGGGAAAGGCTCGTCTGCATCCGTTACCTCGAGGTTCTCTGCCTTCTCCAGGAGGGAGAAAAACGAGAAGGTTCTTTGCCGTCGCCAGGAGGGCGAAAACAGAGTTTGGTATTCCGCCACGCCGGGTTGGTGAAAGGGAGGTTTGTACAGGCTTCTCCGCCTTGCCGAGGGGGGCAAAAGGAGAACTATTTTTATAGTGAAAATCCCGGAGTGGAGGACTCCGGGGAGTGGACGTAGGTCATTTTGACCGAACCACTATAAAATTCTTGGTGTGTTCTTTCTTTATCATTGGTTACTTTTTACTTGCACTTTAATTTTGTCATATCTATTGCACGTGGAATTTTGTGAAAGTAAAATTGCATAAATCTTTGTTTTAATATTTCAAAAACAACAAAAAATTAGAACTCTTGTTTAGGGTTAATTTTATTAAGAGAAAGACTTTTACAATTCACCCCCCCTCTTGTCGTTTAGTAATTACACAAATATCCTTAGATGTATTAATATTCTTCTCATTCGATACTGTCCATCTCTCAATTTGCTGAAGAGATTTAGTTCCCTTTATAACGATCTTCCATGTAGAAGATATTCCATATCTAACTTTAGATTTCCAAATATCGGTCCCATATTTAGCAATTAAGATTCTATTCAGCAATGAGGAAGGATTAGATAAAAGACTCCATGTAAATTTAGCTCTCCAAGTTCCAATTTTATCAAAAGCTAAAACAACTCCTTGTCCTCCCATTATTTTATGTTTACAAAGAGTTCCCCAATCAACATAATGAATTCCCTTGCTCTTATCTTGTTTCATCCAGAGAAATTCCCTAGTCAACTTATCCAATTCTTTCAACACTCCCATTAGAATCATAGAATGAGTAGAAAGGAAGATAGGAATAGATAAGAATGAAGACTTGATGAGTTGTAGCTTACCAGAAAAAGTTAGGAATTGATTTCCCCATAAATTTAGCTTATCATAAGCTTTCTCCAGCAATCCTTGAAAATTTGAAGCTGTTAATCTTCTCAATACCATCTTAACACCAAGATAATTCAACTCGTTTACTGCTTTTATTCCCAAAACTTTAGAGAGAGCCTTGGACTTACTTCTTATCACTGATTTTCCAAAGAGTAATGAAGATTTCTGTACATTGATTATTTGATCTGTCCAGCTATAGTAATTTTGCATAATCTTCTTAATCTTTTTTGCATTTCTGATATTTGCTACAAAAAATACATGTTGGTGAAATTTTGAAAATAGGTTTTTGAAGAAGTTTGGTTTTCTTTGGGACTTAAAATTGAATTATATAATCGAATTGTCTCATTAGAAAAAGTATATCACCTCAAAAGGTGAAAAACAAATTTCATAACGGTATTCATATTTAGAATTATAAATTCCATCTTGAGTATTATAACCGGATTCTAAGAGAGCTTCATATGGCTCTGAAGGGTCAAAATGAGATTCAACTAATTATCCAGCTATAATAGTCAAGAAGTGTGATAGTTAAGTTCACATTTGAAGCCTTATCAAAGAAAGATATATCTCCCCAAAGGGAGAAAATACCATTCAATGATAATTCTTTGAATGTGATAATTACGATCATCTTTTGATCTTTCCCAAAGGAATCCAATAAAAATTTTGGAAAAATCAATTTTAAAATCAGGTTAGTGTGTGGTTCTAAATCTCCTATGGGCGCAAGCCCTCGTAGTTAATTGCATCGTAGGGAGACAAAGTCCTCTACAAAAACTCTCGATTAAAATAGTAATAAAATTTTGTTGGATTTTCTAGGAGTGATATCAAAAAGGTGGTGAATTTTGGAGTCTCAATAGGGATTGGAGCAAGGTTGAGCAGTTATTAACGTAATCAAGAAAAGAAAAGTAGGGGGACACTTTGAGATTCCAGAACCATTCGGAAGTGTCCCAACTTAATCTAAGTGTTTAGCTTTATATTTTGGGTTAAAAGAAGATTTAATTAGAGTTAAGCATTTTATTAAAAAATTGGGATTATATTCCTGAAGTTTGGGGTCTTATAATCAAAGATCTGCCCCCAATCCTAAATCTAATTTTTGACACTAGACTCCAATCGTTCGAACCTAGCTAATGCAGTACATAACTTGGACTTATCCTTACCTGGATAGGGGAGCCAGCTAACCACCTTATCGATTTAAAATACATGAGTCCGATCTTTTATAAAAGAGTGATAGGGATATTTTATTTAAGGTTTTTTAAGAGCTGGGACTGACATCTAGAGATTTTTCTAATTGCCCCCTTTGACTTAAGTTGGGTGCAAAATGCTAAAGACTAATGCAATTAAAATTTTTGACTCCTTTAAATATGTTTCTAATGGAATGCATGCAGTTGACAACTTCAAATCAAATATGCATGAAATTTTAAAAACAAGCTTAGAAAATAATTTTTTTTAGAAGACTGGGCTTCCCTAGGCCCTGCACCTCTTCCTCATAGGTCAGACTATCCGGACTCTACCCGTAGGCAGGGAAGGGTCTAAAGCAAGGAGAGGAGTGCAAAAATATGCATGCGACCCCAGGGTCGATCCCCGGCTAATTTCCTAGATTTGTTATCTTTCTATGTTATTTAGACTTATTAAATTTTAAAACTTTAAAATTATGAGTATAAAAAATTTCACGCCCTTACGAGTCTCACATATCTAGGCGAAAGCAAAAGCGGCACACCAACACCAAAAAACTAGAAAAAGCAGATAATTCTATACGGATTCATCTCAACACATCAAATATAAATGAATTAATTAATAAATATCCATAGGTAAAGTTGCCTTGCTTATTACAAACCAGGGTCTTGTAGAAAGTAAAATTAGAGTTTTCTATGAAAAGTTATAATTTTTAGAAGTTTTGACCCCTTTGTTTTTAACCTAAGGTCGACCAAAATGTTGACTTTTTGACTTTGGCCAGATTTTGGGGTTTTGACATTTTTAGAAAATACTAGATTTTAATTAGAGTCATTAGATACTAAGTTTGATTGATTTGGAATTTTTTAGGATTAGTTATGAATTTTAGAAATTTGGGTATTTATTGGAATTATCTAATTAACTTAATTAGGAAACCTTTTAAATGGTTTGAACCCAAATGAATCCTAAACTTCTTGAAATCAACTCTAAAGATCAGAAGCGATCTAAAGGGAGATCAGCAAGTGTTTAATGATTTTTTGGAATTTTTTAATAATTTTTAATTAATTAAAATTTATTAAACATTGATTTTGATTAAAATTAAATTAAAGTGGATTTTAATGTCAAATTAAAAGGAATCAAATTTCTACAGATTTAGGAATTAATCAGGGTCAGTTAGGGGTGTTTTATGTAACTTCTAAAGATTAATAAGAATTTTGGTGAATTAATTAGGCTTTAGGCCAGTTCTAGAGAGGAAAATTTTTGACTCCTAATTAGTGGACCAAATGGGCACCAAATATGATGAAATTTGGACAATGAGATCACCTGATCTCAGGCCCTAACACACTAAACTTGGTCCTAAATGGAGTTCTCTAAGGTGGCTAACCAAGCCATCTAAAGTGATCCCTAAGTCACCTTAAAAAATCCTAGGGAGCTATCCTAGGGTTGGATTGGGGAAAAATCATTGGCCCTAAACTCCTTATACTATACATCATCACCACATTCACAATCAAATCCTAAACCTCATTGGATAGATTATGATTCCAATTTGGATTTTAGGGTCAACCCATGACCCTTAAACTAAAATTGGCATGATAATGCCCTTGGACACTTAAAACAGGAGAGACAAAATTTGGACATATCAGGGACATGCCCAAATTCATTCTCCCAAAATTCTAAGCCCAAGTGAATTAATTTTAAGCAATAAATGCAATAATTGATAAAACACTAATATTGAAATTAAATTTAATACAGATGCAATTAGAGCCTGGAATCATAGGGCTTTTATAAATCTCCCTAAGATCTTTCCAATGAGCCTAAGAACACCTAATATAGTGAAGTGTGCATGGAGATATCAATTTTTGAAGTTCTCCTTGATTTTATGTAAAATTAAATCCTTTAATTACCCAGTCAATTAACGCTTTACACGCGGTGCGTCACGAATGGCGGTGCAATCATTGGCAACTAACTAGATAACGGTTGAATTAACCGTAGCCATCGGATGGGTGATCGGACGGCCACGATCAAATGGTCGCCTGTTTTGATTAAAAAAATATATTTATGTATATATAGTTTTGAAAATATATTAATTTTCTTTGGGAATATATTAAATTTTAAAATTTTAGCTTTGAAATAAAACACAACATTAGGAACGATATATATTATCTCAAATAGAGAGAATATCATTCACTAATTGATCTGAATTTCAAAGCTTTAAGGTTATCCAAGTTATCGTAGTCGAACTCAGGGGAGACAACATATGATCTCGGAAGATCAAAATTATGTTCATTCAATTGTTCAACTACAATAATTTGAATGAGAGACCGTTAATTTCATAATCAAAATCACAATAGAAATTGATATATCTCTCCGAGGAAAGAAGTTATCAATCACTATTGATCGTTTGAAAATAGAGATAACGATCGTTGAAATCTAAATTTTTCCAAAGAGAATTAATTAAGGGTTTTGAAAAATTAATTTTGAAATCAATTCTGGGTTTCTAAATCTCCTACGAGCGCAAGCCCTCGTAGTTAATTACATCGTAGGAAAATTAGAAATTTTCCTACGAACACTCTCGATTAAAATAGCGGTGCAAATTTTATCTATGATTTTCAAGGCTCGATATCAAAGGGGAGAAATGGTAGGAATTTCAAGAGGGATTGGATCGAGGCTGAACAGTTATTTCTGGAGTCAAAGGAAGAAGGGTAGGGAGTATTTTGAGATTCTGAATTACTTCAGAAAACACTCCAATCTATCCTAAGTGTTAGGCTTGTATTTGATTGAAAGAAAAATTTTTAGTTTGAGTGATCAATTTTTATTAGAATTTTGGGATTCAATTCCCGAAAGTTGAGGTCTTATGGCCCGAGCCAGCCTCAGAACCTAAGTCTAAATTGGGCACTAAGAGTTAGCACCCCGAACCTAGCTAGTGCAATGCAATTCTGGTCTTACCCCGGCCTGGATTGGGGAGCCAGCTAAACCACCTAAACGATTTTAAAATATGAATCCGGTCTTTTTATGTAGAGTGATAGGAACGTTATTTAAGATATGTTTTTTTTGAGAACGAGGCCGACATCTAGAGCGGATCCTAATTGGCCCCTCAGACTCATGTTGGGTATTCGATGTCTAAGTAATGCAATTAAATATTAGACTCTTTTAAATTTGTTACTAATGCGATGCATGCTAATTGACTCGATTGAATGCAAAATCTGTATGTAGCAGTTTAAAAATTTTGGCTTAGAAAATAGGTTTTATCCTAGAGATTGCATAACATCCCCTTGACAGATCGGCACCCTCATAGGTCAGGTGGCCTGCCAGAACCCGCAGGCGGGGAGATGCCTAACAAGGTTGAGAAAGTATAATATGTATGCATGAAAAACCCTCGGCGAGTCCGAGCTTACTTCTTAGGACCGTTTAGAGTTACTATCTTATCTTAAAATTTTTATTTAATTGAAGTAGAAGAATTTTTTTGACAGACCCCTAAGAGCCTAAATTCGCATTCCAGGTCAATCCAAATACGACATGCAAATAAAAAGACTAGAAAAACATGAGTTCTAATGCGCAATCAAATTAAATAAATCAACTACATTAAATATATCAAATTGAATGTCCATATGGCAAGTGCCACTTATTATTACATCACAGAAATGACAGTAAAGTAAAGTGGCCGGGCACCACTGACTACAACCCGGATTTCTAATCCTAAATTAAATGATTTTGAGACTTGGGATTCTTCTCGTTGTCCAATCCTTCATCTTTTCACGAACATTTTGATTCGTCGGTTCAGGATATCCAAATGGAAAGAAACTCCCCCTTGATCGGGGTGTTATCTTTCCTCTTTGGATATTTGCAAAGTATCCTAATTTGAATTCCAAATGGAAGAAGACTCTCCCCTTTAGGGATGTCTTCACCTCTTTGGAGTTCAAATTGGATATTTATACCCCAATCTCAAATCATTTTAAATAAATACAACCTTGACTGAATTAAATCTACATTGAGAGAAATAAGAAAAATCTAGACTCGATCCTGCAAGGTTATCCTAATAATCAACAGTTGTATATTCATTCCCAAGCAGTTATAATATAAAAAAAAATTGAAATGCATTTTTTTTAGCCACACTTGGCCATGCTCTTTTTATTTAAAGGGGGTCTTAAGCGCGGCAGGTACCTGTGCAAAGAGTTATATTTTTTATTAACTGCCCCCTTTAGTTTTCAGCTCCTTATATGAGCATGGCCACCTGCATAAAATTGCACAAGTATATATATGTCGTTCCTAGCCTATGGGTAGGTCTAACGCACAATCAAACACAGAGTGCAGAAAGCAAGTAAATAAACATAACAATTCTACACTAGCAAAGAGCATGCAGTGAAAGCTACGAAAATCCGGCACACAGCAGAAAAAAAAATAAAACACCGGCCTATCCTAAAACTAAAGTCGATGATCCTAGCACAACATCTAAAATGTGTGAGGTAGGTCATGTGGTTTTGATATGTCCTAAATAGGATTATTAATTAAAGTTGTTTCAAGTTTGATTGGTTGACAATCTTAAGGAATTTTTTTAATTAAAGTTTAAGTATTAATGATTTAAATCTTTTAAAATTAATTATTTAATCATTCGTTGGAAACCACCTTTGTTTCACATCGAGGCCGTGAAGTTTATTTCACCTTCCTTGGGGCTGAGTGAACAGCCTCGTAGGCCTGGGTTACCCAGTGGTACCCGATATGATTAAGTGTTTTAATAATTGATTATAAATTGAGAGTTAATAAACTTTATTAAAAGTGTTTGGTTGCTGATTTTTAAAGACTTATTAATTTAAGTTTTCCATTAATTGATTCGTGGCGTTGTGCCACCAGGCTCGAGGAACCAGCCTCCTTAGGACACTTAGCCCCGCAGCCCGGAGTAGTCCAGCCGATAAACCAAATTAATGTAATTGAATTAAAGATCTTAAAATGTTGAATAATTAATGATTAATCAATTTTAAGGTTTAACACCCCTTAGAATCCATTCGTGGCGTTGTGCCACCAGGCTCGAGGAACCAGCCTCCTTAGGACACTTAGCCCCGCAGCCCGGAGTAGTCCAGCCAATAAACTTCATCTTTAGGATGGTTGTTGTGTTTTAAAAGGTTTTTTGAGTGTTCTAAAAATTAAACTAACATTTTCTGGATTTTTAAAACAATTTTGAGTTTTTATGAATTTTATTGAATATTTTAATCATTTAATTAAGGGGTCAAAAGTTGAGTTTTTAATTAAGAGTGTTTTATAGAATGTTAGTATTTTATTAAAATACTAGACCTTACTACGATCAGTTAGACAGTAAGTACGTTGAAAACGGATTTTTCTACATTTTATTATGAAGGTTTGAAGTTTTGAACTAGTTTTTAACTACGGTTTGACCAAATTGTTGACTTTTTCAAATATTACAGATTTCTGGATTTTAATATTTTTAATAAATACTAGGCATTATTATGAGAAGAATGCAATTGAGTTTGTTCAATTTCAATTTTTCTTGAATTAGTTATGAATTTTTAAAGTTTTGACTATTTATTGAATTATTGAAAATCCTTAATTAAAGGCCTCTTTTTGTGATTTTGCTCCAAATAGGATCCCAACTCCTTGAAATCAGCTCCAAAGGTCAGAAATGACCTAAGGAGAGATTCCCGAGTGTTTGGGAAATTTTTGAAATTTTTAATTATTATTAATTAATTATATTAATTAAACATTCAATTTCACTTAAAATTTGATTAAGGTTTAATTTGCTGTCAAATCAAGGGGCTTTCAATTTTCATGAGTTAAGGATTTAATTCTGGTCAGTTAGAGGGTTTATACATAATTTTTGGTTTTAAGTTTGATTTATTATATTTTCTAGAAGTTTAGGTGATTAAGGATTAATTAGGGGTTTGATTTAGACTTAATAAAATTTAGTGAACTTTGGATTTGTATTTTGATTTTAAAAGATTTGATATGTGTTTGAAAGCTAGTTAGGATAATTTGGAGTTGATTTAGATTTTTGAAGATTTTCATTTGATTTTATTAAGATCAAAGAAAGAAGAATCCTTAATCTACTAGTTGTTTTGAGATCAATTAATGTCCAATCAAGATGTATTTGATTACAAAGGTATATGACACTAGTTTTCTATGTTTATGTTCAATCCCAAAAGGGATATATGTGGTTCTTCCTAGATTGATCTAAATTTACTAAGACACCACCTTAATTGTTGTCCTTAGTGTCACTAAGTTATAGGAATGAAATCAATGTCTACTAACCCTTTGGACACTAATTATAAACACATCAAAGCAAACATGAACAAGATAAAGTGTCCTAACGCTCTATGGAATTATTCATGATAATTATTAAGTCATAGACTACAATGTAATCTATTAACCTAACAATTCTCTATGAAGAGATGGCTAATCAAATTGAGTTGACAATACTTAGAGAAAGAAAGGGATCTCTCTAAGCATATTTTCTCTCAATTTCATATCTTAATTATGTATGATTTGATGATTATATATGTATATAGATGACTATATACATGTATAATCTAGTATTCTAAAACAAATAAATCTCTATAAAATCATACATAATTAAGAGACCAAATCCATTTATCAGTAAAAGAGAGACTCCTACTGACTCCATAGAACCCTAATATGCTTGAAATGAGTTTTAGATTGAGTAGATTATGAATTTCCAAAAATCAAGATCAAATTATGATCAAAATTTTGTAAATTCATAATCCAGTTCATATTGCATCAAGATGGCTTAAGAAAATTATGGAGCATCAACCCTAGATCCTAAGACCTCTCTGCCAAGTTTTAGCCAAAGATGTTTTATATTTTTTTATTTAAAAATAAAGTAAGGTTTTATGTATAATTGAAATTATTAATAAACTATTTCTCAAAAGAATTTTTAATTATTTTTAAAATAAGGTACTCGAAAATATGAACAAAATGAGCCCAAGAACTCCAAAATTGAACCAGAAATGAAATTCCAGTAATTTTTTGAAGTTCTGAGCATTTTTTGAATTTATTTTGAGGGTTTTAAATGCTAGTCAAATAGCGGCTTTAATCGGGACACGCGGCACGCGCAGGGACGGCCATGTGGAAGGCGGCGGTCACGCGGGGCCCTCCACTTAACCAGCTCAGCGGGGTAACAGATGCCGTCGGATCTAACACAGGGCTGATCCGACGGCTGAGATCAGATCCCGTGGTGAATGTCTGATCTGAGCAATCGGACGGTTGATCAAAGTACCGCGGTTTGGAATGGATGAACAAGATCACGCCGTATGCAGATGGTTCTTCCAGCCGTTCATACGAATCAAACCAGACGGGATAGATGACCGAATCTCGTCCGTTAAAACTAAATAGATGAGATCAACGGACGTGATTTCGTCTTCCTCTTCCAGCCAAAACCGAGAGCCCTAAGCTCATTTTTTATTTCGTTCTTTTAAAATACCCAACCAAACGATGTAAAATTTTTAACAGATGTGTATTAGCGTCCAAGGAAGAATGTGGAATAATTTTTTAGCCATTTGATGCGTTATTTAGTGAGTTATTTAAGAAACTATATAAACGCCTAGGGTTAGAGATTTACATTGATTCAAAGGATGGATTGAACCGTTTATGGACTTGTTGCATTTGTAGATTGTCCACGCTCCTTTTTGTAGAAGACACCACGGCTGGAGGAGCTACGGATCGAGCTGGAGAAAGCCTGGACGTGGTTAGCCTTCGGTTTGGCCGGAAGCTCGCCGGCGGCAGCCTCCAAACGTCGGATTCCGGCCTTGGGGATGTATAGGGATTGGTTAAAAGCCTAAAGGAGCAAATGAGCTCGGCTGGAGAGGCTGAGTATGGAGAGATAGATTAGTTGTTCGAATGAGGGCTCAAATCTTTCATTTACCCTATTCAAAAGTCCCTAGGTGGTTTTGAACGGCTAGGATCGACTGGCTAGGTCCTCAGATGCTGCCAAGTGTCCCTAGGGGTTGTTGGAAGGCTGAGAGCAAGGACATCACAAGGACATCCTTCATGGAAAGGTGTCTTTGTCCTTTTATAAGCACATGGGAGTTGATTTGGGCTGTTTGATTTCAATACAAGGGTTGGGAGGCAGCTTAGGAAGGTTCTAGAGCTCTTTAAGTCTGCTGGGATGGTTTAAGGAGTGATAGGATTAATTTAAAATGGGTTTTGACCATCTTTTGACTAATCCTAAACCTTGGTTTGACTATTTGACCAGTCCAAAGCCACTTGGCTTGCTGATGTGGCAGTGAAGCTAGGCTTGGAAGCTGGTTAGGTGAGTTGGAAGGGGTTCAATATTTGAGGATTAAAAATTTTGATGAAATGGAGGGATTTTGAAAGGGTTTGACCATATGTTGACTGGTCAAATGAAAATGTTGACTTCTGAGGTGGCAGCCAAGTGTCAATTCCAGATGTTTGGGAGTTGTTTGGAGGGAGTATAAAACCATGGGTTGAAATTTGATTGGATATAAGGGATTTTCTATGGGTTTGATCAAGTCGAAATGAACTGACTTGGTCACATTGACCATGGTGAGACTCCAAACAAATTAGATTATGTTTGAATCATCAATTAAAGTGGGTTTGAAAGCTTAAATGATTTGAAATAGTCAAATGGGTTGGAATGACCCATTTAAACTCTTAAGGGCCCATTAGGTCAACCTACGTTGACTGGGTCAACCAGGTTGACCCAGGGGGTGGGCCCAAGCTCAGAAGTTTTGTTTTGATATTTGAAAATTGTTGGAAGTGGTTCCAAATAATTCGGAGTTCATTTGGTTGGAAATCAATATTCGAACCCCATAGGGGTATTTTGGTCATTTTGGACTCATGACGACTAGGGGCTGAAATGGGTCCAGAAAAATGCAGTTTATTGTTCAACATATCAGGATTGATGGTCTGGAAGTGACTAGAGGCTTTGGTGAAGGCTCTAAGGTCAGAATCTTCAAAGTGATAGGTCCAGTGGCATAGGCTGTAAATATTTGAAGATTTTACAGCCTTTAGATTTTAGTTAAGTTTCTGAGGTTAAAAACCTCAGAATGGGCTCACATTTGGTGGGTTGCCTCCAGAGATATGTCTCATCAGTATGCAACTGACAGACTCTGAATCGGAGGTCATTTGATTGGGTTTCGAAGTGTTTGAAAATTCACTGGAAAAGGCTTTTAGGACTTGGCCTTTTAGCATTGAGTTTTGGTTTGAAATTTTGGATTTGGATTGGGTTTTGGATTTGATTGATCATGTGTCTGGATTTATTGATGATCTAGGTAGATCCTAAAATCTGACTCCTAGAAGGGTCTTAAGGTCCAGAATAGAACCTAAGGTCTGAAGTCTAGAAGGATCCTAGGGCCTAGAGTTTGAATTGATTTGAAAATTAATCTATGGTCAGGATTAGTCCAAGTAACCTCATACAAAAATGAGGTCAACAAATGGACCCCCAATATGTGTAATAGAATAAAATTCTATTGCACATATTGGCGTTGACCGAGATTAAAGATTATGTCAGGAATTTTGATCCTAAGGGAATGAAAAGTTCATCCATGGGGAATCATGATTTGGATTTGTACTAGGGTAGTGCCACGGAGGGCGTACTCTACCACTAGTGGATTTAGTCCTAAGGGAAGTAAGAGACCTAACCTTAAGGAAAAGAAGAGTGACTGAACTATGTGGGGCCCAACAGGCTTAATTCCACCTTTAGTCAGTCGAGATCCTAGGAGATAGGAAGCACAGGGACTCACACCTACTCCTAACGGATCGAATTTGTACTGGGTATTCAATGACTAACCTAGCTAGAAAGCACTGGGACTCACATCTAACTAGGGGAACTAGCCAAGGAGATAGTCTGCCCAAATCTCTAAGGATTTGGCAAAAGCTATCTAACCCGAAATTTGATTTTATACGCTAGGATGGTGCCACGAGGGGCTTGCTCCACCACTAGCAGATCTAATCCTAAGGAAAGGAAGCACAGGGACTCACACCTAACCTTAAAGAAAAGAAAGTGTGACTGAACTATGTGGGGCCCAGTAGGCTTAATTCCACTTTTAGTCAGTCGAGATCCTAGGAGATAGGAAGCACAGGGACTCACACCTACTCCTAACGGATTGAATTTGTACTGGGTATTCAATGACTAACCTAGCTAGAAAGCACTGGAACTCACATCTAACTAGGGGAACTAGCCAAGGAGATAGTCTTCCATAATCTCTGAGGATTTGGCAAAAACTATCTAACCCGAAATTTGATTTTATACGCTAGGATGGTGCCACGAGGGGCTTGCTCCACTACTAGCAGATCTAATCCTAAGGAAAGGAAGCACAGGGACTCATACCTAACCTTAAAGAAAAGAAAGTGTGACTGAACTATGTGGGGCCCAGTAGGCTTAATTCCACTTTTAGTCAGTCGAGATCCTAGGAGATAGGAAGCACAGGGACTCACACCTACTACTAATGGACCGGATTTATACTGGGTATTCAATGACTAACCTAGCTAGAAAGCACTGGGACTCACATCTAACTAGGGGAACTAGCCAAGGAGATAGCCTTCCATAATCTCTGAGGATTTGGCAAAAACTATCTAACCCGAAATTTGATTTTATACGCTAGGATGGTGCCACGAGGGGCTTGCTCCACCACTAGCAGATCTAATCCTAAGGAAAGGAAGCACAGGGACTCACACCTAACCTTAAAGAAAAGAAAGTGTGACTGAACTATGTGGGGCCCAGTAGGCTTAATTCCACTTTTAGTCAGTCGAGATCCTAGGAGATAGGAAGCACAGGGACTCACACCTACTCCTAATGGACCGGATTTGTACTGGGTATTCAATGACTAACCTAGCTAGAAAGCACTGGGACTCACATCTAACTAGGGGAACTAGCCAAGGAGATAGTCTGCCAGAATCACTAAGGATTCGGCAAAAGCTATCTAACCCGAAATTTAATTTTGTACGCTAGGATGGTGCCACGAGGGGCTTGCTCCACCACTAGCAGATCTAATTCTAAGGAAAGGAAGCACAGGGACTCACACCTAACCTTAAGGAAAAAAAATGGAGTGATTTTGGTTTTGAATTTGAATGATTTTTAAATTTCAGATTTCAATTAGATTTGATATGATTTTATGTTGATTGAAATTGTGATTTCAGATAGAGATCTGAATTTGGAAGATTTTGAAATTGAATGTTTTTGAATTTGAGGATTGATTTGATTTTGGTAAATTTAAGTTTGAAGAGTTTTTAATTTGATTTAATTTTGACACTCATTTGGCATGGTACTTCCTGAAGAGCCTCACCAATATTTAAAATTATCGGGTGGCATCCTTCAAGGTTAATCAGTTAATGTTTGAATTTTTCTTAAAGATCATCTCTACGACAAAAGGACAGTCTTGAGTTCGTTCAAGCTCCTCCACCGATTTCTCGGTAGGCTAAGATATGCATCCAAAGAGCCTAGACCAAGTATCCTACTTGGAAAGTTCTAAGTTGCTCTATCTTATCACGAGCTTCAACCAGTCAGGCTTCGCACGATTCTGAGTTTTATTGAGCCTTAAAGACAAAGCTCTACAAGGCCTCAAACTCCTCAAATTGGATTCGGGAACTCTACTCAATCGTGGTTTGACTTTGAATGACAATTCCCAGCATTACAAAATACTCCTCTAGTGGGGTTGATCTTGGACCCAGTATAGAGTGTAATTTTGTTGCAAAGGCTTCAAAGGAAAAGATGCCTAAATGTAAGGACTTACACATTCCTCAAGGACAGGATTTGATTTTTATCAAGAGTAGAAGATTCGTTAGTCTTATTGGAAATTTCCTCTAACCATTTGGACCCTGTCAAAACGACAAGCAGGAACAAATTTAGAAGTGCAGTGAGAAGTAGTGTTGACTCCAACTAACCTTGAAAAGGTTTAAGGATTTAGGTTTTGTTGTCCCAGACCAAGTTTCGTAGAAACTGAACTGGGGTCTCCCTTAAATAAATTTTGAATTGAAATTAACTTCAAAAGGTTTAAGTTGAAGAGAGAAATTTGATCTTTTCAATTTTCTTGCACGATTTTCTTCCATCTGATAGAAAATTCAAGCATGTTGAAAAATCTGAATTCAGGATTTTCAAAGTCAAGTATTTAAAGTTGATTGGGTTTTATTTTGAGATTTAAGGATTCAAAAGAAGGAAGGCCTCTTATTCCTCTTGTCTTTTTCTGGTGAAACATTTTGCGTATCTTTTGACTTTTTGTGCACTTCTTGATTTTTGGCGCATTTGTGCATTTTTTGATTTTTGGCACATTCGCGCATCTTTTGATTTCAATTGAATTCGAGAAGAGGCTCCACTTTCTTCAAATACCTTAAATTGATTGATCTTTCTATTTTGAATGTTGGGATTATATCTCAAGTATTAGAGAAGAAAATGCGTTCTCTTATACAAGGAAAAATAATCCTCAAAACACACCCAATTTTTTTTGAAAATAGTATCGACTTGACTTTTGGAAATCATTGAACAGATTCTAGACATGCGAGAATTGCCTATGAAGATAGAAGATTGCTTGAAGATTGATAAAATTTTTATTTCTTGATTCAACTTAAGTTTGAGGTAGATTTTAATTCAAAAGTTAAATAAACCCACAAAAGCGGTGGGAGGCAGGGGCATTCAAGCATTTGATGGAGTCAACTACAACTCTCTCCTACTCAAGACTTAAGGTAGAGGTCAATTTTCATTAAAAAGAGGAATCAACTTCCTTGAAAAATTGGATCTAGTACACTTGAGAAATTAGAAAGTTTTCCTTAAAGGTTGCAAGTCTAGGTGGCAAGACCCTTGTTAAAATGGAATTGAATTCCTACAATCTCTTTGAAGGAAAAGACTGTTACAGGGTCTGCAACGTCCCTAAAAAAAAATGACATCATTATAATCAAAAGATTAATCGCGATAGGACCCCGTTGAAATTTAAATTTCGACGGTATCAATATCTGATACAATCTTAGATTATTTCCCCCTCTCATTACTACTAGACTAGTAGTTAAGAGAGTGGCACCCCGAGTGGTTTCTACTCCTCCTCCTCTACAGATGATGTAGTGGGACACATGTAGTAACGTGCCTTAACATCTGCTAGTAGAGTGGACGGATCATATCCCTCAGTTGGGGGCCTATGGCCTATCGCTGGTGATTGCTCAATTATCTCTTGCTTGAGTCTTTCTGTGTAGTAATCAAGCAGGTGTATTGAAGATCGCGCTCTCATCTCTAAAACCTCCCTCCTTTGTGCAAGGAGAGGGTACGTAGAAGGAGCAACGAACTCTCGATTGGCTTCGAAGTCGGCCTTTTCTAAGGCTTCCAACTCAACGGTCTTTCTAGCCTTAAGATTCCTTTTTCTGGCTCTTCGAAGGTAGTTCTTCCTTTTGTTCCTACCGACGACAGGGGTGCTAGAATTTGATCCGATCTCAGACTGAGATGGTAGCTCATTTGTCGTTAATGACTTCTGGTTTTGATCCTCCTCAGTAGAGCATACAGTGGGTACGGGGGCGACAACAACCTCCATCTTAGAGATGGGGGAGTCAGCTCCTGATCCTAAAGTAACTTCTACTAAGGGGAAATTCCCTTGAGTACGAGCGGACAGATCTAAGATTCTTTCTCCATTAACTGAAATCTTGAGATCTTGAAATCTCATTTCATACTGAATTGAACTGCCACTAAGAATTTCTTCTACGGGCACATCTTTATTCAGTGAGAAGACGAGTTTCCCAGCCATTTGAGTGTTTGATTTCCTGGAATTAAAAGAACGTGATTTGAATTAGTAATTTGAAATTGAATTTAAATTTTAAGTTTGATTGATTTTATACAAAATTTTATAACTCAATCGTATTTAGTTTACACTGAACACGGTGGTTCATAAAGTTGATGAGAAACCTGACTCTTTCGCTACACCAATTGAATTGGGGCAAAATGTCAAAGTTCGAATTTGAATTTTAATATCAAATTTAAGGTTGAATTTAAAGTTGAAATCAAACTCAAGTTTAATGTTAAGATCGAATTTGGCTTGATATTGAATTTGAATTTGAGATTAAAGTCGAGTGGATCTTCTTCAAAGTTTGTGACTCAACAGACTGAGTTTAACTCAATCATGTAGGTTCACAACATTGATATGAAAAATCCAAAAATTGGGCTTAACTCTTTCATTTCGCCAATCGACTTGGGATGAAATGTCAAAGCCCAGATTTTGACTTTAAAATCAAAATTAGAGTTGAATTCAGTTTGGAACTGAATGGGTCTTTATCAGATTTTGAAACCCAACATATTGAATTATGTTCAAATATGTAGGTTTACAAAATTAATCTGAAGATCCCAAGATTTAGGCTTAACTTTTTCATCCCAACAAGTAATTTAGATGTGAAATGTCAAAGCCTAAAATTGATTGAAGAACTTTAGAATTGTGATGCATGTGTTCAACTACAACAAAATGTTATAGAAGACCCATAACACTAACGATTGAAATTGGTTTGAATGATTTTCCTTCATTTTTTGAAACTCAAAATGTTGATTTTTATTTTCAACATATGGTTAACAAAAATTAAGAGAAAATCTAGAGAGCTTGACTTGACTCTTTCACTGTACTGACTAGCTTAGAGTGAAATGTCAAAGATCAGAATTGACTTGAGAGTTTTGGGTTTGTGTTGCATGTGTTCAATTACAAAAGAATATTATAGAAGACACATGACAACAACAGTTGAAATTGATTTGAAAGATTTGGAAAGAGATTGAATTTTGACAATCCGATAGAATCTCCTCTCATTTTGAAACTCAATGTGTTGAATTCGCATTCAACATAAAGGTTTAGAAATATTGGGGGAAGATTCTTAGAAGTCGACTCGACTCTTTCATCCCGTCAAATTGTTTGGGAATGAAATGTCAAAGATAAACTTTACCGAAAGAATCAATCAAATTTAAAGGTGTGTATATTCTATCACTTGTATTGAATTACAAGATCTTTAATTCTGCTTCTAGTGATAGAATATAAAGATCAAAGGGATTTGAAATGGATTGAACTTTGCTAAAGGATTGAAATCTATGATTTTGAAGTTGAAGTATTTTCTATAAATTGTGAAACTTAGCATGCTATATATTTGTTCGCACGCGAGTTTGCAACATATACAGAAGGATTTTGGCTTGACTCTTTCGCTCTACCAATCAAGTTGGAGGCAAAATGTCAAAGCCCGACTTAAAGGGAGGTTTCCTGCACTCACCTCTCGTTTCACATGTCTTAATTGAGTTGGCCAAACTCACCCAAGAGAGAAATGGGTAGAGGGACCAACGGAGAGAAAGGTAGTCAAAACTACCGATGCAATAAAATTTATACCGCTATTAAAGATGGAGAGTGAGACTTGTCCCCAGCGGAGTCGCCATTTTTTGTTTTGATTAAAAAAAATATATTTATGTATATATAGTTTTGAAAATATATTAATTTTCTTTGGGAATATATTAAATTTTCAAATTTTAGCTTTGAAATAAAACACAACATTAGGAACGATATATATTATCTCAAATAGAGAGAATATCATTCACTAATTGATCTGAATTTCAAAGCTTTAAGGTTATCCAAGTTATCGTAGTCGAACTCAGGGGAGACAACATATGATCTCGGAAGATCAAAATTATGTTCATTCAATTGTTCAACTACAATAATTTGAATGAGAGACCGTTAATTTCATAATCAAAATCACAATAGAAATTGATATATCTCTCCGAGAAAAGAAGTTATCAATCACTATTGATCGTTTGAAAATAGAGATAACGATCGTTGAAATCTAAATTTTTCCAAAGAGAATTAATTATGGGTTTTGAAAAATTAATTTTGAAATCAATTCTGGGTTTCTAAATCTCCTACGAGCGCAAGCCCTCGTAGTTAATTACATCGTAGGAAAATTGGAAATTTTCCTACGAACACTCTCGATTAAAATAGCGGTGCAAATTTTATCTATGATTTTCAAGGCTCGATATCAAAGGGGAGAAATGGTAGGAATTTCAAGAGGGATTGGATCGAGGCTGAACAGTTATTTCTGGAGTCAAAGGAAGAAGGGTAGGGAGTATTTTGAGATTCTGAATTACTTCAGAAAACACTCCAATCTATCCTAAGTGTTAGGCTTGTATTTGATTGAAAGAAAAAATTTTAGTTTGAGTGATCAATTTTTATTAGAATTTTGGGATTCAATTCCCGAAAGTTGAGGTCTTATGGCCCGAGCCAGCCTCAGAACCTAAGTCTAAATTGGGCACTAAGAGTTAGCACCCCGAACCTAGCTAGTGCAATGCAATTCTGGTCTTACCCCGGCCTGGATTGGGGAGCCAGCTAAACCACCTAAACGATTTTAAAATATGAATCCGGTCTTTTTATGTAGAGTGATAGGAACGTTATTTAAGATATGTTTTTTTTGAGAACGAGGCTGACATCTAGAGCGGATCCTAATTGGCCCCTCAGACTCATGTTGGGTATTCGATGTCTAAGTAATGCAATTAAATATTAGACTCTTTTAAATTTGTTACTAATGCGATGCATGCTAATTGACTCGATTGAATGCAAAATCTGTATGTAGCAGTTTAAAAATTTTGGCTTAGAAAATAGGTTTTATCCTAGAGATTGCATAACATCCCCTTGACAGATCGGCACCCTCATAGGTCAGGTGGCCTGCCAGAACCCGCAGGCGGGGAGATGCCTAACAAGGTTGAGAAAGTATAATATGTATGCATGAAAAACCCTCGGCGAGTCCGAGCTTACTTCTTAAGACCGTTTAGAGTTGCTATCTTATCTTAAAACTTTTATTTAATTGAAGTAGAAGAATTTTTTTGACAGACCCCTAAGAGCCTAAATTCGCATTCCAGGTCAATCCAAATACGACATGCAAATAAAAAGACTAGAAAAACATGAGTTCTAATGCGCAATCAAATTAAATAAATCAACTACATTAAATATATCAAATTGAATGTCCATATGGCAAGTGCCACTTATTATTACATCACAGAAATGACAGTAAAGTAAAGTGGCCGGGCACCACTGGCTACAACCCGGATTTCTAATCCTAAATTAAATGATTTTGAGACTTGGGATTCTTCTCGTTGTCCAATCCTTCATCTTTTCACGAACATCTTGATTCGTCGGTTCAGGATATCCAAATGGAAAGAAACTCCCCTTGATCGGGGTGTTATCTTTCCTCTTTGGATATTTGCAAAGTATCCTAATTTGAATTCCAAATGGAAGAAGACTCTCCCCTTTAGGGATGTCTTCACCTCTTTGGAGTTCAAATTGGATATTTATATCCCAATCTCAAATCATTTTAAATAAATACAACCTTGACTGAATTAAATCTACATTGAGAGAAATAAGAAAAATCTAGACTCGATCCTGCAATGTTATCCTAATAATCAACAGTTGTATATTCATTCCCAAGCAGTTATAATATAAAAAAAAATTGAAATGCATTTTTTTTAGCCACACTTGGCCATGCTCTTTTTATTTAAAGGGGGTCTTAAGCGCGGCAGGTACCTGTGCAAAGAGTTATATTTTTTATTAACTGCCCCCTTTAGTTTTCAGCTCCTTATATGAGCATGGCCACCTGCATAAAATTGCACAAATATATATATGTCGTTCCTAGCCTATGGGTAGGTCTAACGCACAATCAAACACAGAGTGCAGAAAGCAAGTAAATAAACATAACAATTCTACACTAGCAAAGAGCATGCAGTGAAAGCTACGAAAATCCGGCACACAGCAGAAAAAAAAATAAAACACCGGCCTATCCTAAAACTAAAGTCGATGATCCTAGCACAACATCTAAAATGTGTGAGGTAGGTCATGTGGTTTTGATATGTCCTAAATAGGATTATTAATTAAAGTTGTTTCAAGTTTGATTGGTTGACAATCTTAAGGAATTTTTTTAATTAAAGTTTAAGTATTAATGATTTAAATCTTTTAAAATTAATTATTTAATTATTCGTTGGAAACCACCTTTGTTTCACACCGAGGCCGTGAAGTTTATTTCACCTTCCTTGGGGCTGAGTGAACAGCCTCGTAGGCCTGGGTTACCCAGTGGTACCCGATATGATTAAGTGTTTTAATAATTGATTAAAGATTGAGAGTTAATAAACTTTATTAAAAGTGTTTGGTTGCTGATTTTTAAAGACTTATTAATTTAAGTTTTCCATTAATTGATTCGTGGCGTTGTGCCACCAGGCTCGAGGAACCAGCCTCCTTAGGACACTTAGCCCCGCAGCCCGGAGTAGTCCAGCCGATAAACCAAATTAATGTAATTGAATTAAAGATCTTAAAATGTTGAATAATTAATGATTAATCAATTTTAAGGTTTAACACCCCTTAGAATCCATTCGTGGCGTTGTGCCACCAGGCTCGAGGAACCAGCCTCCTTAGGACACTTAGCCCCGCAGCCCGGAGTAGTCCAGCCAATAAACTTCATCTTTAGGATGGTTGTTGTGTTTTAAAAGGTTTTTTGAGTGTTCTAAACATTAAACTAACATTTTCTGGATTTTTAAAACAATTTTGAGTTTTTATGAATTTTATTGAATATTTTAATCATTTAATTAAGGGGTCAAAAGTTGAGTTTTTAATTAAGAGTGTTTTCTAGAATGTTAGTATTTTATTAAAATACTAGACCTTACTACGATCAGTTAGACAGTAAGTACGTTGAAAACGGATTTTTCTACATTTTATTATGAAGGTTTGAAGTTTTGAACTAGTTTTTAACTACGGTTTGACCAAATTGTTGACTTTTTCAAATATTACAGATTTCTGGATTTTAATATTTTTAATAAATACTAGGCATTATTATGAGAAGAATGCAATTGAGTTTGTTCAATTTCAATTTTTCTTGAATTAGTTATGAATTTTTAAAGTTTTGACTATTTATTGAATTATTGAAAATCCTTAATTAAAGGCCTCTTTTTGTGATTTTGCTCCAAATAGGATCCCAACTCCTTGAAATCAGCTCCAAAGGTCAGAAATGACCTAAGGAGAGATTCCCGAGTGTTTGGGAAATTTTTGAAATTTTTAATTATTATTAATTAATTATATTAATTAAACATTCAATTTCACTTAAAATTTGATTAAGGTTTAATTTGCTGTCAAATCAAGGGGCTTTCAATTTTCATGAGTTAAGGATTTAATTCTGGTCAGTTAGAGGGTTTATACATAATTTTTGGTTTTAAGTTTGATTTATTATATTTTCTAGAAGTTTAGGTGATTAAGGATTAATTAGGGGTTTGATTTAGACTTAATAAAATTTAGTGAACTTTGGATTTGTATTTTGATTTTAAAAGATTTGATATGTGTTTGAAAGCTAGTTAGGATAATTTGGAGTTGATTTAGATTTTTGAAGATTTTCATTTGATTTTATTAAGATCAAAGAAAGAAGAATCCTTAATCTACTAGTTGTTTTGAGATCAATTAATGTCCAATCAAGATGTATTTGATTACAAAGGTATATGACACTAGTTTTCTATGTTTATGTTCAATCCCAAAAGGGATATATGTGGTTCTTCCTAGATTGATCTAAATTTACTAAGACACCACCTTAATTGTTGTCCTTAGTGTCACTAAGTTATAGGAATGAAATCAATGTCTACTAACCCTTTGGACACTAATTATAAACACATCAAAGCAAACATGAACAAGATAAAGTGTCCTAACGCTCTATGGAATTATTCATGATAATTATTAAGTCATAGACTACAATGTAATCTATTAACCTAACAATTCTCTATGAAGAGATGGCTAATCAAATTGAGTTGACAATACTTAGAGAAAGAAAGGGATCTCTCTAAGCATATTTTCTCTCAATTTCATATCTTAATTATGTATGATTTGATGATTATATATGTATATAGATGACTATATACATGTATAATCTAGTATTCTAAAACAAATAAATCTCTATAAAATCATACATAATTAAGAGACCAAATCCATTTATCAGTAAAAGAGAGACTCCTACTGACTCCATAGAACCCTAATATGCTTGAAATGAGTTTTAGATTGAGTAGATTATGAATTTCCAAAAATCAAGATCAAATTATGATCAAAATTTTGTAAATTCATAATCCAGTTCATATTGCATCAAGATGGCTTAAGAAAATTATGGAGCATCAACCCTAGATCCTAAGACCTCTCTGCCAAGTTTTAGCCAAAGATGTTTTATATTTTTTTATTTAAAAATAAAGTAAGGTTTTATGTATAATTGAAATTATTAATAAAATATTTCTCAAAAGAATTTTTAATTATTTTTAAAATAAGGTACTCGAAAATATGAACAAAATGAGCCCAAGAACTCCAAAATTGAACCAGAAATGAAATTCCAGTAATTTTTTGAAGTTCTGAGCATTTTTTGAATTTATTTTGAGGGTTTTAAATGCTAGTCAAATAGCGGCTTTAATCGGGACACGCGGCACGCGCAGGGACGGCCATGTGGAAGGCGGCGGTCACGCGGGGCCCTCCACTTAACCAGCTCAGCGGGGTAACAGATGCCGTCGGATCTAACACAGGGCTGATCCGACGGCTGAGATCAGATCCCGTGGTGAATGTCTGATCTGAGCAATCGGACGGTTGATCAAAGTACCGCGGTTTGGAATGGATGAACAAGATCACGCCGTATGCAGATGGTTCTTCCAGCCGTTCATACGAATCAAACCAGACGGGATAGATGACCGAATCTCGTCCGTTAAAACTAAATAGATGAGATCAACGGACGTGATTTCGTCTTCCTCTTCCAGCCAAAACCGAGAGCCCTAAGCTCATTTTTTATTTCGTTCTTTTAAAATACCCAACCAAACGATGTAAAATTTTTAACAGATGTGTATTAGCGTCCAAGGAAGAATGTGGAATAATTTTTTAGCCATTTGATGCGTTATTTAGTGAGTTATTTAAGAAACTATATAAACGCCTAGGGTTAGAGATTTACATTGATTCAAAGGACGGATTGAACCGTTTATGGACTTGTTGCATTTGTAGATTGTCCACGCTCCTTTTTGTAGAAGACACCACGGCTGGAGGAGCTACGGATCGAGCTGGAGAAAGCCTGGACGTGGTTAGCCTTCGGTTTGGCCGGAAGCTCGCCGGCGGCAGCCTCCAAACGTCGGATTCCGGCCTTGGGGATGTATAGGGATTGGTTAAAAGCCTAAAGGAGCAAATGAGCTCGGCTGGAGAGGCTGAGTATGGAGAGATAGATTAGTTGTTCGAATGAGGGCTCAAATCTTTCATTTACCCTATTCAAAAGTCCCTAGGTGGTTTTGAACGGCTAGGATCGACTGGCTAGGTCCTCAGATGCTGCCAAGTGTCCCTAGGGGTTGTTGGAAGGCTGAGAGCAAGGACATCACAAGGACATCCTTCATGGAAAGGTGTCTTTGTCCTTTTATAAGCACATGGGAGTTGATTTGGGCTGTTTGATTTCAATACAAGGGTTGGGAGGCAGCTTAGGAAGGTTCTAGAGCTCTTTAAGTCTGCTGGGATGGTTTAAGGAGTGATAGGATTAATTTAAAATGGGTTTTGACCATCTTTTGACTAATCCTAAACCTTGGTTTGACTGTTTGACCAGTCCAAAGCCACTTGGCTTGCTGATGTGGCAGTGAAGCTAGGCTTGGAAGCTGGTTAGGTGAGTTGGAAGGGGTTCAATATTTGAGGATTAAAAATTTTGATGAAATGGAGGGATTTTGAAAGGGTTTTACCATATGTTGACTGGTCAAATGAAAATGTTGACTGCTGAGGTGGCAGCCAAGTGTCAATTCCAGATGTTTGGGAGTTGTTTGGAGGGAGTATAAAATCATGGGTTGAAATTTGATTGGATATAAGGGATTTTCTATGGGTTTGATCAAGTCGAAATGAACTGACTTGGTCACATTGACCATGGTGAGACTCCAAACAAATTAGATTATGTTTGAATCATCAATTAAAGTGGGTTTGAAAGCTTAAATGATTTGAAATAGTCAAATGGGTTGGAATGACCCATTTAAACTCTTAAGGGCCCATTAGGTCAACCTACGTTGACTGGGTCAACCAGGTTGACCCAGGGGGTGGGCCCAAGCTCAGAAGTTTTGTTTTGATATTTGAAAATTGTTGGAAGTGGTTCCAAATAATTCGGAGTTCATTTGGTTGGAAATCAATATTCGAACCCCATAGGGGTATTTTGGTCATTTTGGACTCATGATGACTAGGGGCTGAAATGGGTCCAGAAAAATGCAGTTTATTGTTCAACATATCAGGATTGATGGTCTGGAAGTGACTAGAGGCTTTGGTGAAGGCTCTAAGGTCAGAATCTTCAAAGTGATAGGTCCAGTGGCATAGGCTGTAAATATTTGAAGATTTTACAGCCTTTAGATTTTAGTTAAGTTTCTGAGGTTAAAGACCTCAGAATGGGCTCACATTTGGTGGGTTGCCTCCAGAGATATGTCTCATCAGTATGCAACTGACAGACTCTGAATCGGAGGTCATTTGATTGGGTTTCGAAGTGTTTGAAAATTCACTGGAAAAGGCTTTTAGGACTTGGCCTTTTAGCATTGAGTTTTGGTTTGAAATTTTGGATTTGGATTGGGTTTTGGATTTGATTGATCATGTGTCTGGATTTATTGATGATCTAGGTAGATCCTAAAATCTGACTCCTAGAAGGGTCTTAAGGTCCAGAATAGAACCTAAGGTCTGAAGTCTAGAAGGATCCTAGGGCCTAGAGTTTGAATTGATTTGAAAATTAATCTATGGTCAGGATTAGTCCAAGTAACCTCATACAAAAATGAGGTCAACATCGCCAGAACTGTGGGATCTAATCCATGCCGTTGATTAGAATCAATGGTTAGGATTTTGTCTTCCACCTTTCATGTGAACTCGAAGCCATAGGGCTTTTCCGTTGTGATCCGAGTGATCCCGCCAGAGAACTTCGACAAAATTTTACAGGGAGGATCAGGGGGGTAGAAACCTTCAATCCAATGATGGAGATCTGTTGGGGTGAAGGTTTCCTTCACACTTGCTTTTCTAAATTTAAGATTCAGTGTTTGAACATCATCCCCTCTAATAGATTTCATCCATGACTTAGCAACAATAGTTTTGGATGCTGGAAAAGAAGTCCAGATTTCTTCAAACCGTAGTTTCTTAAACTTACAAAATCCAGAAGTAAAAATATTAATCACTAATGGGTAAAGATCTAAAGCGATTCTACTAAGATGATGAACAACTGCTGGTTGAATAACCTTCAGAGCAGTCGAATTGAGGAGGCAGCAGTCCAGTCTTTCTAAAATGCATACACCAAGAAAATTTAGTGTTTGAACATCATCCTCTCTTCTTATTATTGCACCAAGAAAATTTAGGACCGATAATTCCAACATCATGGAAATCACAGCTATTCATGAACATGTTCATGTCTTGAGGTCCTTGAGAAAAAATAAAACTCTTACCACCCCTCTTTTCCTCTTCAGACAAAATGCAGTTGAAGTCTCCTTCGATAATAAAAGGAAGATGGGTATTTGAGTAAGCTTTTAAACTTTCCCACAATTGTCTTCTCTTGTAGATATCTTTGCATCCATATACCGTGGCTATCAGCCACTCACCTTTGTTTGGAATTTTGAACGATCAAACCACAACTTGAGAAGAAGCGTGAATCACTATAAAAGAACAAATGATGGTCTTGCAGCAAATCAATAATCCTCCAGATAGGCCTTCTGTTGGGACATAAGAGAAATCCCAACTATCTCCAATAAGTTTATTAACTTCTAGTCTATCAAATGACAAAACTTTCGTTTCAACTAACCCAATAAAGAAAGTATCAAACTCTTTTACAAACTCCCTTAAATAGTAAGAGGCTTCTATCTTCCAAGCCCCCTTGCAATTCCAAAAGGCTAGAGATGTCATTTGAATTTAAAAGTGGGGTTACTCCCACTCTTAATCTTCTTAGCTATTTCTCCTTTCCTTCTTTGGGTTAATATATTATCTTTTCCCAGTGAATTAAGCTCTTTAATAAGCTTACTTCGAATTTATTAGATTCATCCATCAACATTTCTGTTTCAAAAACATTACTCTTCATAGTAATGCATTGTAATTTGCCTTCTTCAAGTTCTCCTTCCCCTGATTCAGAGCCAAGGATTACCTCTCCTTCAACTGAACAAAGGTTAAGAATACCAAACTTGTTCTTATCAACTACTGGATTTTGAACCAACAAATTGGTTTCAGTACTCACAGGAGCTACAACAATAATAGTATTATCTTTGGAAACCTCCTCTAAAACTTCAACCTTTTTGCTTTCAGTACCTTCAAAGGTGCCTTATATGCTGGCAAAACCACTTCAGCTTTTCCTACTTTCTCTGAATTATGAACTGGATTGTCTTCAGAGGTTTGATCAATCATGTGAGAGGATTTATTGGAAGATTTTTGAACATAAACTGCTTTTGTTTTTTTTTGAAATTGGTTGCCTTCTATTTTGCATTACCCATAGTAGGAACAACCTTCCTTCTTCTTCTTATATCTTTAACTAGCATCCAAGGTTCATAAGCTTTGTCTAATTCTCTTTCATATTGAGGGGGCTGTATTTCCATTTCTAGATCAGATTTCTTTTGATTTGCTTCATAACTTACTGTCATTCCATCTTTGCATTTATCTACCAAGTGGCCTACCTTCCCCCACCTTCCACCCAAACACCGGTTGGGAATTATTGATCTAGAGCCCTACGTATACAAACTCTAACAAACTCCCTCTTGCTCCATTAAAACATGTTGCCATCAATCCAAAGTGGTTGTCCTATCATTAAAGCAATTCTATCCACATTGTCTTCATCCCAACAAATTAAAGAGAGGTGTGGAAGTCTGACCCATATTGGAGATGTTAGTCCTTTCAATGATGAAGGAGTGAATAAGGGAGACCATATGTCTAATCCCACTATATGTCCATTGACATACCAAGGCCCTCCTAAAACCTTGTCCACGGCTTCCATAGCATAGAAGGAACACATAATCCATCCAAGTCTGAGAGAAGTAATATTAAACTTCCCAAACATACTCCATTGACAATGAAGCTCTCTAGCTATCACAAAGATAGGAGCATTCTCTCCAAATACCTTGACTACAACAGAGTATTGAAGTTTTTCAGCATTCACCTTCATACAAGATTCGTTCAGCTTAATAACTTTTCCATCTTCTGATTAGTCTCTTAAAAAATTAACTTTGATATTGGGTTTCCTAACCATTGAATTGAGAACATTTTGTCCTTGATTATTATATGCAATTTCTTTAGTGATTCCTTTACCAACATTATCACAAACATCAGTAGTTTTATCCATTAACTTTTGAGCATAGGATACACCGTTCTCCAAAACTAAAGGTTTTGTAGCATTGTTACTAAACCTGCTCACAAATAATTTCATGCCAGAAGAAGATGAAGCTTCTATGTCATTGAGACTTTGAGTAGGAGAATTCCCGCTAGCTAGGCGAGGATTCTTAATTAGAGCTTGAGTCACAATTCCTTTTCCTTTTTCGGGAACAGGTAGATATTTTTTAAGAATAGCAGGTGAAGGCTCGTTGATCCTTAGAGGCCCTGCTTTGAAAGATACAAATGAGTCTTCAGGTTGAGCTAAGGCTGAAGATGTACCACCGAGAGGAATCCGACGATCAATGGCGAACATCACCGCTTCCTTCGTCATCGACGGAAGACCCGCCAAAATTATGAAATTGGAAAATTTGAAACAAAAAGGAACTTTCTCTCTCTATGTTTCCTGGAGCTTCTCTCTCTACCGCCAAAATAAAATTAATCTCTATCTACTGCAAAAACAACCGCAAAAAAAAAAGGATAGATTATCCATCTATATGTGGATGAAAGGCTGTAATGAAATTCAACTAAGTCCCCATACATTCCTAAATATTCCTCCACGGCCTTGAAATCTGCATGTCATCATAGTTAGAAATAATAATATTAGAGATTTCCATGCAGACTAATTATTTTCCTTATATACACAACTTAGCTAAGTTATCTATAGAATCAGTCTGCCTCATTAGGAAGAAATGTCTCGACTTTGTCAGTCTATCCATAATCACCCAAACTTCATTATTTCTTTGCCTCAATCTAGGAAAACACATAACAAAGTCCATTATCATGTCTTCTCACTTTCACTTAGGAATAGACAATGGCTACAATAAACTCTTAGTTTTTTATGCTCAACTTTTACCCTTTGATAAGTCTAACATTTAGAGACAAATTCGGCTACCTCTTACTTCAACTCTTTCCACCAAACATGCATTTCAGATCATGATACATCTTATTGCTTCCTTGATGAATGGTGTATCCAAAATAATGGGCTTCAAGAAAAATCTTTTTTATTTGATCACCATAGGAAGAAAATTAGAACCTCTTACCATAGAAAATGATACCTTGCATATCTTCCCTAAACTCAATCCTCTTTCAAGATGGAATGTAATTCATCAATTTTAGATATCTTCCATCTAATTTATGGGCTTTCGTAATTCTATCTTATAATGAACACATATGTAAAGTGCAGTACCTCTAATTCCAATCTCTCCATTACCTTAATTAAAGCTTGATTATAAGTTAATAAGTTTACTACTAACTTTCTAATCAATGCATCAGTAATAATGTTTGCTTTACCAGGTTGATCATAAATAATATCCAAAACATAGTTCAACCACCTTCATTACCCCAATTTTAATTCTTTCAGAGTAAAGATATATTTTAGACTTTGGTGATCAATATAGATCTCACAATGAATACTATACATATAATGTCTTAAAAATTTTAATAACTATTAATTCCAAATCATGAGTTAGAAAATTTTTCTCATGTTACTTTAACTGTTTAGAAGCATAAGCCACTACCCTTTCATTCTGCTAAAGCACACATCCCAATCCTTTCAAGGATTCATCATTGTATACTTAGAATCCTTCTATGCCCAATAGAATAATCACTTAGGGGCTGACGCTAAATATTCCTTCAACCTCAATATACTCTCTTTACACTTTGGTGTCCAATCAAACATCACAATCTTTTAGATTAATTTAATTAAAGGGACAACAATATGTGAAAATACCTTGATAAAATTTTGATAGCACCCTAACAAACACATAAAGCCACGAACCTCAGTCACTAACATCGTCCTCTGCCAATCCACCATAGCTTACACCTTCTAATGATCAAATGTAATTTCTTATTTGCTTTCAATGTGCCCTAGAAATACTATGGAAGTCAGCCAAAACTCACATTAAAAAAATCTAGCATACATTCTCTATTTTCTCAATGTCTCTTGGGTTAATATCAAATGAACAACATAATCCTCTTCTTTTTTTTTGAAAATGCAATAAGCAACTTTTTATTCACTTACTATTTACAAAGGAGGATTCCTCCTTTAACAATATTAGAAAAAAAAAGGAGGAACTTTATCCGTAGAGAAATCATCCCAATAAAAGGACAAAAAAAGAGCATAGTTAGCGCAAAAATCGGCTAACTTATTACAATTTCTTTTAGTAAAAGAGAAAATGAAATGCTTATAATTAGAAAGAAAATCTAAATCCTTAGGCTTTAGAAATTCTTCATCAATCATCGGCTTTATCAAGGAGTTTTGAAATATTTTGATGACATTAAAGTTGTCACCCTCAATGACTATGCCTTTTACTTTAGGCATCCAATCTTGAATATAATCTCTCAATGCCCGTATTGCAAATAACTCCATTTGTGAGCAGTCCCAATGAAGACATTGCATTCCAAAAGCAGCTAAACCACGACCTTTACTATCCCTGAAAACTCCTCCAATGCCGGCTTTGTTATTAGGAAGAACTGGAGCATCTATATTCACCTTGATCCAACCCGAAGGAGGACGATGCCAAGAAGATTGAGATAGCTTATACAGCTGATTAGCATCCCATTAATTCCGGATTAAACAAGAATCAAAAGATGAAACAGTTAGAATAATTGAATTTGAAGCAGTAGTAGAACAGCTGTCTTCCGTCCCTCCATGAACTAGTTTGTTTATGCTGTTCCAGCAATAGAATACCACAGAGCAAATTAAATTCCCAAGCAACGGATTTGATATAGCCAACTTATTTAATAACTGAAACATTCAGTTAAAGAATCAAATGTTGGGATAATAAAATGCCAGGCAGTAAGCATTTCCAATACCCTTTTAACCATATAACATTTTGAAGCCACATGCTCTGTATTTTCCGTCTCCTTACAACCTCTTGGACAGCCTCCAAAATCAGTCAGCCTCCTATATAAAAGAAATCCAAATGTAGGGATTATGTTTCTACATAATCTCCACCAAAACATATCTATCTTTGGCTTTAACTTCAGTTTCTTTCTCCAGATCAATGTTTCATCTTCCCTGTCATTATCAAATCTCTTCACATATGCAATTGCTGCTATAAATTTACCAGAGAACTTCTTTATACATTCCATCTTGTCTTCATTATCTTCAATATGAATTGGTATTGAGACAATCAATTCAATCAGGAGCTGACCAAAACAGTGCTTCAACTTGTTTATGTCCCACATTCCATTAGAAATAAAAGCTGAAACCTGACTGAATTCTGGATTTAAGACTGTTACAAAGGTAGGCCATTTGTCTATAGTCTTATCCAGGATCCAAATATCTTTGAAAGTATCTACATTCACTCCATTAGAAATCCTCCACCTCATAACAGGATGCAAGTATTCTACTCCATTCAAGATGATTTTCAAGGTTTAAGAGCAGCAGCTTCTATTAGCAACATTCCATATTTCATTTCCATACTTGGCTCTTAAAACTCTATTGAGAAGAGAGTTAGGCTATTTAACAAAATTCAGTGCAAACTTAGACCTCAAAGGTCCCAATTTTTCCACCAGAGATTGTAAACCATAGCCTCCTTTATTTTTTGGTTTACACAAGATGTTCCAAGTAACATAGTGCATTCCATAGCTTCCATCACTTTTATTCCAAAGAAAAGCTCTACACATTTTCTCCACTTCATACAATACTCCCAAAGTAATTAGTGAGTGGTTAGATAGGTAAATTGGCAATGAGAGAACTGAAGTATTGATCAAGGTAGCTCTTCCTGCAAGAGAAATAAATTTTGAACCCCATAGGTTCATTCTAGCCGTTGTTTTCACAATGAGTTTATTGAAATCTGATTTGACCAATCTTCTAAGAGAAATCGTTACTCCCATATAATCCAACTCTTTAACCATTTTCATCTTGATGATCTTGACAAGAGATCTACACTTCCTCTTATTGACAGATTTACTAAAAAGAACTGAAGATTTAAGCAAGTTTATTTTTTGTCCTGTCCAACTACAATAGTTCTTCAAGATTTTATCTACTTTCTTCAAGCATTTCTTATTAGCACTAGTGAATATCACTATGTCATTAGCATACATTAAATGAGAAATAATAGGGGCACTAGGATTAATTTTTACACCAATCTTTTTCCCTCTTTGTTCAAATTCTTTCGTCAATAATTGGGAACACTAGATAAATAGAAAAGGAGATAATGGGCATCCTTGTCTAAATCCACATTCGGCCTCTATCCACTTGGAATTTCTTCCATTAATCAAAATAAAGTATTTGGGATTAGTAACACATTCCATAATTATCTTTGAAAAAAAAATTGGAAACCAAAACCAATCCAGCACCTTTTCCACTGTAGACCAACTCATACTGTCGTATACTTGTTCCATATCAACTTTGATAGCCACCAATCCTTTCTTAGCTTTAGAATATCTAAACTTGTTAAATAATTCCTGTGCAAGAAAAATTTGATCTAACATTGACCATCCCTTTATGAATGAATTTTGTACTTCAGAAATGATTTTAGGAAATAAGAAACTCATCCTGTTTAAGATCATCCTAGCCACAATCTTGTAAATAGCATTACACAAGCTAATGGGACAATAATTAGCAGGTGTCAAGGGAGTATCAACTTTAGGAATTAATATCACATTGGTCTCTTTCCAACTAGGGCAAAGAGAGCCAAAAACAAAAAAATCATTGATTGCTGCCCATACCTCAAGCTTAATGATTGACCAATAAGACTTAATAAAAGAATAAGTGATGCCATCAATACCAAGTGATTTTTTGGCTTCCAAGTTTGTAATAACCTCCTCTAGATCTTTTATAGAGAATTCTTTGCAAAGAAGTTTGCAGTCCTCTCCATCCAGCTTTTTTTAAGATTGCGGCCATCCTTCTACTATGCAGTTCCTAGATCTCCATTTACAGCTGAAGAAATCGATTAAATTTTCTTCAATGTTCATCTGGTCTTCACAGATCAAACCTTCTCCATTTTTAACTCCGTTGATCCTATTAGCATTTCTTCTTGCTGTAGTAAATGCATGGAAGAACTTGGAGTTAGAGTCTCCATCTTTCAACCATTGAATTTTTGCCCTCTGCTTCCACAACATGCTAAGCCTGCCTAGAGTGGCATTAAATTCTGCAACTTTGGACCTCAAACAGCGAAGCTTCAGTTCTAATAAACCTCTCAAATTCACTTCTTCTTCTTGCAATTCTAGGATTTCCCTTTTCAGCTTTTCTTTTTCTTCAACCAGGTTTTTGTGTTTCGCCTTACTCCAAAAGAATAAGAACCTCAAAGTTCTTTTAAATTTGATATTTTAGATATCCGCAGAAGAACCTCTAACTTGTTTGCTCCAAGAAGCTAGAACAGTTGAATGAGATGCTTTATAAGATAACCAGATATCTTCGAACATAATATTTCTCCTCTTTATTATCTTGGAAGCCATGATTTTAATAGAAATTGGACAATGGTCCAAAGTTATTCTAGCTAAATGCCTTACCACCGCCGTCTGTAGAAGATTTAGAGCAGCATAATTAAGAAGACATCGATCTAATCTCTCCAGGATCCTTCCTCCTCCATTTTTATTATTACACCAAGTGTATTTGGGACCCAAGAAGCCAACTTCATGTAGGTCGCCTTTGCTCATGAAAGAGAGCATGCCTTGTGAACCTTGAGAATGTACAAATTTATTCCCACCTCTTTTATCACTTTGAGATATTATGCAATTAAAATCTCCCCCTATAATCCATGGAAAATTATTATCATAATTATTTTCCAATTTACTCCAAAGGAGCCTTCTTTTACTGCTCCCCCTACTCTCGTAAACCGTTGCTATCATCCAGCTATGATTGTTATTGATTTTTAAGCCTTCCCACCACTACTTGTTCATTGGCTTCAATAACTTCAAATGACGCCAAGTCAGCCCTCCAACATACCAAAATACCACCTGATAGAACTACTGCAGGATACATAAAAAAATCCCAAAATTCTCCAATGAATTTTCTTACTTCCATAGTATCCATTACAGATACTTTAATTTCCACCAGCCCTACAAACAAAGCTTCGGTATCTTTAACAATCTCTTTCAAATACCTAGAGGCTTCCACCTTCCTTGCCCCCCTACAATTCCAAAAGATAAGGGAACTCATTTCTTCTTTGAAGTGGGAATAGACTCACCACAAATAACTTTAGTTTCACCCTTCCTTGTTTTAGACTTCAATGAATAATTCCCCAAGGTCTTAACTTCATCTTTTACTATTAAATTCACCACAAATAACATAATCCTCTTCAGTCTTTTAATAAATTAAAAGATTATCAATAAATATAATGATAAATTAATCTAGACATTCTTTGAACACCTTAAACACCCGGTCCAAAAACATAGATGATGCATTCATCAAACCAAATGGAATTATAAAAAACTCATATTGCTCATATCTAGTACTAAATTATATCTTAATACCATCTTTATTCTTCACCCTTAACTTATGATAACCTACTTTCAAACTAATCTTAAAAAAATATAACTTCACCTTCTAGTTGATCAAATAAATTGACAATCCTAGGCCACGAGTATTTACTCATTACAGTCATCTTATTCAACTCTCTATAATCAACACATATTCTCAGAGATTCATCCTTCTTCTTCACAAATAATATTGGAGCTCCCCATAGAGATTCACTCGGCTAAATGAATCTTTTCTATAATAACTCTTGTAGCTATGCTTTCAATTCATATATTTCTCTTGACATCATTCTATAAGGAGTTTTGCTATCAGAGTTGTACCTCACATCATCTCAATACAAAACTCTATCTTTCTCTCTTGAGACAACCCATACAACTCCTTAGGAAAAATATCAGGGAACTCCTTCACCACTAGAATATTATTAATATCTTCAATTAGCTTGTTCAAGTCTCTCACATAAGTAAGAAATACATAACCCCATTCTGCCAAGCTATATTCACTTGGAGTATAGGAATTAAAGAAGTCTAAAACTTCGAATTCCTAGAGAATAAAATATTTCAGCATCCAAGCACATACTCATTTCTTCTAATTACAAATTAATATATGCATTATATTTACTCAACCAAACCATTCCAATGATGATATCAAACTCTTTTAAAAGAAAATTATCAATGTTACTGCCAACATCCTACCATAAATCTCAAGTTCACACAAATAGAGTTTGGTAACAACCACCAAATCCCCTATAGGTAATATTGAAGAGAACTCAGGATATAATGGAAAGAGATGTAAACTAAGATCACCAACATGCTTAGACATAAAAGAATGACATGGCCCAAAATAAAAAAAAAAAAAAAATACTAGGACATGCTGAAACATAAACCATACATTTTATCACATCCTAAGCTTCCTTTGCCTCTTGTTGAGTAAAACTATAAACTCTTGGTTAAATTTGAGGGGTACTACCAGTTCTTATAAATTCTTTCTGCACTCCTAATAGCCTTCCACTAAATCTTCTCCCACTACTCATTATTAGTCCTTCATTGATGGTTCTAGAAGAAACCACCATAAACAGCCACCTTTACTTACGTCTAGCTTTAAATCTACCCTCTTGTATAATATGGGGACACTGAGCTATCTTGTGACCTGACTTGCCACAACTTAAAAATTGACCTATATTTTTTGAATATCTATCGAAATGCCTTCTAATACAATACCCACATAAAGGGACATTACCAACTAATACAAATCCACCCGCACTTATAGGAACTATAGAACTTTTCTTCTTAACATCTTCACTGCCACTAAAGCTGAGCTGCTTCTCAGCAACTCCCCTTGTGGAGGGCTCCCCTCCAAATTTTCTTCTACTAGCATCCCATCTTTGTAGTCTTGCATCTAAATCATTTTGAATCAATCTATCCCGCTCTAGTAATTACAAAATGTCACAAATGTGAAACCATACTAGCCAATGCCTCATATTGTCCCTTAGTCCTCTTAGAAAATGAATGTTTCCATAAATTGATGCTAAGGGAAATATCTATAATCTTTGGAGAATTGAATTAATAAAATCTTCGGTAAGTTTCTACAATGTTTTCTTGTAGATAAAAATGGAAAAGGTTAGTGTGAATTTTATTATTCTTAAACAATTTTTAATCATACAAGTACGTTTTTAACTTCTACATGAATTAATTGCTTTGATTATTTTCTTAATCTTTTTATTTTTTAAAGTAGGATTATTATTAAAATTGAGATAATGGAGTTGTGTAGAAAGTCCAGCAATGAAGTTCTATGTTCTAGCTGTTGTGGTGGAGGTTAAGGACCATGAATGACGACATGCATCATTCACTTTGATTTCAACCTGTTTGTAGGATTTAGTTCCATTCATCATAGATCAAGAAATGGCCACTTCCTTGCCTATCTAATGTGGTTCTAATGCGCCAACTAATTTCAATTGAAGAGAGAGAAGGTCCACAAAAATAGGAAGGATTTTCGTGATTTTCGGCTACCATTGTTAAAGATGGAAGAGGGTGGCCGGTCATCTAAGGATGACTAGAACACCTCATCCTCATTATCTGTCGCGCGTCCAACTTTGTTGGATTCAAAAGGTATTTCATTAAACCGTAGCTTTTCTCAAAATTTCATGAACTCTACTCTGATAATTAGAGAGGGAGGGTTGGTATCTAAGCAGAAGACTTTGCCAAAGCCAGGAAAAGGAAAAGAATTTTTTTTTTATTTGAACAGTAAGCCTTTCTCAGCTAGATCAATTTTTATCCCTAAATTAAATGATTTGGAGGCTTCTTCTGCAGATTGCAAAGATAATAATCTGTTGAAGAATGATGATGGTTTTGACAACAACACTTGGTGATGTTAATATTAAAAATCAAGTTGCTTTTTCTGAAATGGAGAATTCTAATGTGTGGATTAAAAAACCACATATTAAAATAAATTTTAATGGAGTTGTTGATGGAAATGAGGAAGTAAATGCTGTTAAGCTTGATATGGAGAATCAATGAGCCAATGTTCAGGTTTTAAGAAACTCATTAATGTTGAAAATTCTAAGCAAGAACTTGCGTTTTCAATCTGTTCTATTGAATTAAGCAGGCAATAGACTAAATTTTTGAAGGTTTCATATAACCTCGCTCGGATTGGACTAGCTTTTGTGTTTGTTTCAATCATATGAAGAAATGGAGGAAGTTCTTAATGGAGGACCTTGGTATGTCGGGGGCTTTGTCATTGGTTTAGATAGATGATCACCTAATTTCTCTCCCATCTCCATGGATGGGATTTCTTCTCCCATTTCAGTTTGTATACCCCATTTGCCTCTTCATTGCTGGCATGAAACCAATATTATTAGAATAGTTTCTAGTATTGGGACTCCTTTATTATTATATGGCAATATGTTTAGATGGCAAAAATGCAAAAAAATTTATTTGATAAGAAGCAATTTGATTTTCCTGGGAAGAAGGATTCATGTAGAATTCCTATTTTAGATAAGGAAAATGTTGTTCAGGCTGTATCAGATAGAATTACATTACATTTAGAAAATTCCAAAATATTCAGTGTGCTATCTCTTTAAGGAAAATATAATAAGGAGGCTAATTTATCTCATATTAACAATGTTAAATTGGAGAAAAATTTAAGTGAGGATGTTGATTGTCAGGATGTTCAAATCCTGGAAAATAATTCTAATGACAGGTCTTCAATTAGCAATTGCCAGGATAATTCTATAGACTTGATTGCTGATCAAGCTATGTTAATTCCTGATTATGTTCAAATTTCATAAATTGATTTCATAGATGCATGAATTAAGGAAGGAGATGATGAAGCTATTTTTGCTATTTCAACATCGGTTGCTGAACCGAATGAATTTCAAAATTCAAAAATTGAATTCAAAAGTGCTCAAAATCTCGAAGAAGTTGGAAGCTGTTATTGCTGAGTCAGGATTTGAACTGTAAGTTGTTAGTCCTTAACTAATTCTGAGAAATATGAGGAAATGGGAACTCCTTCAAACAGTATACGAGGATTAAGTGTGAATATTGCTGGGAGGGTACCGGAAGTTACTCCTGCTTCTGAGGTTAATTTGAATTTTAAAAAGGCTGTGTTAGTCAAAGGGAAAACTTCAACAATTAATATGGATTATTCTTTCGATTCTAAGCATAAAATCTTCAAAGAATTACAATCATTGGGACCGAGAGAAGATTTTCCTAGAAGAAGGTAGGCGGATCTCAGTTCAAAGAAAGTTATGAGGGGTTCTTCCCCTTTAGCTAATTAATGTTTTCTTTTTCTTTCATTGGAAACAACAGCAGGGAATTTCTTAGAAGATACTTAATGATGGAACATATGATCAAAGAGTATCCCAGATTACTTGTTTTGGATTATAGACTCAGGTTTTGGAAGTGGCACCAGAGATTTCTATTGAATGATTTATTAGATGGTTGTTGGATATTGGTGAATTCTTGTAATTGATTTTTAGTTTTTTGTAGTTTTTATTGCTTTCTTTTAGCTTTTTATTTGTCCTCTAAATTTACTCTAATTGATTATGGGATCGGCATTAGGTCTTAATTTTTAACCGGTTGGGAACTCTGGGATGCTAACCAACCTTTCAGGTTGTTTTATTTATTTGGTATCCCCTCCACCCTAAGGGTTTTAAAATGGGAAATAGTGGGTCTCATTTCAAATTATGATAAATTTAGTTTAGCAAATAAGCTTTCAATAAGGTTTCTTTCCTAGTTGGATCAAGGAACCAGTAGTTTTATTTTTGGTTCTAGTTTGTATTAGGTTGATCTTTTTTTCTTTTAATGCAATATTGCATTTCTTCAAAAAAATAATGTGGTTTATTATTATGTCGCAAATTTTATAGAAAATCTTTTGCTGGTTTATGCTTACAAATATGAATCTTCATACATATAAAAAATTGGAAAACGGTGTTATTCTAAACTTAGAACTTCTAGAAAGTAGAATTGATGTTTTGTTCGAGAAGGAGGCTAATAATGCGGATGTTGCGAACAACAATATTGAAACTGATCATAATATTTTTATTTCGATTGACTCTATGCTCCAAGACAAGATGAATTCGGATTTATCTTTACCTCATTTGCTTTCTAATGACAATAGAGATGTCAATAAAGATAATGAATTATTGGGTACTAAGGATATGTCAAATGAGGACTGTGAATAAGGTGAATTCATCCATACTTCTAGTTTGGATCCTATAAATGCGGATCACGAGACTATTACGACTAATGTGGATTCTTTTTCTTCCAATCATGATAAGATTGCTCAAAAAAGTATTGATGATGATTTTTTCATTAAGATTGGTTAAAAGAAAGGTAAACATATTATAAATTCCTTACCTTCTACACCTCGTTCTACCAGAGCGCAAACTATCTCAATAGATTGTAATGGTTAAGGCACTTATTTGGAATGTGAGGGGTATTGGGGAGCGGAGTCTAAAGTTAGAGTAAAAAATCTATGTAGAGTGCATTGTATTCAGTTATTGGTTTTGATTGAGCCTTTTGTTTCGAATGATAAGCTTGCTTTTACTGCTTATCATTTGGGTTTTTCCATGTATTATGATAATTGCTCTAATAAAATTTGGATTATGTGGAATAATGACATTAATGTGACTATAATTTTGAATTTTCCTCAAGTTATAAGCTCTCAAATTAGTTTTTTTTTTTTTTAAATATTTTAAGTGTCATGTCTCTTTTGTGTACGCTGCTTGCTCTAGATTGAGTCGCCTTCCACTTTTGGAATAATTACTTGATTTAGCTCCTAGCATTACTGGTCCTTGGTGTGTCCGTGGTGATTTTAATATTATTTCTAATGCTTTTGAGAGAGTGGGGGGAAACTCTCCTAATCCAAAAGCTATGGAAGAATTTAATTATATGATTAATTATTGCAATTTGCATGACATTGGATTTTCTGGCAATTCTTTTACTTGGAATAGAGCTACTATATGGAAAAGGCTTGACAATATCCTTTTTAATAATGATTGGATTGCTAATTTTGCTATGACTAATATGGAGCATTTAAGTAGAACTCATTTTGATCATGCACCATTACACCATTAATACTAATAGAAATGTTGGCTCTTCTGCTTTTAGATTTTAAAACAGATGGTTCTTATATACTAGTTTTATGAATATGGTTCATACAAATTGGCATGCTCCTGTTTACCCAAATAATAATATCACAGGCATGTTAGGATTATGGTCTAAGTTGAGTAAATTAAAGTAGTCTGTGAGATGGTGGAATAAAAATATTTTTAAGAATATTTTTACTAATATTAAGAAAGCAAAGAATAAGGTTATTGAGTTGGATAAAGTTTATTTGGAGAATCCTAATTTTGATAACCTTAACAACCTTAACATTGCTAAGTACTCTCTTTTTCAGTTGCAGAATTAGGAGGAAACCTTCTGGAGGCAACAATATAATGTTAAGATTATTTTGGAGGGTGATAGGAACACCAAGTTTTTTCATGCTTTAGCTAATAAGAATAGAATTAAGAACGACATTCATAAAATTGTTAATAGTGATGGTAGCATGGTTGATTCTGAGGAATTAATTTTTAAATCTGGAGTTGATCACTTTATGAATATTTTTAATAACAAGAGTAGTTATATTCCTATTATTAATCCTTATGTTATCCCTCACATAATCACTAATAATGACAATCATTTTCTCACTCAACCTACCTCTGAGACCGAGATTTGTAATGTTATTAATGAAATGAATGGAGATTTCGTGGCTGGTCCTGATGGGTTCACTACCAAATTTTTTTAAAAAACTTGGAATATTGTTAAACTGGATGTGATTAAAGTGGTGAAAGACTTCTTTACTGGATAGCCCTTACCCTAAATTCTATTCTTCTATGAATATTGTTCTCATTCCTAAAAAAGATGCGGCCAATAATTGGAATGATTTCAGATTGATTAGCATTTGTTCTTTTCTTAACAAACTTAATTCTAAAATCATTTCTAGTAGACTAGTTAATATTCTTCCTAGAATTATTTGTTATAATCATACTAGTTTTGTGAAGGGTAGGAGTATTTTTGACAATGTTCTTTTGGCTCAAGAGTTCACGTATGATATTAATACCAAAGTGAAAGGGGGCAACATTATCTTGAAACATGACATTACAAACGCTTATGATAACCTCAACTAGAATTTTTTTATACAATGTTTTGTCTTTATTTGGGTTTAGTGATTATTTTATTATGCTTATTAAGAATAGTATTGAGAATTATTATTTCTCTTTGATCATTAACGAAAGGAATCATGGTTTCTTTAAATCTTCTCAAGGTTTAAGGTAAGGTGATACTATTTTTCCTGCTCTTTTTATTATTGATGTGGGGTATCTTTCGAGGAGGTTGGAGGAGTTATATTTAAGGCATCCAAAGCTTCTTTTTCATACTACGTGGGGTTTCCCGATTTCTCATCTTAGCTTTTCTGATGATTTTAGTTTATATTCTAATGGTTCTATTAATAACATTAAAATGTTGATTAATTTTCTTTTCCAGTTTCAAGACATGAGTGGTTTGGCCATTAATAAAGATAAAAGTACTTTTATTATTGCTAAGTCTGTTAATCAAAATAGTACCAATGCTATCATAGGATTTGTGGCTTCCAATCCAAGTCGTTTCCCATTAAGTACTTGGGTACCCCTATTTGTAAACGTGAAAAGAAAAATTAGCTTTTTGAAGATATGTTTAGTATATTTCTGAGAAAACTCTCTCACTGGTTTTCTAAATTTCTGTCTTTTGGTCGGAGATTGGTGCTCATTAAAACTATTTTGAATTCTATTCTCATTTATTTATTTCACACTTTGCAACCTACGGTGTCGATTTGCCTTAGAATAGAGAGGATCCTTAATAAGTTCTTATGGGGCTTTAATAATAATAGCAATTGTATTTGTTGGGCTTCTTGGAAGAAGATTTGTGGGGTTTTTAATGAAGGTGTTTAGGCTGTAAAAATCTAAGTGATATGGTTCAAGCTTTTCTCACAAATTATGGTTCTCTTTTATATCCAAAATCAGCTTATGGGCTCGTTATATGAATACTAAATATTGCAAAGATATTCATTCGGTGTTATGTTGTTATAAAAGTTCTGATTCTATGATTTGGAAATGTGCCGCATTAAATGGGAGACTTAGTAATTTATTCAATGGGGGCTAGGAAAAGGTGAGGTTTTTTTCTTACAAGCTAATTGGCTGGGTTCTTTTCCATAGATAACTTTTTATATACGCATACTCTTGATAATATTAATGTTAATAGTTTTATTATTAATGGCCTTGGAATGTCAATAAACTTTTGGAGGTTTTTCCTACTATTTTAATTGATATTATTTTGACTATTCCTTTACAATTATATTACAAGGATAAAATTTTTTCAATCTTTCATCCTCTGGTAAATTTCACTTGAAGAATGTTTGGAATACTATTAGAATTAAATATGAGATATCCCATATTTATTTTGGTATCTAGCATAACAATATTCCAGTTTTGTATTCCATCCTTGTGTGGAGGTGTCTGAAAGGATTTGTTCCGGTTGATGAATTGCTTCAGAAAAAAAAGGTTTTATTTTTCCTTTTAAATGTCAATGTTGTTCTAATGTGGAAAATGTTAAACATGTTTTTATGAATTGGAATATTGCTCAAAAAGTGTGGAGCTATTTTATAGCTCAAGCCAATAAAGGTAATGTTAATATTAGTAATGATGTTTTTTCTATGTTTGAGGGTTGGATGACTACTTCTAAAGGCTACATCTATAATTAATTGCCCATTCTTATTTTGTGGTATCTTTGGAGATCTAGAATTGATGCCAAACATAATGAAATTAAAATGTATGCTACTCAAATTATTTCTAATATTAGAAATAAAATTTTACAATTTTATTATGTCAATCTTATTTATGATAAGATTTTTCATAATTGTATTAACTTGACTTTTGACTTTAGTATTCCTACTGATTGCGGGCTGTCGAACTATTTTGACAAGATTGTTAGATGGATTAAACCTAAACATCCATACATTAAACTTAACTCTGATGGGTCTATTGGGCCCTTCGAAGCGGGTGCTGGTGGCATTATTCGGGATCATTCGGGTTGTGTCTTGCAGCTTTTGCTGGTCCTTTATAATTATGTAGTGTTATTACTGTTGAGCTTATGGGTTTATCCTATGGACTAAATATTTATATTACTTTATGGTTTGAATATCTGTGGGTTGAGGTGGATGCTATGCTGTTAATTTATATTATTAACAAAGTTGTGCCTGGTAACCCTCAAAACTTTTATTTGATTAGGAAAATTAAACAATCCCTCTCTTCTATTATTTATTCTATTTCTCACATTTATCGTGACGCAAATTCGTGTGCTTATTGGTTGGCTAACTTTGGTTGTCAACTTGATAGCTTTCTAGAGTTGAATATTAGGAATTTACCTCCTTTGGTGAAAGCTATTATTAATTTAAAAAATGGTGGTTTTCCTTATATCCATAATGGTTGATGTTGCTATTTATTTTGGTCTTTTAGCTCTATTTCCTTATTTCCTTCATTTGATTTTGGGCTGTTGCTCCCCTGTTAGCCTATTAAGCTGGCTGAGTTTCTTATTTTTGCAGAGTTGGGTGGTGCTGGTGGGTTTGTACGATTTTTAGCTTTTGTATTCTGGGTTGTTATTCAAGGAGGGTCCTTATCATTTATTTATCTTGCTAGTGTTATTTGATGCGTGGGGTCTTTTTTTAATTTTGTTATTGGTGGTGGGGCGGACTATTTCCTCATATTTCTCACATGTGATGGCTCAGGAAAACTGCTATTTTGGTTGTGCATTTTGGGTGGCTATGAGCTTGGGTTGGTGTATGTTCTATTTTTTAAGTTATATAGGGGTCTTATTATCTGATTCCATTGATGTTAGGTGGTTTGGGTGGTTAATTATTATATGGATTTCATTCTGTGGATTAACTGCTGCTCGTAGGTGTAATTGTTTTTGCTTATGGTACATCATCTGGTTCTCTAGTTGTTGTTTCTTGAGTCTATGTCCTTCTATTATGGCTTTTCATTTTATATTTTGGTTTTTTTGGTGATTGTGGTGTTGTGGTTTTTGTTGAGGGTAGTGCCTGCTACAATTCTATAAATTTTGGTGTTGTTATACACATGGTTGCTATGATGGTTCTTTTTGGTTATTTTACTGGGAGTTTGCTGCTCCTTATTCTGACCGAGGTTGTTGCAGTATTTGCCTTCTTTGCTACTGGACATTGAGACACTTTGTGTTGTTATATTACAATAGTTTTTAGCATTTGTGAATTTTACTATTTTTTCCTAAGTGGATTTCATTTATAAAAAAAGACTACTATCATAATTTATATTGTTAATTGTATATTGAAAAATAGATGAATGAGTAAAATGTTCAAGTATATTATTTCTTAATAAAATAAATATTGTATATTAACTTCGATTATAAAATTAGTGTTGCATCAATATTGAGTTAAGTATTGAAAGTTCGTTAGGGATGTTAAACCCTATGAACTAGTCCCAAGGCTAACCAAGAGGGGGGGGGGGGGGGGGGGGGGGGGGGGGGGTAATTGGTATTTTAAAAAAAAATTTTGAAACCCAAAGAACAATTATCACAAACCAAAATCACCGCAAAAAAATAAGTGCGAAAAAATTAAAAGTGCGGAAGCAGTAAAAAAAACACAAGGGTTTATAGTGGTTCGGTCAACTTGACCTACGTCCACTCCCCGAAGGCGCCCTCTGAGTATTGCACTACCAACGTGACTCTCCTTTAGCCCCCACATCTAGGCGGAGAAGCACTCACAAAAACACCTCCTTTTTGCCACACCCGGCAAGGCAGAGAACCCAACTCCTTTTACTTCCTCCTGAAGCAGGCAGAGAACCACGATCACTTGCTGAAACTTACCTCCCCCAACCCTTCCAAGGATAAGAGACTCTAGGGAAGAAGAAGTGGAACAATGCTTGGAGCAACCCTTATGAACCCCCTCACAAGCTCCCCCTCAAAAGATCCTCTCACTCTCTCTCCCTCTCTCTCTCTCTCTCCTTTAGGTTTTCTCAGGTCAAGATAGCAGCCAAGGATGTTAAAAAATGTTGAACAAGAGCTCTTAAATAGAAGAGCTTCAAAGGAGCTCATTAATTTCAAGTTGCTGACTTTATCATACAGGACGATATGGACATCGTCCTAGCCGATCAATGCAAATCTCATAAGATCGGCCAGAGCATCGCCCTGAATGTAAACTGGATGATTAAAAATTTGCTTGACTGTCTCAGACGTTCTCATGATCATCCTGGCCAATCAGTTCAAATCAGAGGTAGATCATCCAGAGCATCACCCTGAATTTGAGCTGGCCGATATTAATTGTCCTGAAACAACTAAGGGTTTTTGAATAGATCATCCTAGCTGATACTGTGATTGTCCAGGATGATGTGATCATATCAAGCATCCTTAATTACTTCCTTGATTCTTGAATCAATTTAGGCATAATTGTGTGATATAGTCCAGGCCGATCTCATGATCGTCCTGGCCGATTTCCAAAAATACAAAATACCTAAATTGATCATGGCGGCAATTTCTTTCTGTATTGAGCATATCGTCCAGGACAAACAATTAATTACGGCTGCCTTAACTGAGAAATCTTGATTAGATCTTCTATTTTGAACTCGATCGTCTAGGACATATAAATATCGTCCGGGACGATGTGAGTAAAAACACAAGTTCTAAATCTCTCAAGTGTGTGTGTAGGGTTACTTAACATCAGTCACTTTAAGCAATTATAATTGACTCAAGAAAGAAAAAAGAAAATTATAGACTGACTCAATCCTAATCTACCCAGTCTTGAGCTGATTCCAATTTCTGTCTGATCTTTGAGTCCTAAAAAGTCAGTAGAAAAAGGCAGTCGTAGTGAAACAAGATTTGTTTGCTATCATCAAAATCATAATCCAAAAAACATGTTTATAACAATCTCCCCCTTTTTGATGATGACAAACATATTGATAATCAATTCTAAAACAGTAATACAAAACTAAACAAGCTTTCAAATTTTTCAACTGAACAAGTACAAACATACTACAAGAGCAAGTACAAATATACTACTCCCCCTTTTGACAACTCAAAAAGGAGGAGGAAATTAAAAACATAAACTAAAGCAACACAATACAGAAAAAGAAAGCAATCTATAGAAAACAGAAAACACAAACTACATAAATAAGGGATCCTGATCATCAGATGGAGGTGGAGGTGGTAGAGCCTGCTGAAAGTAGCTAGCTAGTGTAGTAAACTGAGCATTGAACCAGGCTATGTCCTGGTCATGCTGCTGCTGTTGGTGAGTAATGTAACTGTCAAAATGGGCTAAGTCCTCTGTGCGGTGCTACTCGTAGCGGGTCGTGTCCTCAGAATGTTGCTGCTCCTATGCAACAACATAAGCGTCAAAATGGGTCTCCCAATGATCAAATATCTCTACTAATTGGTCAAACTGTGAGTGCTGGCAAAGAGGAGCAGGATTAGAAATGGAGCGGGAGCCTCCTCCTCAGCCCCCTGAGGTTCCCTATCCCCTAGGTGGAGATGAGTACTGTGAATGATATTGAAAGAGCTGTTTGAGTAGCAAGGAGGTTGAAGGTTGTGAAGAGTAGGATATTGAAGATTATATTTAATTTCAAGAATATAGGCTATGAGATGTCCTAAAGCAAGGTTGGGTTTCCTCTTATGGCTTGGATCACGAATAGTTGTTAAATGATCAATGTATTAAAAAATCAAGTCAGTAGCATTAAACTCTCTCTAGGCCATGATGAAAAGGTAGTCAGAGAAAGCAGAGGAGTGATGTGGACTCGGTCCCCAACTTTTGGAATAATAGAGGTGAGAAGGACATGCTGAATTGTCCTAGCATCTTTGACTAAAGAGCTAGTTTCTCCAACATAAAAGGATTTGTTGGTCTAGCGAAGAAAATGATTTGTCGTGGACCAGTCAAAATTAGGATCTGAGACAATTATATGCAGCTTATCCCCAGTGGTGGATAGCTGCAATAGTTCAGCACAATCCTGATTTGTGATCTCGACCGTGCGTCGATTCACATAGGAGGTCAGGGCTGTGAAAGTAGAATTTATATGAAGATTTACATAAAATTCTAATAGAAGTTTTGAGGAAAAAGGGACAGCGAGGGTAAGAATGAAACAGAGAGAAGTTTAAGAAAAGAGATCTATTACCGGATATGAAAGGTGGACAGGATAGATGGTTCTAAAAAGGGTGATGCCATATTCTTTGTAATGACGGTAAGCTGCTTGATCCTCTACTTCCCTGAATCAAGGGTCCAGAGTGGCCCTCGAGGAACTTCCAGAAGCCTATCGGACTCGCTTTCCACCAGCCATAGCAAGAAATCAGTAAGTAAAAATGAGATAAGAAGAAGCTTTGAGGTGAAAATAATGGCTGGAATGGTCTGTATTTAAAGAAACAGTCATATCGACCAGGACGATCATAGAATCGTCTAAGATGATTTGGTTCAATTATTGCGTACAGGCTGATTGGTCAAAAAGCTGGTCCGATTGTCCAAGCCGATCGGATATCAGCCAAACCGATTAGACACAAGTGATCATCCCGAGGAGTCAAGCCGGACGACCGTTGAAAAAGCATATCATCCAGGCTGATTCGGTGTATCATCCAAGCATATCATACCAGCCGAAGTTAAAACATTTTAAATATGTGCCAGGTGTATCATCCCGGACGAACAGTGGATCGACTAGGATGATTGTCCAATAAAGGATCGTCCGAGGCCAGTTTTAAGGATTTAAACGTACTGACAGGTGGATCGTCTGGGACGATCTAGTGTATTGGCTAGGACGATGACCATAAATGCATCAACCAGGATGAAAATTATATCAGCCAATACAATCAAGATGATTGTAATAGAGTTTGATCGGATCGTCCAGGACGATGATGTATCGTTCGGGACGATGAGTTACATAAGGCTCAGAAAAGTTCAACAGATGGAATTTTGAAGAGAAATTATCATGTCGTCCAGGACGATAGAGGTATCGATCAGAATGATGTGACAAGAATTTGAAAACCAAGGAAAGATGGAGATGATCAGAGAAAACCTCAAACAAAAATAAATACAAACTAAAAACAATAAAAACAGATAAAAATTTTTTTTTTTGGATTTTAATTTTTTTTTCTATATATATATATATATATATATATATATATATATATATATATATATATATATATATATATATATATATATATATATATATATATATATATATATATATATATATATATATTAGCAAAGCAAGCATATGAAAAATTTCCCAAATATTTAAATTTTAAAGATTTGAAAGATCAATGAGTTAATAATGTAACAATCTGAAAATGGTAGAAATCCGATCCTGTTTACCCTAGCTCGGACTTCTTTCAGGATAAAAATTATCTTTTGAAAACAAGAGGTCTAACTCAGAACAAATTGGATAAAAAGAAGATCCGTTCAAAAACTTGGTTACAAAAAAAAATATCTTATAAAATAGTATACCAAAGTAATTTTTCTCTATCATGGAAATTAAAATCAAGCATTTGAAAACATCAAATAACTCATGAGTCCTTCTAAGTTTTAAATGTTTTGAAAAGAGAAGATAGCTTGTATTTAGTGGGCTCATTTTATGCCTCTTGTCACTTTGATTGGCTCTTTGAGCATCTTTGATTTTTGATACACTTTCGTGTATATACTTTTCTTTTCAATTTGGCGTCATTGGCCATTTTTTTTTATTTTTTTTTATTTTTGCAAGCTAAAAACTCTTTAACAAACCCTTAAAAAAGGTTCTTAGTTGTGATTATATCTTCTAGATATTAGAGAAGAGGAGCTCTCTTTCTAACATAGGGAAGAACGAACCACCAAACAAAAATCAAGATCATATGATAAGTGCAATTATAAGATTTCAATTAACTTGAAAGATATATATGAACTTTGGATCATATATATAAGATAGACTATTGTAGCAAGATAAAAAGATCTTAATTTTAAAAATCATTTGTTAAAATGAGATTGACGTTTTGTTTAGAAAAGTAAACTATATCACCAAAAGAGGTTAGAGGGAGGGAAACCATCAACGGTGTTTTCTCCCTTTAACCGATTTAGAAATAAATGCTAATCATTGGTCATAAATCTCCAAAATTTAAGAATAAGAAATAATCATCATAAAGAAAATAAAAGTAAAAACGACTAGAACAACAAAAAAACTATCACAAAAAAAAAAAAATCAATAATCAAAAAGCAATTCAAGAATTTGTTAAGCAGCAAGTTTAAGCAGTTATGAGCTACGAGCCTCCGTTTGTCTAAGTATCCTATATTCTCATGAGGTCTTTGGTGAGAGCAATCCTGCAAGAATCAACAACTGTCAGACTTAGGAAACCAAATAGGTTTAGATCCCTTCTCATAAAAAGTAGAATATAATGCATGTGTGCTATGTTGTGAATTATGCAATTTTGGTCTCCACATCCAATGTGTACTATGATGAACACTGCAAGTGTGTGAGATGTGTCCTAGCATGCCACACGAAAAACATCTAATTCCAAAAAAAATGATTTCTTAAATGATTAGTGTTATAACGCCTCTTCCTAGGTTTTGACTTAAGATCAAAAGTGGGTATCATCCAATTTCTCTTAATTGAGTCCAATTCATCTTTAAGCCTCAAGTTAGTATCTTTTAAAGCATTATTATCAATCCTCAAATTGCACTATATTTTTTTAGATTTATTCAAATCAGATTTGAGTGAGGTGTGTGAAACTTTTAATACATCATGCTCATTAATTAATTTTGAATGCTTTTTGTTTAAATCATCAAATTCATCAAGTAGAGCCATGTGATTTGAATCAATTGTAGAATGATCTTTGAGAATAATTTCATGCTCTTTTTATAAATTTAAAAGTTCCAACATCAAACTAGCATGAGTTTTCTTAAGTTTTTTGTATGATGCATGAATTTTCTCACAAATTTTGAACAATTGATCATTAGTTGGTTTACATACCTCTTTTTCATCACTTTGATCAATATGATCTTCCATCATTAAGCACAAGTTTGTTGTTTCATCTTCAGGTTCAGTCTACGATGAATTAGTTGCAAAATCTGCCCAAAATACCTTTTGAAGTCTCTTTTTGTCGTTCCTGAGCTTGGATTTTTCCTCACTCTTTTCTTTGCTTATGTGATCTTGAAGTGTAGGACAATCCACTCTAACAGGTCTAGTCTTCCTGCATTCAAAGCAAACAACATCAGAAGATCTTTTAGAATATTTATTATCCTTATATTTTCTCCAACTTTGATGATGCTTGTGCTTCTTCCTTAGAAAGCTTTTGAATTGCCTTATGATCAAGGCAATGTCATCGCTCTCAAACTAGAAAGAATCAGAGTCAGATTTGTGCACCTTCAGTGCCACTATTTTCTCTTTGTTTTTCTCACTTTCATCAAGATTTCTTTGATTCACCCCTTGCTCATAAGCAATGAGTGAGCCAAGTAAGTTATCAATCGAATAGGTGTTTAAATCCTTAGGTTCAGTTCTAGCAGTGATTTTAGCATCAAAAGAGGAAGGCAAGCATCATAAGATTTTGTTTACTTTTTTATAGTTTGAAAATTCTCTTCCTAGGGCATGCAAAGTGTTGAGTCTAGTGAATAGGTTGTTAAACCTAAGTTAATATCCCAAAGCTACCATGGGGGTGAATTGGTATTAAAAAACATTTTCCTCTTTTGCTAAATTGAACCGAAATTAAACTTTAATGAATTTTTATAAAAAGTTTTTCAACCATAATATTTAAAACACAAAATTAAATGTAGAAAATAAAAAGCAGTAAAATAAATGACACACGATTTATAGTGGTTCGGTCTAAACCAGACCTACATCCACTTCCTAGAGGCACCCTCTGAGTATTGCACTAACACCAATAGTGTCTCTACTTTTGCACTCACAGCAAGGCGGAGAAGCCTTTACAAACACTCTTTTCACCACTACCCGGTGCGGCAGAGAATCATCGTCCTTTTACACTTTCCCTAGTATTGACAGAGAACCGTCATCGTTTTACACTCTTTTAGTGTGGGCAGAGAACCCTTCGTCCTTTTACACTCTCCTAGTGTGGGCAGAGAACCCTTCGTCCTTTCACATTCTCTTAGTGTGATAGAGAACCCTTCGCACTTTCACTCTCTCCATGTATGGGCAGAGAACCCTTCGTCCTTTCACACTTTCCTACTGTGGGTAGAGAACCCTTCATCCTTTCACACTTTCCAAGTGTCGGCAGAGAACCGGATCTCCTTGACAGATCTCTTCCCAAGAAATCTAGAAGGAAGAAAAAAAAAGAGTGAAGTAATCTCAAATCACAAGTAGAAAATCTTACCTTTGAACACCATGCAAAGCCTTCACGCTTCAGTGGTAGAAATCATTCTTTGAATGCTCTCTCTCACTGTCTCCTTTACTCTTTGGCATGTAGATCAATGAGCAAAAAGAATGCGTTGCAGTCTAATTTGAACTATATATACAAGAGACAAGAAAAATTGTCCAAAAACTGCAAGTTTTCAATTCTGTACGCAGTGGATCATCCCGGACGATTTTACTTAAAGTGTTGGAAATGATCCTAATATATATTGGTACGAACTATGTTCGTACAGGCTTATCATGCCGTACGAACTATGTTCTTCTGGTAGAAAACAATTATTACATAGGTCGGTTCCCAAAATTCTACAGGATGTAACCAACTGAGGTAAGTCGGTTCAGTTTGTCCTGGGACGAACAGGTTTCGTCCTGGGATGATTTTATACAGAGAGTTTCGTCCAGGGATGAAAATTTATTTTGTCCTGTATGATTTCATCCAGAGAGTTTTATCCAGGGACGAAGGTTCATTTCATCCTGTACGATCTAATATAGAGAGTTTCGTCCTGGTACGAACCATATTTTTCGTCTGAATGAATAGTGCAAGGTGAGAATCCAGAGACGTTCGTCCCAGGACAAATATCAAATTCGTCTTGGACGATTAGGACTTAGAAAATTTTCTACCCGCCTGTTCGATCCATTGCTCTTCCGAGGGGTTAATTGACATGATTATCCCGTACGAACCAGGTTCATCCAGTACGATCAGTTCAAAAAAATTGTCCCCTAAGAGTGTGTGTTGTGATTTTTCACTCAATTACAATCACTCCCTCTCATTTCAAAACTTATAGTTTACAAATGAATAATTCGAAGTCTTCATCGCTTGGAGTTGATTTTCCTAAAATGTTAGTACACACTAGAGCAAATTTTTCAAAAAGTGTTAAGAGATATATAAAATAATAATATTTAAAGTTATCAAAATATTACAAGTTGCAAGAATGTAAAACATGCAAATAGAAACTCTCTACAATCTCCCCCTTTTTTATGATGGCAAAACAATTATTGTTTGTAATATTTCAAATTCTAAGAATCTCCTAAACTCCCCCTGAAATGATGAACTCATGAAAATAAGGAGGCATTTGAATTAGTTAAAAAAATTGTTTTTCAAAATTTTTATACAACCCTAAACAACACAAAAGACTAAACAAAAAACAATCAAATACACATACGAAAATCAAACACACAAGACTAATAAAAAAACAATCAAATACACATATGAAAATCAAACACACAACAAACAATTTCTCCCCCTTTTTGACAACATCAAAAAGTAAAGAAGAAAAGAAGGTTAGAAATGTAAGTAGAAGTATGAAATTCATTTAATATTTTAATCTTGAAAGTGATTAAAATAAGGTATGCAAATAAAATCAAAACATTAGAAAAACGTAAGATTTCATATAATTTAAGAAGTGATATAACATAGAGAATAAAAAGAATTTATCAAAGGCATGTGTCAATTTAGACATGAAGATAAAGAAAATCATTGCACTGAGGATACATAAAAAATTTTATATTTCAAATTTCAATATAAATTATAAATGAACATTAGATCAATTTGAATTTAGAGATTAAAAGAGTCTGGAAAGAAGTAATTACCACATGTGGCGCTTTGCGCATCTTTTTCAATTTTGATGGCACATTTTTGTGCATCTTTTTCAATTTTGATGGCACATTTTTGTGCATCTTTTTACTTTTGTCTTATTTTGTGCCTCTTTCTGTCATTGCAAATTTTTTGCACATTCCTTTTGATTTTTGTACATTTGTATAATTTTCAAGAGTAATTGAATTCTTTCTAAAATCAATAATCTAAAATTTCAAATTTTTCTAAGTGCATAAATAATAATTAAAAAGAGAAATACAAAATAAAAAAATATCTAAATTGCAATAATAATATTAAAGATAATGAAGTCTAAATAAGAGACATGAAATTGAAAATTCTAATAATATCAAGTTATAAGCATATCTTAAATTTAGAAAAATTATATTTTCTAATAAAATTAATTTTAATTTACAAATTAAATAAAGCACTATTAAGATTAAAAAAAATGAATGTCATAAAGTCTAACACACATTTCTAAAACATTAAATACCAAAACATTGAAACATAAATTGATATCGGATGAAGCTATTACAATTTGAAGTTCAAGATATCAATAGTAACACAACTAAAACAAAGAAAAAACAACAAACCAAAGGAAATTACTAACACATGAACTACAACGAAACTTAGAACAAACACTGAACAAACACTAAACAAATCATTTAGATGGACCCTGATCTGGAGGAGGAGGAGATGGTGCTGCACCAAAGAAGTTGAAGTAACTACTCATCATAAACATGTTGGATCTCGTTGGTGACAAAGGACCCTGCTACTCCACCGCAATGGGAAATATGAAAATGATTCCAAGGTTTTCTACCTCACTAGGAGGGTGAAAAGGATTATAGGTTCTCTTCCTCTCCAAGAGGGTAAAAAGGATTCCAAGTTATCTGCCTCATTAGGAGGGTGAAAAGTATTACATCCTCTGTTACACCAAGTTGGTGGAAGAGATTTTGTAAGGGCTTTTCCACCTAGTTGTGGGGGCTAGAGAGGACGACTCCGAGGAAAGAAGGTAGGTCATGGTTTAATTGAACCACTATAAATTATTATGTGTTTGTTCAAATTTTTATTTTTTGCATTTTAGTTTTTTGTACTTTATTTCTGTGAGAACTATATAGCAAAATCTATCATTAATATTTTATTGTGATGATTAGAATATAATCACCAATATTATAATTATTTATAAGTTAATTAGCTTTTGTATCAAAGTGAAAGTATTGCTTTCGTATTTGTGTGCTTAGTGACAAGTTCACTTAGGCTTAACATCCTTATTAAACTTTTAATTGGTACGAGAGCGATACTAAAAAATAGTATTTTAGAAAACTTAGAGGAAAATAATTTATGGCACATTTCAATCAATTGAAAATAGGAACATTGTAGAACGTTACTCTATTACTCGTCCACCTTTTTTGATAATATACCTTTTGATTTTTAAAATATCGGCATGTCTACATTTTTATGATCTATTAATTTTTGAATGTGGTATATAATTTAAACTGATTATTTTATACTGTCACATATTAGAGAATAGCAAATGTATGCATAACTGAATGCTAAATACTTAAATTAATTTTTATGTGCATTTAAGTCTGAAGATTATTTGATTGCTTCTACCAGTACCACTAGCAACGAAGTTTGTGATAGATTATGCATTACATATGAAGGTACTAGTGAAGTCAAATAATCTAAGTTAAATGTATTATTGCATGATTATAAACTTTTTTGCATTAAACCTTATGAGATTATCGTAGACATATACACTAGATTTACTTAAATAGCGAAATCATTGCATGCTTTAGGTAGAGAACTATCAAACTCAGAGAAGGTCAATAAAATTCAATGTTGTCTACCAAATGAATTTGATGGCAAAGTCCTTTTTATATGTGAATCAAAAGACTTAAATGATTATTCTATTGTTATTATGATCAGTTCACTCATTGCATATGAGGAAAGTGTGAGTCAAAAACTTTTGGATGTAGATGACGAGAAGCCTATAGTGCTAAAGGCATAAGATGCATACAAAAATATCATAGGAGATGATGAGGGTGAGAAGCTAGCATTAAAAACAAAAAAGGTCAAAAATCTCCTAAAGAGCAAGAACAAGTATGAACAAAATTAGAGAAAATATAAAAAATGGTAAATATGGCAAGTCTATTTCTAGCATTATATACTTTAGGAGTAGGAAACCTGGACATCTAAAATATAAAAGCCCTAATTTTAAGAACAATCATGTAAAGAAAAAGGGTAAGGATAAGCCAAGTGATATAAGGGGAAATGAAAATAAGCAAAAAATCTCCTGGGGTGACTTAGCTTCTGACTCATCAGAATGGGAGCAAGATGACGAGGTAACAAAGTTATATTGAATAGTCAAGTATTTGATTAGTAATTTTGATCAGGTATAAAGTTTGTTTTTATGTTTGTGTGTTTGCTTATTTGTTTGTGTGTTTGTTTATTATTTTATGTGTTTATTTATCTAATTTGTTATTTATAAATTATTTTATGTATGATTGTATGTTTTAATTTTCTTCTGTATATAGTTCAATTTTAGAATATTTTCTCTCTTTTTTGGTGATGTCAAAATTGGTTGCATTGGTTACATTTGTTTTTTAGTTTTAATTTTTTTAATTAAAAAAACATTAAAATAAAAAATAAATATTTTTTTTGCTATTTTTAACATACTTCTCTTAGTAAGGGGGACATATGAAGAAAGTAATATTAGCTTGAAAATTCAACCAATAATATTTATCATCATAAAAAAGGGGGAGATTATTGCAACTTAGTCTTTTAAGTTTATGATTTTGATGGTAACAAATATTATTGATTGCATCTTTATGTATATTAATGCTTGTGCTGCATATTTGTTGTTATGTGTACTAACATATCAGGTACATCATGCACTAGTAAATGAAGATTCAGGCCTCAAGATTGGGTAGAAAAGGGTATGCTAAAATAGTTTACAAAATTTATTTATATATTTTTTTCAATTTCTTGAGTCAAGTCCTGTAAAGATGTATCCTAGCCTGGTGAATGTGTGCACACACACTCATGGAAATGAGATAGAGAGAAAAATTAGAAGAACAATTTTCTGAACTAATCATACTATTTGAAAGGTATCATATTGTACGATCATCTACATGAAAAATTATTAAATAGGCTAATTATGTAATTAATTCTATTTAAATTAATCATACTTAAAGATATTGATCATACAGGATGATCAATTGAAATCATGAATTTAGCCGCTAATCATTATTTAGGTAACATTTTGAAATACAAATTATGTAATAATTGTACGATACATTAGGTATTATAGTGTACGATGTTATTAAATATTGCATAAATTAACCTTATAATTAGGATCAAATTCAGATTAATTAATTCTGACACTATATATGGCTATTGGATCAATTGTACTGTATGACCCAATTCATGTATAGGATGTTAATTTATTGTCTCTAATTATATAGGATGATAATTCAATTTAATTGTACTAATCATACTAGATAATGATCATATCGTACTAGAAGATCAGCTCAAACACTTTAATTAATCACGCAATTCTTCATAATTTGTACAGTAATAATAGGGATATTTTATACTAATCAAACCATACAATCAATGATCACACTATATGATCAGAAATGACATAATTAAGATTTTAGGGTTTTTCTATGTCCTCTATTTAAGCTTTCTCAAAAGACTTTATATGAGCCATTTTACCATTCATGGAATTATTTCTTCTGAAAGCTTGAAGAGAGAGCCTAGAGCTTGGGAGAGAAAGGGTGGAGTTTGAGAGAGGGAGAATATCCTTATAGATTCAAGGGAGTGTGAGAGAGAGAGTTCCCCATGATTTCTTTCGTGAACTTACACCTGAGTTCCTCTATGCATCAAGGTTTATCATGAGTGAAGTTTTAGGAAAAGTTCTCTTTGGTAATGAAGGATTTGGATACTCCGTCGCACCAGGGAATGTAAAAGTGATTCCAGGATTCTCTGCCTCACTAGGAGGCTAAAAAGGATTCTAGGTTCTCTTCCTCACAAGGAGGGTAATAAAGTATCCAGGTTCTCTTTCTCACCAGGAGGGTGAAAAGGTTTACAGTTGTCTATTGCACTAGGTTTGTGGATATCATTGCTGAGTAAGCTTTCACACACACAGGGGGAGAGTCTTTTTTTAAGTAATTTATACTGTATGATATTGATTTCATACTATACGGAGTAGTTCAAACTGTACGATTTTAACTCATACTGTATGATCAGTGTTATGCTCTACCAAAACTCTAGCCGTCAAAGGTTAAAGAAGATACTAATTCTCTGTTGATTGCATAATATGCTTTGGTTAGTACTCTACACCCTAATTAAAATCTTTCTTAATAAATATGGTGATATCAGGCAATCAAATCATGGACAATTATTGTGATTTCTCATATTGTATGATATAGTTTATACTCTATGATTATTAGTGTACAAACTTAGTCATCCCATGGATTGCACCAAATGAAATCTATGATTTTTATATTGATTGAACCATACGATGTCCACAGTGGTTGACGATTAATAGTATATAAAGTTGGTTGTCCCAAGGATTGTTCCAAATGAATAGAAGGAATTTCAACAGATCATAACATACGATGTTTTGATCATATTGTACGATGACTTATAAAAGATGAACAATTCATATGAATAATCTTGCTAGACTAGTCTGAATGGAATTGATCGTATTGTATGATACATGTGTCATACTGTACCAACAGAAGACGAATCTCTTAAAATTCAGGGTTTTTTGGCCCACTATTTAAGGATTTCTAATATTCTTATAAAAATGTTTTTGCTATTGGGTTGTCCTGAGAGAAAGCTTAGAGAATGAAGAAAGGAGAGCTTTGAGAGAGAGAGATCCTTATGAGGGGGAGTTATGAAGGATTCATAAAAGTTTCTCTAAGCAAGGTTTCTATCGTCTTCTTCAGGCTTCTTCCTTAGTTTTTTGGTGGTTCTAGGGGAGATCTTTATCAGTATTAGATCTAGGTTCTCTACATTCATGAGGAGGGTGAAAAAGGATTCCAAGGCTCTACTTACTTTAAGAGAGTAAAAGAATTTTCAAGGTTCTCTTCCTACTCTAGGAGAAAGTAAAAGGATTTTCGGGTCCGTTTCCTACTCCAAGAGGGAGTAAAAGGATTCAAGTTACTCTATTTTATAACTTAGTTTTCATAACTATATTTTCATAGCATGTGTGTTTTTAACAATTCCAAAATATTATTGTATTGACTATTGTTTCGCCTAACATATATTGGAAATATTTCTTTTGTTGTTTGTGTGCACTAACATTTCAGAGAATTCATGCTCCATACTGTTGAAAACTTCAAGTTAAATTAGATAAAGGTTTATTATTTTTGAAGTATGTACTTTATGTACTTTTTTACCTATACAAGTAGAAAAGAATTTTGGGATAGACTTTGTATCACATATGAAGGGACTAACAAAATGAAATAATCTAAATTGAATATTTTGCTACATGATTATGAACTATTTCGTATGAAATCAAATGAACCAATTACTGATATGCATACACATTTCACTCAAATAGTCATCCCATTGCATGCTTTAGGTAGGAAACTAATAAATGCTGACAAAGTGAATAAGATACTTTGCTGTTTGCCAATTATTTATGATGCAAAGATCACTGCCATAATGGAATCAAAAGATTTAACTGTTTATTCTATTGACAATCTTCTTGGATCACTAACTACTTACAAGCAAGGAGTGACTCAAAGAAAAATTGATGCAAGTGAGAAATGAAAGGAGAAAAATATAGCATTAAAAGTGGATGACTTGGAGAGAGAACAATCTCAGCCTAATGATAAAGATGGCATTGCCTTCATAACAAGGCAATTCAGGAGTTTTCTGAAAAGGAAGCAAACGAGACGTTAGCAGTGAAATAAAGGTAAGTTCCACAAAAAAGCTAAGTCTTCTAACGATATTATTTATTATGAATGCAGAAAGCCTGGACACATAAAATCTGAATGCTTGAATCTTAAAGCCAATCCTAACAAGGAGAAGGTGAAGGAAAAGAGGAGATCGATTACATAGAGAATTTTGGGAGGACTCACCTTTGAATTCCTTTGAAATAGAAGTAGAGGAGGAAGTCACAAATTTGTACTAAATGGACAACAAGCTTGATAAGCCAGATCAAGATGAGGTATGTGACTTAACTTATAAAGAGCTATTTTATGTTTCTCAAAAAATACATACTATATATAGAAAACTCAAAAAGGTGCACACTAGGTTAAATTTGGATTTCTTAAAATTATGAAAAGAACAAGAAATCCTTAGGACAGATCATGCACTGATTGATAGCAACTACATGAAACTTTTGGATGAGTTTGATGAATTGAATAAAATATATGAACTATTAAAATTATCTAATGCTGAACTTGAAAAAGAGTTTAAAATATTTATGTATGAATCTGATAGGAGAGTATTATTTGAAAGTTAGCAATACTGTGTTAGAAAGTGCAAACTCATTTTTTAATGCTCAATTGAAAGTACTTGAGGAAAATAGGATTCCACCCACACCTGAATAATTTTCAATCCCAATAAGAAACCAAAAATTTTAAAACCTAGGAAAAGATTGTTTTACTCGTGTAGATTGAAAAACCTTTTTTTAGGAGTTAAATGTTTTTCTTGTGGAATGATTGGCCATATAATTTTAAAACAATTCATATTGTTGAAAGCTAGGAATGGAGGCAAGGTTATACTGGGAGACAATATCATTAGAAAAGTGGTTGGCATAATAATGATTGGAAACTTGAACAACTTTTTCAATTAGAATATTTTTCTTGTAGAAGGCTTAAAGCATAATCTGTTGAGTATTAGTCAGCTTATTGATAAGGGTTATAATATAATTTTTTTTCTACTAGGTGTATAATAAGCTAAAATAAAATTGATGTTTTGAATGAAATTAGGATAAATAATGTGTACATACTTGATTTGAATTGTTTTATATCTATGAGTTCCTCAATTCAATTAGATAAGGACCCTAAGGGAAAATTTGTTGATCAAAAGAAATTTGGAGATATAATTAGATCATTGCTTTACTTGACTACTAGCAAACTAGATATAATGTTTAGTATTTGTTTGTGTGTTATATTTTAATCTAATCCAAAAGAATCACATTTTACAGTAGTAGAAAGAATTCTGAGACATTTTTTGGGAACTCAAAATATAAGGATTTGGTATCATATGCAAAGCTCTTTGTTTGAAATTGTTTGATATTCTTATTCAGATTTTATAAGTTATAGGGTTGATCGAAAAAGTATATTTGGAACTTGTCAATTCATAGGAAACTTATTATTTTCTTAGTCCAATAGAAAATAGAATTCAGTGGCCCTATCTACTGATAGAGCAAAATATATTGCCTTAAGTTGTTGTTTGACATAAGTTCTTTGGTTGAAATAATAGTTGATTGATTTAGAATTTTCAATTGACATAATTCCAATTTTTTGTGATAATTCTAGTGTCATATGCATTTCAAAGAATTCTATTCATTATTCTAGAACCAAGCATATAGACATAAGACATTACTTCATTAGAGATCATGTAGTTAAGGGAGAAATTGAATTGAATCATGTTACTACAGAAAATTAGCTTGTAGATATTTTCATAAAACCAATGGCCTTTGACACTTTTAGCACCTTATGAAATAGGTTAGGTGTGTTTGATCTTAATATTTTAAATTGAAAATTTTGTAAACTTGATGTGTTGTAAATATGTGTCTATTTAGTTTATTTCTGTTTATTTATTTTATTCATTTTTTGTGTGTTTAGTTGTGTATTTTTCATTTTTGTTTTTGTTTTTATTTTTACTGTGAAACATGTCAATTGATGAAAAATGATTGGTTTTGAGATGATTTTTTTTATTATCATGACTTATTTTCAAACTATTCTATTCATACTGTACAAAATTTAATTGTCTCATATGAATTCTATAGCATGTGGTTTTAGAGTTGAACACGTAAAACTTATTTTTTCATAGGGTTCTTACTGTACGATGACATCATCATACTGTAGAATATATAATTTTTTGTCTGTATGCATGGGGACTATTTACTAGCTGGAGTCAGTTATTGATGAAATCATATTTCATCTATACGTTCCGGTAGTTAGATTCTTTGGGGGACAAACCTAACTGTCTTTAAAATAATCTTTAATATTATGACATCCCGGATGAACACTTGTTTGTCTGTATGATCATTTGATCAGAAATCTTATACAAAAGGATACCTCATAAATGGCATTTTATGAGAAGCTGTTTCATTTTTGGCTTTTTTTGTTTGTACACATGAAAATATTTTTTGTCCATTATTATTGTAAAATAGTATGCATGATTCAAGTTTTGTACTATACGATAGGTCATTTTTCTTTAAATAGAAGGATCTTTGAAATTGTTTTCATTCTCTTTCATATCCATTTCAAAACCCTATAGAGCCCTCGTCTTAGAAATGTCAAGTTCTAGCAAATGACCCCATCTTTCTAAGGGTTCCTCTTCTAGAAGCGGTATGTATGATAAATTTTTATCTAAGGAGAATGAAGATGCCTACTTTAGGTATTCTGCTGCCAAAATCACCCCTTCTAGACTTCTCATTCAGGATGATCTTCACTTTTATTTCATGCCCTTATTTGCTTCATCTCAACTCTCTTTCATTCTTACGTTCATTTATGCCTACCACAAAGAGACTTTCTAATACTTATTGGCCAACATGAGAGTTAATTAGGACCACTCTAGGATTACTTCTTATGTTCAGAAAAAATGAGTAGAAATTATCAAGGAAGATTTAGGAAACTTTCTTTGACTGAGAACCCAAGGGATTCAAGCCCACACTTTGACATCAAGGGACGATTCAGGGAACATAACATGCCTAGTAATGGAAGAAATATAATCACCGTTAATACAAGCAATCTATGAAGTAAGGTAGCACTATCTTCTATGGGGGAGGAATGAATAAGTAGATCAATCAGTAAAGCCTTACCTGAACCCGCTCACTGAACTATTCCTTGGTTTCTTCGTCTGAGAACCCAAGGAATTTTGATTAGACTAAAATTAATCAAACACTTTGAGGTGTATCCCAATTGTGTAATTTTCTAGGGTTTACACGCTACATAAAAATACCCAGATTATCTAGCATGTTTTGAGAACGTCAATTATTCCTAAGGCTGGTGATTGCATAAATATGACTCCACTTTTATCCATAGTCACCTATTTGATTATGACCGAAACGCCCTTTGATGAAGCCCAACTCATTATGGACTACATTTATAATATTTCTGAAATTGGACTTCCACATCATAAAAGGAAGAAAAATGTGGCTTTAGGACATCTAGTTGCCTATGTTCAAACTTGTTCAATATGAATTAGGTTATTAAACCTAAGATTATGTCCCAGCGGCTAACCAAGAGGAGGGGTAAATTGGTAATTTAAAATTTATCCTTCCATAAAAAAATTATATACCGAAAATAACTTTAATTAATTTTATATAAAATATTTTTCAACCACAAGTTAAAAAAGTAAAAACAAAAACAACGAAAAAAAATAAAAGACACAAGTTTTATAGTGGTTCGATACGTCAAACAAGACCTACATCCACTCCCCGGAGGCACCCTCCGAGTATTGCACTAATACCACCGGTGACTCTTCTTTTGCACCCACAGCAAGGTGGAGAAGCCTTTACAAAACTCTCTTCCATCACTACCCGGTGCGGTAGAGAACAATCTTCTTTTTACACTCTCCAAGTGTTGGTAGAGAACCGTCTGTCCTTTCACACATTTCAAGTGTGGGTAGAGAACCCTTCATCCTTTCACACTCTCCAAGTATGGGCAGAGAACCCTTCGGCTGTTCACACTCTCTAAGTGTAGGCAGAGAACCCTTCGTCTGTTCACACTCTCTAAGTGTCGGTAGAGAATCGGATCTCCTTGACATATCTTCTCACAACAAATCTAGAATGACTAGAGAAAAGAGTGAATTAATCACAAATCACAAGTGGAGACTATTACCTTTGAGTACCAAGTGAATCCTTCACACTCCAATAGTAAGAATCCACCTTCTAACACTCTCTCACACTCTCTCCTTGACTATCCCTTCAATTGGCATGAAGATCAGTTGGCAAAAAGATTAAGAGGCAGCTTTAATTGAACTTTATATAGGAAAGACACAAAACATAGTCTAAAATTTGATGATTTTCAAGTCTGTACATAGTGGATCGTCCCGTATGATCATCAGATCGTCCTGTACGAATTTACTTAATTAGTTGCATACGAACCCAATGTATGATGGTACGAACTGACTTCATAACCGACATCATCCCGTACAAAATATGTTCGTCCTTGGATGAACAATTATATCAATGGTCAGTTTCATCTTGGGACGAATAGGAGTTCGTCTGGATGAAAATTTTCCAAAGAGCATTTCGTCCTGACACGAATAGAAATTCATCTGAACGAAAATTTTCTAGAGAGCATTTGATGATTTTCAAGTCTGTACATAGTGGATCATCCCGTATGATCGTCAGATCGTCCTGTATGAATTTACTTAATTCATTGCATACGAACCCAATGTATGATGGTACAAACTGACTTCATACCCGACATCATCCCGTACAAAATATGTTCGTCCTGGGATGAACAGTTATATCAATGGTCAGTTTCATCTTGGGACGAATAGGAGTTCATCTGGATGAAAATTTTCCAAAGAGCATTTCGTCCTGACATGAATAGAAATTCATCTGAACGAAAATTTTCTAGAGAGCATTTTGTACTGGGATGAATAGGAGTTTGGCTGGACAAAAATTTTCTAGAGAGCATTTTGTCCTAGCACGAATAGAAATTCGTCTAGACGATCAGGACTTAGAAAAATTTTCTCGCTTCCTATTCGTTCCATTACTCTTATGAGGGGATTAACTGACTTGATCATCCCGTAAGAACAAGGTTCGTCTCATACGATCAGTGTGATTTTTAAAGATCTCCCCAAGTGTGTGTGCTAAGCTTATTCAATTAAAATCATATTTTCTCAAGCTCAATTACAATAAAAATTAAAAACTTCAATTTACAAACTATATCATTCAGAATTTTGATTTGAAGTCTTTATTAGTATGGAGTTCGATTATCCTGAAATGTTAGTCCACACAAGAGAAAAATAAATTTTCCAAAAAATGTTAGGAGAACAGAAAGCTTAAAATAATAATATTTGGAATCATCAAAACTATACAAGTTGCAAAAAGATAAAACATGCGAATAGAAACTCTCTTTACAATCTCTCCCTTTTTTATGATGGCAAAATAATTGTTGTTTGTATCATTTTTAAATTCGAAGAATCTCCTAAACTCCCCCTGAATTTATAAACATATGAAAATAAGGAGGCATTGCACAATAAATGTATATCTCTTTTCATTTTTCTTTTTTTTTTTTAATTAAAAAATACGAAAATAATATGATAACAGAAAATAATACAAAATAATACAAACATACGAGAACAATACAATAACAGAAAATAATACAAACATTATTTTCTCCCCCTTTTGGACAACAGCAAAAAGAGAAGAAGAAAAACAGAAATGTAAGCAGTCATATGATAATCCTTTGATAATTGATCTTTGAAAGTGATTTACATAAATTTTGCAAATAAAATAAAATCATTATGTAAATGAAAATGATTCATAGGATTTAAGAAGAGATATAAATTTTATAATAAAATATATATCAAAAACATGAATCAACTTAGACACTTAGATAAAGAATATCATTGCATAAAGGATGAATATAAAATTTGTATATTTCAAATATCAATAAGAAATAAAAATGTACAGAAGATCAATTTGAATTAAGAGATTAAAAGATTTTGGAAAGAAATAACTACCACATGTGGCACTTTGCACATCTTTCTCAATAGTTGTGGCATATTTTTATGCATCTTTTTACTTATGGGCTTATTTTGTGCCCCTTTTTCAAATTGCGAACCATTGCGTATTCTTTTTTATTTTTGTACATTTGTACATTTTTCAAAATTAATCTTGATCTTTCTAAAATTAATAATAAAAATTTTCAAATATTTCTAAGTTCATTAATATTTATTGATAAGTGAAATACAAAATAAGAAAACATCATAATTGTAATAATAATATTGAACAATAATATAGTCTAATAAGAGACATGAAATTGACAATCTTAATTACATCAAGTTATAAGCAAAACTTAAATTTAGAAAAATTAGATTTTCTAATGAATTCAATTTTAAGTTGCACTTCAAGGTATAACACTCTTAAGATCAAAAATTTTAAAGATTGTCATATAGGCTAACACACATTTCAAACTAAGATTAAAATTAAGACAAGATAACTTATATTGATATCATAAAAGAGAATGTTACAATCAGTGAAATTTGATATCAATACTACATAAAATATAAAAGCTAAAACAAAAAAATAAAACTAACGCATAAATAAAACATATCACATCACAATCTACTACATCACAATCACATCAACTAAAGAAATCATAAGCAAGTACATGAGTCACTCTGATGGGCCCTGATCTGGAGAAGGAGGAGGAGGTACAGTACTGAAGAAATTAAAGTAACTGCTTATCATGAGCATATTTGAACTTATGTCATTTATCTATTCTCGCATATATCACATGTCTTGATTGTACTGAACATCCTACTTCTATAAATGAGTTTCAATTTGATCAAATCTTTGATTAAAATGTGACTCTAAGCGATCAAATCTCTGAACCAAAGCTTAGTAATTTGGTTCACTAGCAGGTGCAGGTTCAGGTTCCTCCTCTGAGTCAGTAATAATATGTGTTTTACGTGGTTCATCTTTATTGAAGATTGCTCTAAAAGATCTGTCTTTATAGTAGAGAGGTTCTTCAAAATCTTGAACTGGATGAACCAATTCATACTTCTTCTCTAAAATGTAGGCAATAAGATATCCTAAGGCAATGTTCTTCTTTCTTTTATGGGCAACATGACCAATTTTAGAAAGTCCATAAAGATAGTCAAGTATTAGTTGGGCTTCATCTATAGGTTGGTCAGTCATAATCAAGTAGGTTACTGTTGAAAGAAGAGGAGTAATGTTGACTCTATCACCAACTTTAGGAATTATGGAAGTTCGAAGAACATGCTTGATGATACGAGCATAACGAACAAGAGCGGACACTTTAGGCATATGCTCCTTAAATATAATTCCTCTAATCACTTCATTAATTTCAGTCCAATCAAAATCAGAAGTAGTGGTTAAGGTATGGGCTCTAATCCCTTCAGTCCTTAAGTTTAGAAAAATTCCTAAGTCTACCTTTGTGATTTCTACTTTCTTTTTAAAAATATATGACCTAATCACAGAATGGTCAGAATTGAAAGACATGTTTGCTAGGAAGTAGTGAAAGGTCTCTTTGTTGTAGAAGTGGACTAGTGTGAGAATGATACCAAATTGAGTGGAAGCAAACAAGTTCATTACCTGAAAGGTCAGTTGTTCATGAATAAGAACTCTAGAAGGGGTGATCTTAGCAGGGGAAAATCTAGGAAATAACTCTTCATTGGCCTTGGATAGAAAATTATAGCTAGAGTTTTTGGGTGGACCGTTGGCTAGAACCTTTAATCATTTTCTTGAGCTTGATATGGATATGATGTACAAGAAAAAGGGATCTGAAAGGGATGTGTGAGTGTGACTATTGAGTTCAAAGCCTATCAATTAATTAAATACGACTGTTCATACAGATGAAATTACTTTCATCCCGTACAAAATTTAGTTCGTCTAGTATGAAAATATTTCGTATGGACGAATGAATGAGTCCAAAAAAGAAACGGCTTTTCGTAATCACACAAGTAATGATGGGTCGATTTGTATAGACTTTTGACCAAACGATCGTACAGACGAACAGGTGTTCGTCCTGGATGATCATAAATTTAAGATCATTTTAATGGTAGTTGAAACCGTCCCTCACATCGAATCACCAAGGGTTCGTCCGAACGAACCAAAGGTTCGTACGTACGAATATAATATTAAAAATGACCTTATCTATTTAACTGACAATCAATCGTATAGATGTTTGAAAAGTTTGTCCAAACAATCATGACAATCATACAGATGAAGTTAAAAATAAAAACTGAAAAACTATACGCAAACCATTCAAATCTGACAGTTAACACACTACACAATTTGTCCTGGACGATTGTCACTCAATTTTTCAGAAACAAGCAAACTAAAAGTCTAGATGTGTGAATTTTATAAAACTGAAATGCAACCTCAATCAAAAAATGAAAAATAAAAACACAAACTTAATAAAAACACTATAGAAAAACACAAAAATCACAAAATCACAAATACACATAAAAATACTAAGTAGAAAGCACACATCAATGTTGTAGAAACATTTTAATTAAGCATTCAAATCGATCACACCAAGCCTTATTCTTAATGCACTAAAAGTATCAAAGGCTAGTGGTTTTGTAAAAATGTCTGCAAGTTAATTTTTGTAGATACATGAATGTGTTCAATTTTTCCTTTGGATACGTGATCCCTTATGAAATGATGCCTGATGTCAATATGCTTGGTTCTAGAATGCTGAATAGGATTTTAGAAATGCAAATAACACTAATGTTATCATAATAAATTGGAAAGTGCCAATAGTAAATTCTAAATCAATTAATTATTGTTTCAACCAAAGTACTTATGCCACATAACTTCCTAATGCAATGTACTCAGCTTCAACAGTAGATAAGGCTACTGAATTTTGTTTTCTACTGGACCAAGAGACTAAAGAATTTCTAATAAATTGACATGTTCCAGAAGTGCTCTTTCTATCCACCCTACAACCTGCAAAGTCAGAATATGAATAACCAATTATTTCAAATGAAGAGTTAAACTTAGGATACCAAATTTCTAAATTCTGAGTTCCTAACAGATATCTTAAAATCCTTTTTACTGCTGTCAAATGTGATTCTTTTGGATCTGATTGAAATCTAACACACAAACAAACATTAAACATGATATCGGGCCGGCTAGGTGTCAAGTAAAGCAAAGATTCAATTATCCCTCAAAATTTCTTTTGATCAACAAATTTTACCTTAGGGTCCTTATCCAACTGAACTGAGGAACTCATAGGTGTACTAACAGGTTTAGCATTATCCATTTCATACTCTTTGAGGATATCCTTAACGTACTTTGACTGACTAAGAAATGTACCCTCGTCAATTTGCTTAATGCTAAAGCCTAGAAAGTAAAATAAATCTCTCATTAAACTCATTTCAAATTCACTACTCATTATTTTAGAAAAATCATCACAAAGATTTTTATTTGAAGATCCAAAGATGATATCATCAACATAAATTTGAACAATGAGTATATCCTTTCCAAATTTTTTCAAAAAGAGAGTTGTATCCACACTTCCTTTTTCAAATGATCTTTCAAGTAGGAAGGTGCTCAATCTCTCATATCAAGCCCTAGGTGCCTGTTTCAATCCATATAATGCATTTTTCAATTTGAAAATATGATTTGGGTATTTAGAATTTTTAAAACCTGAAGGTTGTTCTACAAAAATATCCTCTTGAATTACCCCTTTTAAAAAGACACTTTTTACATCCATTTGATACAGTTTAAATCCTCTAAAACAGACAAACGCTAACAAAATCCTAATTGCTTCAAGTCTAACTACAGGGGAAAAAGTATCCTCAAAATCAATCCCTTCAATCTGATTATATCCCTTAGTAACTAATCTAACCTTATTTCTAATGACTACTTCTAACTCATTCATTTTATTTTTAAATACCCACATAATTCTATCTGCACTTTGATCCTTTGGCCATGTAGTTAATTTCCAAATTTTATTTATTATAAATTGATTTAACTCTTCTTGCATAGCCAAAATCCAAAATTCATCCGAAAGTTCTTGATCAATACTTGTAGGTTCTATTGTTGAAATGAAGGCCGAATGATTGACTTCTTTGTTTAGTCCATGCCTAGTCCTTACACCCTCACTAGGTTCACCAATTATCAATTCCTTTGGTTGGTTTTTAGAAAATCTCAAATATCTAGGCAAAAGGTTTTCTATCTCCAAGTTTTCTTCCAAATTTTCTTTCAAAATTTCTTCTAAATTTATTTTATCAATCTTTTAGAAGTTTATCTCAATCTCATCTTCTACAATATTTGGCTCTATTAAAATTGCAGATTTATCAAATACTATATGTGTGGTCTCCTCAATTACCAAAGATCTTTTGTTGAATACTCTATAAGATTTTTCAACACTTGAGTATCCTACAAAAATTCCTTCATCTGAATTTGGATCAAATTTTCCTAAGGAAGATTTTCCATTGTTATGAATAAACACCTTGCAATCAAAAATATATAAATGTTACAAATTAGGTGTTCTTCCTTTTAGCAACTCATAGGGTGTTTTATTTAATTTACATCTAACATTCACTCTATTCGGAATATAACATACAGTGCTAACCACCTCAGCCCAAAAATATTTAGGAAGTGAGTATTCTGCCAACATGGCTCGGGCAGCTTATATTAATGTTCTATTTTTCCTTTCGACTTCCCTATTCTGCTGAGGCATTCTAGATGCAGAAGAGTTGTGATCAATTCCTTTCTCCTTACAAAAATTCTCAATTCTTTCATTCTCAAATTCTCCTCCATGATCACTTTATATAGTCATAATTTCACTTCCTAGCTTTTGTTAAATCCAAGTAGAAAAGTTTCTAAATTCCTTAAATGATTCACTCTTATGAAATAGAAATCTGACCCATGTAAATCTAGAGTAATCATCCATAATCGCAAATCCGTATACCTTCCCTTCTAGACTTACAGTTCCAACTGGTCCAAAAAGATCCATATGTAAAATCTCCAATAGTTTATTAGTTCTAAGATCCTTATTGGACTGAAAAGAGGACTTCACTTGTTTTCCTAATTGACATGCATCATAAAGGTGGTCCTTATTAAAGTCTAGTTTTGGGTAATCCTCCTAAGGTTTTTCATGCTAGAGTGACAAAGTCTCCTATGCCAAAGCCATGACTCATCAGAAATAGTTTTTTAAACAAAAAGCAGTAGGAGTTGAAAGTTTGTTAGGGATGTTAAGCCCTTGAGACCTAGATCGAGGCTAACCAAGTGGGGGGGGGGGGGGTGAATTGGTATTTTAAAAACTCTTTATTATATCAAATCACAATAAGCACAAACCAAAATCACTACAAAAAAATAATTATGAAAAGTTAAAATGCGGAAGCAGTAAAAAGAACACAAGGGTTTATAGTGGTTCGGTCAACTTAACCTACGTCCACTCCTTGAAGGCACCCTCCAGGTTTTTCACTAAGTAAGTGTCTCTCCTTTAGCTCCCACAGCTAGGTGGAGAAGCCTTTAAGACTGACTCCTTTTCACCAACCCTGGTACGGCAGGGAACCGACTCCTTTTGCTTTCTCCTGAAGTAGTCTGAGAACCAACTCCTTTTGCTTCCTCTTGAAGTGGGCAGAGAACCGATTGCTTTTTCTTCCTCCTGAAGTAGGCAGAGAACCCGGACCTTTTGCTAAAGTAGACCTCCAAAGAACCTCTCAAGAATGAAGGACAAAGATCGGAGAAGACGACTTGGAACCTTGCTTAGAGTAACCCTTGTGAACCCTCTCATAAACTCCCCCTCACAAGTTCCTCTCTCTCTCTCTCTCTCTCTCTCTCTCTCTCTCTCTCTTCCTCTTTCAAGGCTCTCTTAGGTCAAGACAGTAGCACTCAAGGTCACTTACATGAGAAAAATTGGATCCTTTAAATAAAATTTTAAGAACCAACATTATCATCCAGGATCATCCTGGCCGATCAATATAAATCGTGGACTATCGTACTGAACATCACCCTGAATGGGGGTCTGGATGATTCCAAATTAGCTTGATCGTCCTGGATGTTCTAACGATCGTCTCGGACGATTAGTTCAAATCAGAGGTAAATCTTCCAGAACATCGCCTGAATATATTCTGGCCGATGCTGATCGTCTAGAAGCACCTAAGGTTTTTGAATATATCATCCCGGATGATGTGATCATATATATCATCCTTAATTGCTTTCCTTAATTGCCTGATCAATTTAGGTATAATTGTATCAAATCGTCCAGGATGATACACGATCATCCTGGCCATATCCAAAAATAAAGTATGCCTGAAAAAGATCATGTCAGTGAATTCTTTCTGTTTTGAGCATATCGTCCTTGCCGATACATGTATCGTCCAGGCTGATATCCTAATGACGGCTGCCTTGACTAGGAGTCCTGATTAGGGTTTCTATTTTAAACCCAATAGTCCAGGACAATATAAATATCATCCGGGATGATGTAAGTAAAAATAGAAATTCTAAATCAGTAAGAAAAGAATTACTCAAGTGTGTGTGTGTAGGGTTACTTAGCAGCAAACACTTCTAAGATTACAATTGACTCAAGAAAGGGAAAATAAAAGTTATAGACTGAAGCAACCCTAATCTACCCAATCTTGAGCTAGTTCCATTTGTCGTTTCATCTCTTGGCCCTGAAATGTCAGTAGAAAAAGGACAGTCATATTGTTTGCTATCATCAAAACCATAATTCATGAAATAAAATTTGAAACAATCTCCCCCTTTTTAATGATGACAAACACTCCGATGATTATTTCAAAAATATTAGAGTAAAAATAGAAAGGCTTTCAAGATTCAGAATAAAAGTATAAATATACAAACCTACTACTCCCCCTTTTGACATCTCAAAAAGGAGGAAACTAAAACAAACTAAAGCAACTAGAACTAAAAGAAAGAAAAAAAAAAAACAAAATGTAGAAAAAAATAAACTGCAGAAATTAGATGCTAAAACTAAAAAAATGAGGGACCCTGATCATCAGACGGAGGTGGTTGTGGTGGCTACTGGAAGTAACTAGATATGGCAGCGAACTGTGAGCTAAACCAGGCCATGTCCTGGTCGTGCTGCTGCTGCTCGTGTGCAGCATAGGCATCAAAACGAGCCATGTCCTCATCGTGCTGCTGCTGGTGAGTAATGAAAGTGTCAAACCGGGCCTCCAACGGATTAAATCTCTCCACTAACTGATCTAGCTGTGAGTGCTAACGGAGAGGAGCAGGTTCAGGAACAGGAGCGGGAGCCTCCTCCTCAGCCCCCTGAGCTTCCTCATCCCCTAGGTGGAGACGAGTACTATGAAGGACTTTGAATGAATTATTTGAGTAAAGAGGTGGCGGATGGTTGGGAGGAGCAGGATATTGAATATTGTACTTAGTTTGTAGAACATAAGTAATGAGGTGTCTTGGAGCGAGATTGGATTTTCTCTTATGGCATGGATCGCAGATTGTTATCAAATGATCAATGTATCAAAAAATCAGGTCAATAGCATTAAACTCTCTTTAGGCCATAATGTAAAAGGTAGTCAGAGAAAGTAGAGGAGTGATGTGGATTCGGTCCCCAGGTTTTGGAATAATGGAAGTGCGAAGGACATACTGGATTGTCCAGCATCTTTGACTAAAGAGATAGTTTCTCCAACATGAAAGGGTGCGTTGGTCTGGCGAAGAAAATGATTTGCTATGGACTAGTAAAAATCATGATCTAAGATCCCCAATGGTGGATAGCTGCAACAGTTCAACACAGTCCTGATATGTGATCTCGACCGGACATCGATTCACATAGGAAGTCAGGGCTATATAAGCATAATTTATGTGAAGATTTGCAAAAAATTCAAGAAGAAGTTTAGAGGAAAAAGGGACTGTGAGGGTAAGAATAAAGCAGAGAAAGGTATGGGCAAAAAGATCTAGTACCAGATAAGAAAGGTAGGCAGGATTGATTGTTCTTGAAAGAGTAATGTCGCATTCCTTGTAACGGTGGTAAGCAGCTTGATCTTCCGCTTCCCAAAAATGAGGGTCCAGAGTGGCCCTCGAGGAACTTCCTGACACCTAATGAACACATTTTTCTCTAGCCATATAAAGAATACAGTAAGCGAATAAGAGAGGAGAAGAAGCTTGAGGTGAAAAATAATAGCTGGAAGGCCTGAATTTAAAGAAACAACCATATCGTCCAGGACGATCGTAGAATCGTCCAGGACAATCTGGTTAAATTATTGCGTACAGGCTGATTGGTCAAAAAGGCAATCCAATCATCCAGTCCAATCAGATATCGGCCAGGACGATTAGGGACAGGCGATCGTCTTGAGGAGTCAAGCCAGACGACTGTTGAAAAAGCAGATCGTCCGGGCCGATTAGGTGTATCGTCCAGGACGATGCTCAATAATTGATCGTACTGGACAAATTTAAAATGTTTTAAATATGTGCCATGTGTATCGTTCAGGACAAACAGTGGATCGGCCAGGATGATTGTCCAATAATGGATCGTCCGGGGCAATTTTAAGGATTTTAAACGTACAGACACATGGATCGTCTAGGACGATCCGGTGTATCAACCAGGATGATGACCATAAATGCATCGGCCAGGACAAAAATTATATCAGCCAAGATGACCAAGATGATTATAACAGAGTTCAATCAGATCATTCAGGATGAGAAGGTATCATCCAGGACGATGATTTATAGCAAGCTTAGAAAAGTTCAGCAGATAGAATTTTGAAGAGAAATTATCATATCGTCCAGGATGATATATATATCGGCCAGGATGATGTGACAAGAATTTAGAAACCAAGGAAAGATGGTGATGATCAGAGAAAGCCCAAAAAATAAAAAGCTAAAAACAACAATGAAAAACTAAAAACCAACAAAGGAAAGAAAAAAATTTTATTTTTAATTTTTCTTTTTTTTATTTATTTTAGCAAGCATCCATATGACAAATTTCCCAAATAATTAATTTTTAGAGATTCAAAAGATCAAAGAGTTAACAATGTTACAATCTAAAAATGGTAGAATATCCAATCCGGTTAATCCCTAGCTCATACTTCTTTCAGGGTAAAAATTGTCTTCTTAAAATAAAAGGCCTAACTCATATCAAACTAATTGGGTAAAAAGAAGATCCGTTGAAAACTTAGCTACAAAAAATATCTTATAAAATAATATACCAAAGCAATTTGTCTCAATCATGGAATTTGAAATCAAGCCTTTAAAAATATCAAATAACACATGAGTTCTTTTAAGTTTTAAATGTTTTTTTTTTTTAAAAAAAAAGAGGACAACTCGCTTTTAGTGGGCTCATTTTATGCCTCTTATCACTTTGAATGGCTCCTTGAGCATCTTTTGATACACTTTGTGTATACAGATATTTTAATTTGGCGTCATTGGGCATCTTTTTATTTTTTGCATCATTGGCCTTTTTCTTTTTCTTATTCTTGCAAGCTAGAACCCTTTTTCAATAACTCTTAAAATATAATTAGTTGTGAGTAGATTTTTCATATATTAGAGAAGAAAAACTCACTCTCTAATATAAGAAAGAGTAGACCACAAAGCAGACTCAAAATCATATAATAAATGTAATGACAAGATTTCAATTAACTTAAAAGATATATAAAAGCTTTGAATATTATATATATAAGGTAGATTATAATAGCAAGATAAAAAAGATCTTAATTTCAAAAACCAATTATTAATTTGAGATAGATTTTTGTTTAAAAAAGAAAAATTATACCACTAAAAGAGGTTAGAGGGGGGAAACCATCAACGGTGTTTCTCCCTTTAATAGATTTAGAGATGCTAATCATTGGCTATAAGTCTTCAAATTTTAAGAACTAGGAAAATCATCAAAAAGAAAAAGAAAATTAAAAAAAAAATAACTAAAAAGAAACAAGCACAAAAGACAGAAAATAGTGATAATCAAAACTTGTATTTTAAGAATTTATTAAGCAGCAAGTTTAAGCAATTATGAGCTGCGAGCCTCCATTTGTCCAAGAGTCATATGCTCTCACGAGGTCTTTGATGAGAGCATTCCTGCAAAAATCAACAACTGTCAGATTTAGGAACCCAAACGGATTTGGGTCCCTTCTTATGAAAGGTAAAATGCAATGTATGTGTGTTATACTGTGAATCATGCAATTTGGGTCTCCACACCCAATGTGTACTATGGTAAATAGTGCAAGAGTGTGAGATGTGTCCTAGCATGCCACATGAAAAATATCTAACTCCAGGAAAATGATTTCTTATGCTTTGGGTTATTATGCATCTTCCTAGTTTTTGGCTTTAGATCAAAAGTGAGTGTCATATAATTTACCTTAAGTGAGTCCAATTCATTTTTAAGCCTCAAGTTAGTATTTTCTAAAGCATTATTATCAATCCTCAAGTTGCGCTCTATCTCTTTAGATTTCTTCATATTAGATTTGAGTTAGGTGTGTAAAACTTTTAATGCATCATGCTCATCAATTAATTTCGAATGCTTTTCGTTTAAATCATCAAATTCATCAAGTAGAGCCATATGATTTGAATCAATCGTAGAATGATCTTTGAGAATAATTTCATGCTCTTTTGTAAATTTAAAAGCTCCAATTTTAAACTAGCATGAGTTTTCTTAAGTTTTTTGTATGATACATGAATTTTCTCACAAATTTCAAACAATTGATCATAAGTTGGTTTACATACATCTTTTTCATCACTTTGATCAAGATGATCTTCTGACATTAAGCATAAGTTTGTTGTCTCTTCCTCAGGCTCAGTCTCAAAGGAATTAGATGCAGATTCTGCCCAGAATACCTTTTGAACTCTCTTCTTGTCCTTCATGAGCTTGGGTTTTTCCTTACCCTTTTCTTTGCTTGAGTGATCTTGAAGTGTAGAACAATCTGCTCTGACATGTCTAGGCTTCCTGTATTCAAAATAAACAACATCAGAAGATCCTTTAGAATATTTATTATCCTTACATTTTCTCCAATTTTGATGATGCTTGTGATTCTTCCTTAGAAAGCTTTTGAATTGTCTTGTGATTAAGGAATGCCATCGCTCTCAGACCCGAAAGAATCAGAGTTCATGTTGTTGATCTTTAATGCCATAGTTTTCTCCTTTCTTTTCTCACCTACATCAAGATTTCTTTGATTCACCCTTGCTCGAAAGCAATGAGTGAGCCAAGTAAGTTATCAATCGAATAGGTATTCAAATCTTTAGATTCAGTAATGACAGTGATTTTAGCATCAAAAGAGGAAAGAAAGCATCTCAAAATTTTGTTTACTTTTTCATAATCTGAAAGTTCTCTTCCTAAGGCATTCAAAGAAGTTACTATTTGAGTAAACCTTGTATACATATCAAAAATTGATTCAGAAGATTTCATACAAAAAAGTTCATAATCATGCAAGAGAATATTCAAACGAGATTGCTTAACTTCATTGGTTCCTTCATAAGTAATGTACAACCTATTCCAAATCTCTTTTCCAGTAGAGCAAGTAGAAATATGCATGTAGTCTTCAGATTTTAAAGCACAGAAAAAATAATTCAAACATTTTGCATTAAGTTGAGCTAAATCACTTTCATCAAAAGTCCATGTAGTAAAAGTCACTTCAATCTTAATTTCGTTAAGTTCACGAGAAGGTGGAGAATATCCTTCTTTAATAAGCATCCACATGCAATAATCAGTTGATTGTAAAAAGGAAGACAAGCGAGTTTTTCAAAAATCAACAGGTAGATTGTTAAACAAAGGTGGTCGTGTAATAGAATATCCTTCCGTTGTATTATGATTCCTAAAGTTATTCATGGATCAAAATTCAAAAAGTTTTCAAACTCAGTTTTTATAAATCTCGCTCTGATACCACTTGAAAGTTCATTAGGGATGTTAATACTTGAGAACTAGCCCGAGGCTAACCAAGAGGGGGGTGAATTGGTATTTTAAAAACTCTTTCTTAGATCAAATCATAATAAGCACAAACCAAAATCACTATAGAAAAATAATTGCGGAAAATTAAAATGCAGAAGAAGTAAAAAAACACAAGGGTTTATAGTGGTTCGGTCAACTTGATTTACGTCCACTCCCTGGAGGCGCCCTCCAGGTATTGCACTAAGTAAGTGTCTCTCCTTTAGCTCCCACAGCTAAGCAGAGAAGCCTTTACAATCGACTCCTTTTCACCAACCCTGGTGCGGCAGAGAACCGACTCCTTTTGCTTCCTCCTGAAGCAAGCAGAGAACCGACTCCTTTTGCTTCCTCCTGAAGCGGGCAGAGAACCGACTCCTTTTGCTTCCTCCTGAAGAGAGCAGAGAACCCGAACCTTTTGCTGAAGTAGACCTCCCAAGAACAAAGGATAAAGACCGGAGAAGATGACTTGGAACCTTTCTTGGTGTAACCCTTGTGAACCCTCTCACAAACTCCCCCTCACAAGTTCCTCTCTCTCTCTCTCTCTCTCTCTCTCTCTCTCTCTGTCCCTCTCCCAAGGCTCTCTTATGTCAAGACAGCAGCACTCAAGGTCACTTACATGAGAAAAATCATATCCTTTAAATAGAATTTTAAGAACCGGCATTATCTTCCAGGACGATATGGCCGATCAGTACAAATTGTGGACTATCGTACTGACCATCGCCCTGAATGGGGGTCTAGATGATTCAAAATTAGCTTTATTGTCCTGGACGATCTAACGATCATCCCTGATGATTAGTTCAAATCAGAGGTAAATCATCCAAAACATCTCCCTAAATATGATCTAGCTGATGCTGATCATCTAGAAGCACCTATAGGTTTTGAACTGATCATCTCAGACGATATTTAGATCATCCCGGATGATGTGATAGTATCAATCATCCTTAATTGCTTTCCTTAATTATCTTATCAATTTAGTTATAATTGTATCAAATCGTCCAGAACGATACACGATCGTCCTGGCTGATATCCAAAAATAAAGTATGCCTAAATAGATCATGTCAATGAACTATTTCTATTTTAAGCATATCATCCTGACTGATACATGTATCATTCAGGCCGATATCCTAATGATGGCTGCCTTGATTAGGAGTTTCGATTAGGATTTCTATTTTAAACCCGATCATTCAGGACGATATAAATATCGTCCGGGATGATGTGAGTAAAAATAGAAATTTTAAATCAGTAAGAAAAGAATCACTCAAGTGTGTGTGTGTGTGTAGGATTACTTAGAGGTAGACACTTCCAAGATTATAATTGACTCAATAAAGGGAAAAAGAAAAGTTACAGACTGACTCAACCCTAACCTAACTAATCTTGAGCTGGTTCCATTTGTCGTTTGATCTCTTGGCCCTAAAATATCAGTAGAAAAAGGACAGTCGTATTGTTTGCTATCATCAAACCATAATTCATGAAACCAAATTTGCAACCGAAGTTTTAATTCAATTCAAATCTAGCATATACATGTTGTTTACCCTTATATCATTTAAAACATCATTTACATTTAGGCTTAATATGCAGCTAGTAGGAAAAAAATTTACACAGTATCCTTTATCACATAGCTGGCTTACACTTAACAAACTATGCTTTAAGCCTTCTACCAATAACACATTTTCAATAATAAAGTTCTTAAGATTTTCAATCATAACTGACCCAATTACCTTCCTTGTGGTGTTATCTCCAAGTGTAACCTTGCCTCCACTCCTGGCTTCCAACTACATGAATTATGCAGTATCTCCAGTCATATGTTTTGAACATCCGCTGTCCAGGTATCATATATTTTCACGAGGTCTTGTGTGAGATCGACCCTCTTCTTGATCTGACTGGTCAAGATTGTCATCCATTAAGCACAGATTAGTGACTTCCTCTTTATTTTTTGTCTCTTATGAGTCCGAAGCTGAGTCTGCCTAGAAAGCTCTTTGGAATTTCTTCTTGCCCTTCTTCACAATTGGTTTCTCCTCTACCTTCTCCTGCTAGGAGAGGCTTTGAGTTTTGGGTAATCTATCTTAATATGTCTGGGTTTCCTGCACTTATAGCAAATAACATCATTTGAAACCTTGGCATTCCTATTAATATTACCTCGATTCCATTGCTTATGTCTCTTTTGTTTCCTCTTCAGAAAACTTCTGAATTGTCTAATCATTAGTGCAATGTCGTCTTCATCCTCAGGTTGTGAGTGTTCACTCTCAAATTCCTCCACTTTTGTGCTATGTTCTTCTCCCTTCGTGGTTCACCTGCGTCAATATTTCTTTGGCTAACTCTTTGCTCGTAAGCAATTAGCGAACTAAGAAGATTGTCAATAGAGTAAATATTTAGATCTTTGGACTCTGTAATTGTAGTAATTTTAGCATCATAAGCAGTAGGCAAATAATGAAGAATCTTATTAACCATTTCAGTATTCGTTAGTTCCCTACCTAATGCATGTAAAGAGGTGAATATTTGTGTGAATCTTATATACATATCATAAATGGATTCTTTTGGTTTCATGCGAAATAATTTATAATCATGCAACAAGATATTAAGTCTAGATTACTTAACCTTATTAGTTCCCTCATAAGTTATACAAAGTCTATCCCATATGTCCTTTCCACTCTTGCAAGTAGAAACCTGTATGTAATCTTCTGATTTAAGAGCACAAAAAACTATTTAAGCATTTGGTGTTTAGTTGTGCTAAGTCACATTCTTCTACTGTCTAGTCTAGAAAAGATGTTTTAACTCTAACTCCATCAACTAGTCAAGTTGGTTTTGTATTCCCTTCCTGAACTAAAATCCACATACGATAATCTAGTGACTGTAAAAATATAGACATACGTGTTTTTCAAAAATCAAAAGAAATATTATTGAATAATGGAAGTCTAATTATAGAGTAACCCTCAGGTGTATTTCGGTTTCCAAATGTAGTCATCTATATTAATCAAAAAGTAGTCTAAACTTATGATTTTAAAATAAAGCTCTGATACCATTTGTTGAAACTTGTTCAATATGAATTAGGTTGTTAAACCTAAGATTATGTCCCAGCGGCTAACCAAGAGGGGGGGGGGGGGGTGAATTGGTAATTAAAAATTTATCCATAATTTAAAAAATTTTATACCGAAAATAACTTTAGTGAATTTTGTAGAAAACATTTTTCAACCACAAGTTCAAACAGTAAAAACAAAAATAGCAAAAAATAATAAAAGACACATTTTATAGTGGTTCGGTCAAACACGACCTACATCCACTCCCCGAAGGCACCCTATGAGTATTGCACTAATACCACTAGTGACTCTCCTTTTGCACCCACAGCAAGGAAGAGAAGCCTTTACAAAACTCTCTTCCACCACTACCCGGTGCGACAAAGAACCGTCGTCCTTTTACACTCTCCAAGTATTGGCAAATAACCGCCCGTCCTTTCACATTGTCCAAGTATGGGCAGAGAACCCTTCATCCTTTCACACTCTCTAAGTGTGGGCAGAGAATCCTTCGGCTATTCACACTCTCCAAGTGTAGGTGGAGAAACCTTCATCTGTTCACACTCTCCAAGTGTCGGCAGAGAATCGAATCTCCTTGAAAGATCTTCTCACAAGAAATCTAGAAGGACGAGTGAAAAGAGTGAAGTAATCACAAACCACAAGTGGAGACTCTTACCTTTGAGTACCAAGTGAATCCTTCATACTCCAATAGTAAGAATCATCCTTCAAACACTCTCTCACACTCTCTTCTTGACTCTCCCTTCAATTGGCACGAAGATCAGTAGGCAAAAAGATTTAGAAGCAGCTTTAATTGGACTTTAAATAGGAAAGATACAAAAAATTATCCAAAATCTTCTGATTTTCAAGTCTGTACATAGTAGATCGTCCGGTATGATCGTCAGATCGTCCTGTACAAATTTACTTAATTAGTTGCATACGAACCCAATGTATAATGGTACGAACTGACTTCGTACCCGATCATCATCCCATATGAAATATGTTCGTCCTGGGATGAACAGTTATATCAAGGGTCAATTTCGATAAACTGCAGGACGTTATCGAAATTTTAAAGGACAGAGCATTTTGTCCTGGGATGAATAGGAGTTCGTCTGGACAAAAATTTTCTAGAGAGCATTTCGTCCTGGGACGAATAGGAGTTTGTCTGGACAAAAATTTTCCAGAGAGCCATTCATCCTGCACGAATAGAAATTCATCTGAACAAAAATTTTCTAGAGAGAATTTCATCCTGGGATGAATAAAAATTTGTCTGGACCAAAATTTTTCAGAGAGCATTTCGTCCTGGGACAAATAGGAGTTCTTTTGGATGAAATTTTTTGGGAGAGCATTTCGTCCTAGCACGAATAAAAATTCATCTAGACGATCAGGACTTAGAAAAATTTTCTCGCTTCATGTTCATTCCATTCCTCTTCCAAGGGGATTAACTAACTTGATCGTCCCGTACGAACAAGGTTCATCCTGTATGATCAGTGTGATTTTTAAAGATCTCCCCAAGTGTGTGTGCTAAGCTTATTCAATTCAAATCATATTTTCTCAAACTCAATTACAATAAAAATTACAAACTTCAATTTACAAACTATCTCATGCTGAATTTTGATTTGAAGTCTTCATTAGTCTGGAGTTCGATTATCCTGAAATGTTAGTCCACACAAGAGCAAAAATAATTTTCCAAAAAGTGTTAGGAGAACACAAAGCTTAAAACAATAATATTTGGAATCATCAAAACTATACAAGTTGCAAAAAGATAAAATATGCAAATAGCAACTCTCTTAATAGCCTACATCCTATAAAATAAGTACAATCTGAATCATCTTGATCCTCCCATAGAATTACTATTTACTTCACTAATACCACTTTTTGGGCACTTTTTGGGCGAGATCAGAGTTCAAAGAGTAATAATTTAGAGGAAGAAGGAGGAGCTCTTGCTCCATCATCTGTACCTGATCAAAGTTTTTACCAGGAAATGGTCTAGCACTTTAATAGAATGAAGACTCATTTTGATAAATGCTTTGAGCAAATTGAGAATCACTTAAATCACAAGGATACGAGATATCAAGAAGACATGGGTTGGATCCACGGTCAACATGAATGTATCTATGATGAATAGCTACTTTTCAATGTTCAACATGCCTCCTCCTCCAGATTAGGGTCCCTTATATTTCTAAATGTACTTCATTATTATTCTTTCTTCTGAGTTTTTGTGTTTACTATTATGATGTTTTCTTCTATGAGTGTAGTAGTTTTATATGTTATTTTGAATCTATGTAATGATATTTTTTAATTGATGTTATGTGTGATGCCATTGAAATGATTGTATGTGATCCTCTATATTAATAAAATGTGTTATGCTTTATTGACATGTATTAATTCTTAATTCTTGAAATGTTTGTCTTTATTGAGAAAAATCTTTTGAAATTGATCGTTGAAATGAGTTATCAATTACTTTGCTCTACAAATTAATTTTCTTATAAAATTTAATCTTTCAAAATATTTAAATTAAAATTATAATGTGATTTAGATAAGGAAATCAATTTCATATCTTTTTAAACAAACATATCTAAGCTATAATTATTGCAAGATTGATGTCTTATTATTTTTTTATTTCTTTTTCAATATGTTTATTTTGTTTATTAGTGAATTTTAATTTAGATTACTGATATTGGAAAGACCTAAAAAGTAAAAAAAATGCACAAAATATGCAAAAATAAAAAAGATGCACAATAGTTCATAAAATGGAAAGCGGCATAAAATTAGCTTAAATAGAAAAGATGCACAAAGTGTGCCGCTAATATTTTAAAAAATGCGCAAAATCACCAATTTAAAGCATTTATAATGTTCTTTGCTTTATCATCTAATCTCTAATCCAAATCCATCAAATTAGAAATCATTTTGTATATTGAATTCAAAGTTAACTAATTTTTTATTTCATCATTTTGCAATAATCATTTTTAATTAATTTGTCTAGTATGGAAAATGAACTTGGTTGACTTTTTTTATCATATTTATTTTTTGATTTAAAATTTTGAAATTTTTTTTATTATTACAAAAATAATATTATATTTGTAATTAATTTACAATCTTTTACTTCTTCAACTCTTTTGATTTTTATATATAGACCTTTCATTTCAAGATATACATCCCTTTTTGTTGTTGTCAAAAGGGGGAGTAAAAGTATTATTTGATGATAAATGTATGTGTATAAAGTGTGTATGTATATGTGTATTGTGCGTAAATTATGAATGTGTATATGTATGATTGTTTGAATATTTATTTGAGTTTTTTTTTATTTGAGTATATATTTTTGTTCGAGTTTGAGTTATTTTTTATTTAAGTAGTTGTTTGTTGTTCTTTTTTATTTTTAGATTTTTTTAATCTTCATGAGAACCCCTTGTTATATAATTGGTCATTCATTTAGGGGGAGCTAAGAAAAAAAATATTTTAAAAATTTAACTCAAACAATAATTATTTTGTCATCATAAAAAAGATGAGATTGTTGTAACTTAGTTTTCATAACTATGCTTTCATATTATGTGTGTTTTTGATGATTCCAAAATATTATTATATTAATTACTATTTCTACTAACATATATTTAAAATATTGCTTTCGTTATTTGTGTACAAATTTTTCAGAGAATTCATACTCTAGACTGCTGAAGACTTCAAGTCAGATTAGGTTAAGGTTTTTTATATTCGAAGACTATACTTTTTTATACTTTTCTTGAGTTTGAGATAGTGCGATTATAATTGGTTAACCGTGCACACACACACTGGGAGAGTGTAAAAATTTATAAACTTTTAAAACTAATAATACTTTATATTTTTGGATCGTACGGGATGATTTGGCTTGAGCATTCCTCCAGAAAGTAGTTAATCGAACCATGCAAAGAAAATTTTCTAAGTCTTGTTCATAATGTATAAAATTAGCATCGTACATACGACTTCGAGAGTAAAAAATAGATATGTATAAGTTTGTTTTGATGAACTCCTAATTTTTTCTAAACTATTCGTATTGTATGATTTTAGGTTCGTAAATATGATATCTAGAATACGAAATGGTTGCATATCTTTTTGTTCATATAAATAGGTAAATTTTTTGAACTGTTCATACTATACCATCCTAGGATCATACAAATGACTTCCAGAGTATAAAATGAATTCATCCAATTTCGTAGCAAATGAAACATGGTTTGATTAGAACATATCATACTATAAGTTATGGATTTTGCATAGTATATTATTCGGAGTATAAAATCATTTTGTATTGAATCTTACTAGACGAATATTTTTAATTTTGAACTGATTGTACTATACAATCTTAGTTCATACACAGGTAAATCAGAGTATGAAATTAGTTCATATTGGATTATACGAGCAAATTTTTAACTGTTCGTATGTACAATCATCGATCGTACTATACGATCATAGACAATCAAATTGAAAATTTTAGTTTTCTGGATGATTTTTTGTGTCTTTCATACATAAGCTCCTAAAAACTAACTGTGGACAAATTCTTCTTTATTTTTTCTTTGAGAGCGTGTATGAGAGTGATTTGGGAGAATATTTTAGAGAGAGTTCTTGCAAGTAGAGAGTATGAATGGTTTAAAGGATTTCCCAAAGTTGAGAATCTTTTTGTAAGTATGTCAAATCTCTTCCTTAAATTTTTTAAGATGCTCGAGAGAAGATCTTTAAAGAAGATTTAGCTCTCTACCGACACAAGGAGGGTGTGAAAGGATGACAGTTCTCTGCATATACAAGGAGGTTATGAAAGGATGATGGTTCTCTACCACACTAGAAGGGTGTCAAACGATAACAATTCTCTGCCAACCAGAAGGGTGTAAAAGGAAGCTGATTCTCTACTAACACTTAGAGAGTGTGAAAGGATGGCAGTTTTCTACCAACACTTGGAGAGTGTAAAAGTATCATGGTTCTCTGTCGACACTTAGAGAGTGTGAAAGGATGACGGTTATCTACCGATACTTGGAGAGTGTGAAAGGATGATGGTACTTTGCTGCACCAGGGATTGGTGGAAGAGAGGTATTTTGTAAAGGCTTGTCCACCTTGCATAAGAGCAAAAGGATAGTCACTTTAGTAATAATATAATACCTGAAAAGGGAGTCTTCATGGAGTGGATGTAGGTCTAGTTGGACCGAATCACTATAAATTTGTGTGTTTTTACTTTACTATATTTTTATTTTCTACAAATTTAAGTTTATGATTGAAAAGATTTTATTTTGTTAAAACATTTATTATGCTTAAAATTATAAAAATGATTTTCTATAAAATTTTTAAGTGTTTTTAAATAATTAATTCACCCCACCTTTTGGTTAGCCTTTGGATAATTGTTTTAGGTCTAACAACCTATACAAACATTCACTCTGCCTCATTGGGTCAGTAAAAAGATTTTGTAAGGATTTCTCCACCTTATTCTGGGTACAAAAGGAGAGACACTACTTTCAGTGCAATACGTGAAAAAGAGGTTTAATGGGAGTTAACGTAGGTCAAGTTGACTGAACTACAATAATTCTGGTGTTTTCTTTCTGTTTACTTCCTCGTATTTAATTTTTGCATTATTATGTGATTTGTTCTATGGAAAAAATTTTATTTTTGTTATTATGAAATTAGTGTTGCTTTTGTATAAATTGTTTGTTTTAAAATATTCAAAAGTATTTCAAAAAGATTTTTTTTGTTACTTTTTTTAAATAACTAATTCACCCCCACTCTTGGTTAGCATTGGACTAGTTCATAAAGATTTAACAACCCTTACAAACTCTCACTTAGAAGATGGATGATGTGGTGGATTGGTCAAGGCTCATGTTAGTGATTGAGGTTCATAGCTTTATGGGTTTATTAGGATGTTATCAAATGTTTATCAAGGGATATTCACATATCATTGTCCTTTTTAACAAGATTAACCTAGAAGGCTGTGTTGTTTGATTACACACCAAAGTTTAAAGAGAGTATATTGAGGTTGAAGGAATATTTGGTGTTAGCCCTAGTAGTAATTATTTTATTGGGCATAGAAGGATTCCAGTTATATTGTGATGTATCCTTGAGAGGATTTGGGTGTGTGCTTTACCAAAATGGAATGGTGATGGCTTAATTATGCTAATAAGAAGTTAAAATCATATGAGAAATGTTTTTTGACTCATGATTTGGAATTAATAGCCATTATCTTTGTATTGAAGATTTGAAGACATTATATGTATGTTATTTGTTGTGAGATCTTAATTGCTCACCAAAGTCTAAAATAAATATTTACTCAAAAAGAAATAAATTTAAGGTAAAGAAGGTTGTTGAAGCAAATCAAGAACTTCATTCTATATATTACTTATTAACCTAGTAAAGAAATCATTGTTGTTGATGCATACAGTATGAAATTAACAGTTAACTTATTAGCTTATAAGCAACCTTTAATTAAGGAAATGGATAGACTGGAATTAGAGGTGGTGCACTTTGCAAATGTGTTAGATGGGATTCTTTTCTAGATGTTTATCCAATCTTCATTACAAGATAAAATTATGGAAGCCGATAAAGTAGATGAAGGATATCTAAAATAGATGGACTTGATTTCGTGTGGAAAGAGGCTTGAGTTGCGGGCAGTTGTGGAAGGTGACATTTTTTGTGGTAAGAGGTTATAATTTTTTCCTTAAGTGATCTAAGGAAAGAGAACTTTCAAAAAGCCCATTATTTTAGATACATCATTTATCAAGGTAGTAATAAGATGTTTCATGATTTGGAATGCATGTTTTGGTGGCTAGAGTTGAAGTAAGAGGAGGTCGAATTTGTCTCTAAATGTGAGACTTATCAGAGAGTAAAAGTTAAGCATAAAAAAATTAAGAGTTTATTGAAATCATTATCAATTCCTAAGTGGAAGTGAGAAGAAACTACCATGTACTTTATTATAAGTTTTCCTCGATTAAGGCTAGGTCATGATATAGTTTGGGTGGTTATGTATAGACTGAAAAAGTCTGCATATTTCTTGTAAATGAGGCAAACTGATTATGTAGATAAGTTAGCGAAGCTATATATAAATAAATTTTTATTAGAATGCATGGAAACCTCTAAAGCTATTATTTCTAACTGTGATGGCAGACTCATTTTAATTATGGAATAGTATTCATAAAAGTTTGGGACTCAGTTCAATTTTAGTATATACTTTCAACCCCAGATAGATGGATAATCATAAAGGGTAACTCAGATTCTAAAAGATATATGAAGATTATTTTCTCTAGATTTTGGTGGAAGTTGGTATAATCATATTCCTTTGATTGAGTTTGTATGTAGTAATAGTTTCTAAGCAAGCGTTAGCATGGCTCCATATGAAGCTCTATATAGAGGAAGGTGTAGGAAACTATTATCTAGGGAGGAGCTTGGGGGAAGGACTTTAATAGGTTCTAAGTTAGTTGATAGTGACACCGAAGGTTAGATTAATTAAGAAGAGATTAGAAGTAGCTCAAGACATGTAGAGAAAGTACTTCAATCCTAAGCATAAATCAGTTGAATTTTGAATTGGGGATTTTATCTGTCTGAAGGTTTTTTTTTTTTTTGAGAAAAGCATAATCTGCATTAAAAAAGGAAAGCAAGCAAAAAACAACAACTACAAAGTAGATTCCTCCTTCATTATTTTGATAAATGAAGGAGGAACCTCATCCAAAGTTAAGTCTTCCCAAATAAAACTACCAGCAATAGCATAGCTAGCACACAAATCCGCTAGCTTATTACCATCCCTTTTGATACATTTAAAAATAACATTATTGAGCTCTTAAAAAAACTTCAAAGTTTTCCATACCTTTGCTCCCTTGGTTTAATGATTTATGAATAACTTTGATCACATTTGAGTTGTCACTCTCAATGATTGCTCCTTTGTATTTGAACATCCAATCCTTAATCGCATCCTTTAAGGATTTAATAGCAAACATTTCCAATTGATTTATGTCCCAATGAGTATAAGATTTGCCAAAAGCCAATAAGAATCTCCCTTTGTAATCTCTTACAACACCCCCAACTCCAGCTTTATATAAAGAGCATAGTGCAGCATCTACGTTGATCTTCAACCAATCGGGTGGTGGGGGATGTCAAGCATTAGACAGCCAAAAAGACTGATTAACATCCCCATTTTCCGGATTTGGTTCAAAAATCTTCATAGTAAATGAAGACATGCTAATAGCATTAGTTGCTATGTAATTAGCACTTTCGGCAATTCCATCATGCACCAATTTGTTTCTAGCTTTCCAAGAAAGATAAACTACATTATAATAAAGGTTAATCAACATACCATTAACCTTGGACGTAGTTTCAAACCAGTCGCAACATTCTTCAAAACTGTCAACCATCGGAATTTGAAACCCCAATCATTAAGAAGTAAAATGACCTTTTTTAGTTTTAAACATTTAGCCAGAATGTGTTCAATATCTTCATTTCCAGAGGAACATCTGGGACACTTATCATCTTCCAGAAATCTTCTATATTTAAGGAACTGAAATGTAGGCAATGCATTTTTAAAAAGTCTGTAGCAGAAAACTTGCACCTTCGGTATAAGCATTGCCTTCTTGATCCAAATAGTCCACCTGATAGTTTGTAGGTTCCGAAACCATGATTCTGTGATCAATTTAGGAATAGTCTTTCCAGAATTCTGATAGATGAGCTCCATTTCATCATCTCTCTGTTCTTCTTTTATCTTGATTTGAAGAATCAACATAATCAAATCCATACCAAAGAAATTTTCAAGTTCTTCTATTTTCCATCTTCCATCTTCAATGAATCTGCTTAAACTGAAATCTCCTTCTACTTGTGGCACAACAAAGGTTGGCCATTTATTAATACTTCTATCAAGAATCCAGATGTCTTTGAACACATCAATTTTTGAGCCATCAGCAATACTCCATTTGATCAAGGGATTTAGAGCTTTTCCACCGTCACATAAAATTTTTCAGGATGAAGAAGAATTTTTTTTTGACATCATCAATACCAGGTTTCATTCCATATTTAGTAGCTAAAACTTTTTGTAAAATAGAATTATTGTTAGAAAGATACCTCCATGTAATTATTGCTCTAAGAGGAGCCACTTTTGAAGAAGTAGAGAACAAGCCCCCACCACCAATGTTTTTTGGCTTGCAAAGGTCCTCCCAGCTGATGTAATGCAACCCCATTTTACCACCAGATTTGTTCCATAAAAAGCCTCTGCACAGCTTTTCAACTTCTTTCAATATTCTGATAGGGATTAAAGAATGAGTGCTGAAGAAATTTGGAATAGCAAGGGTAAATTATTTAACTAGAGCAAGTCTTCCAGCTAAGGATAACACCTTACTACCCCAAGTATTAAGTCTCTTGAGAGTCCTCTCAATGATAAAGTAATAATCACTTGCTACTAATCTTCTGAAGGCTATTTTTAATCCCAAATAGAAAAATTCCTTAACTGTTTTGAAGCTCACAGCCTTAGAGATGCTTTTCTTTCTTCTTCTATTCACATGTTTTCCAAAAATCATTACAGATTTTTCATTATTAATGGATTGACCAGTCCATTTGCAGTAATTGGAAAGAATAGTCTTGACTTCACATGCAGCTTTCTTTGATGCCTTCGAAAAAATTAGGATGTCATCTGCATATAGTAAATGGGAAATACGAAAACCATCCTTACTAGAGTTAATGCCGACTGATGACTGAGTAAATGCATTGGATAGTATTTGAGAACAAAGAATGAATAGCAGTGGCGACAATGGGCATCCCTGACGAAATCCACTATCAGCTATTATCCATTCTGTAAGTTTCCCATTTATGATGATAGAAAATCTAGGATTCAAAACACATTCCAATATCAACTTTGAAAACTTGGGCGGGAATTCAAAGTATTCCAAAATTTTTGTTAGAGTAGACCAACTCATAGAGTCATAAGCTTGTTCCATGTCTATTTTGTAAGACACCATACCTTTGGAAGACTTAGAAAATCTGAATTTGTGAAATAATTCTTGGGCTATCAGAAGGTGATCGGATATAGATCTTCCTTTTATGAATGCAGCTTGCTCATCCGATATTAGTGGAGGAATTACCTGAATCAATCTATTCAAGATGATTTTTGCAGCCACCTTGTATATAGAATTGCACAAACTGATGGGTCTGTAGTTAGAAGGCAGCATTGGATTGGAAACTTTAGGAATGAGAACTATCAAAGTATCCTTCCAATCTTTGTCCATTTCCCCTTGAGTTAGGAAATGATTTATAGCATTAATAAAATCAATTTGAATAATTTTCCAATAGCTTTTAATAAAAGTATAATTGATACCATCACTTCGAGGTGCAATATTCCTTTCCAAATGATGAATAACTGCTTCAATTTCTTCTACAGAAAAGTCTCTGGAAAGCATCCCTTTGTCTTCATTACTTAAAACCATCCCAGGTTTCAGCCAGCCATCGGTATAGCATATCCTCTTTTTCCATTTAGACTTAAAGAAGTGCCATATTACCTCTTCTATTTGATTTGAATCTTCAACCACCGTTCCCTCTTCATTTTTAATCTTGATAATTCTGTTTGAGCTCCTTCTACCATTTGCAAAGGAATGATAAAACCTTGTATTTCCATCACCATCAGCTAGCCATTTTGATTTTGCCCTTTGCTTCCACTAGCCATTCAGACGAGCTAATGTGCTATTTAATTCATCTATTTTTGCTTTTAATACCCAGCATTCTTCATCAGTGAGCCAGCCATTACCAGATTCTGAAATCTGTATTTTATTTATTTCCTCCATAAGACAATCTTTGAGCAAATTCAGATCTTTTCAATTTAGCTTTACTCCAATAAAAAAGAGACTTAAGGGATCTTCTGAACTTGGCATTCAGAATTTGAGATGGATTGAAAAAGAATATGCATAATTGAAAAAGAAAGTAAGCTAAGTCCTCGATGCATTGGATCATTCGATGTTATTAAACAAATTAGAAAGCCTGCTTATAGACTATTTCTATCGGATCACTTGTTTAATGTCAACAATCTATTTTATGTATCATTAATGAGGAAATTGGTATCTAATCTAGAGTAAAAAGTCTCTGATGCAGAATTAGAAGCTCATCCCAATTTAATTTATAACGAAGAACCTGAACATTAACGTATAACAAAATCTTAAAGGTCAAAGTTTTTTGGAAGCATTGTGTAGAAAGTGAGGCAATATGGGAGAAAGAAGGTGAGATGAGTTGCTTATATCCACAACTATTTTAATTGAATGTCAAGGATGACATTTTCTCTAAGGAGGAGATAATGTAATATTTGTCATCTAGAAGTCTTGTAATTATCTATTTATATGTGTAAATTTTAATTGATTAAGTAATTCTAAGGGTTATTCGGTTATTTGGTGCTTAGAATGTTTAAAGATTTTGGTAGAGAAAGTGAAATTTAGAAGTTTAATTTTTTTCTTTCGTGACCACTATGATGTCAAATTTTGAGCTCATGCGTTGTGCTCTTGGGAAAATGAAGAAAATGAATATTTAAGGGAGTGTTATGGTTAAGTAGTGTCATTTTGTTATTGAGAATGGAGTCTATGATAGTTTGTGAGAGTTTGGGAGAGTATAGCAGTTTTGATGGTATCACTGTGGGGTTGGAGGTTGTAGCATAGTGGTGTTGGGTAGAATTAATATTTTTTAAAATAATAAATATATAAAATCACTAACACAATCCCAAAAACTTAATATCTTGTGGAGGAGAAAAGGAGAGGAGAGGGAGGAAAGAGAAAAAAATGAGGAGATTCGAAGTCCAAAATATGATTTTCATCCGTCCAACAAGTTAGGAGAATTGTCGAGCTCAAGGTATGCAACCCATAGCCCATTATTTGTTTTCAATTCTGACATATATAATGAAAAATATATTTTCAAAAGTATTTTTCTTTAGTTTTTTTCGGTCAAAGAATATTCATGGCGGCAGAGAAAAATAAAGTTTAGCTTCTTAGCATTATACGAAGATCCAGCACATAAGCATAAAGAGAGAAGTAAAACACCCGATCTTTTTTACGTGGAAAGTCCGAAGAGGGAAAAACCACGGGAATCTCACCTAGGTGAAAAGATTCCACTAAAATTGAGTGAATTACAAGGGTTGACCCATCCCTTGATTTAGAGGTGGTCATATTACAATAATTTGGAGAGCTAGTCAAAGGTCTAATGACGGTTGGGTAGGAGTTTGATGGCTTTAGTGCAGAAGTTCAGTTCATAATGAACGATCCGATGAAGGTCCAGTGATGGATGGAGAATGGAGGCCAGGAAGAAGTCCGACTAAGGTCGGGTTTAAGTCTCGCGACGGTTGTCGGCCAGGGGAAGGTCCAACAACAGTAGGCAGTCGGGCGGTGGTCCGACGAGGGTCGGGCTAAAGTCTGACAGCGGTCGGCAGCCAGGCAGTGGTCTGACGAAGGTCGGGCTGAAGTTCATCTGCAGTCGACAATAAGGCGGTAGTTCAGAGAATGTCAGGCTGAAGTCCGGCGGTTGTTGGCAGCCGGGCGGTGGTCCGACGATGGTCGGGCTGAAGTCTAGCGGCGATCGGCGGCTGGGCAGAGATTCGACGAAGGTCGAGCTAAAGTACGACGGAGGTCAACAGCCAAGCGGTGGTCCAACGAAGGTCGGGCTGAAGTTCGGAGGCGGTCGGCGGCCAGGTGGTGGTCCATCGGCTGTCAGCGACCGGGCTGGGGTCCAACAAAGGTTGGGTTGAAGTTCGGCGGCGGTCGGCAGCCAGTCAGTGTTTTTCTGGCTGTTGGCTGTTGGGAGGTGGTCCGGCGGCGGTCGGTGGCCTGGTAGTGGTCCGGCAACGGTCGGCTGCCAGGCAGTGGTGCCAGAGCTCTTCCCTATCTCCAGCAAAAGGTCCCCCGCCATGTAGAGAGTAGGGTTCTATTTTTAGATTTTCATGAGCGGCACACCCAATAAATTTAGAGAAGATTCGGGCAGCTTTGGAGTATTCCATCGGATGGCTCATATTGATTCTTCCAATCATATAGAGTTTTTTAACTATTTATGTGCCTTAACGATGTCGGAATTCAAATATATTGGGCTCGTTGAATTTGTCTCATTGAGACACTAAATTTGACTATAAGAAGGCCATATTTGAATATCATTTCATCATCCAAATAATGCTTTGACCCTTCGAAATATGGTTTGGGCCCCCAATTTAGACCCATTGGGGCTTGGGTCGGACCAATTTTGGTGTTGTTTGGTTCGCCTCTCTGAGATGCTAAATTTTGATAATAAGTTTACCGAAATTGGAATTCAGATGATCTCAAAATTTAATTTTGAATGTTTCCAACTTGAACATGCCTCGAGATTCATGCTTGGTCAAAGCAATTTTTGAGGACGTTTCAAGTTTTAAAAAGAATTTACCATGAATTTACCATGTAACTTTTGATATCTTATTATTTTTTTATTTTGGACTTGATTATAAGAATGCAATATTTCACTGGTTGGTTTGTTCTGTAAGGATTTCTAATTTTTCATTACAATGGTAACATTTCTGATTTACAATACAATTGAACAAGTATGTTCTTTTAGTATTTATATAAGCTCTATGAAATTGGTTAGGTTCTAAAAAATTTATACTCATAAGTGAAATATGAGGATTTTCTATACATGTTGACACAATATGTTATCTACTTGAAGGTTTGATTACACATTACATTTGCATTATCATGCATTTCATAATATGGAGTTTCTGAATTGGAAAGGGAAATACTCTAAAAAAACTTTTCTTGGGTCCAAGGTGAAAATATTCTGTGTTGGAATATACTATTTTGGCTCTAAACTGGGTCGGTATTGGAATTATGTTACATTTCAACTCTACTCTGCCCTGTACCTATCATGAATAGGAGGGGCTGTGAAAGATTGAAATTTATATGGGGAAACAATACATATGTGTCATGCATTCATAAGTACATTTGTATACCTAAAACTTTAAGTGAAATAGTTTCTTAAGATTTTGTTTTAGTTTATTCCAATATTATGAATTTAATTTTTTCATGGTAAATAGGGTTGACCTATTGTGTTATATACTCACTCCATTGTTATATCATTTCAGACAAGGTAAAGGTTCTGTTGAGTAGGTCTAATCAAATATGGAGCAAGGAAGTCTAGTTTAGAAGGCACTTTTGATTTTGTAACCCAAATTATATTTACATTTTATTTGAAGGCATTGTAATGTGAACTTTTGTAAATGATTATTTTGCGATGTGAATCTATGACTTGCGCACTCTAATATTTATTTTACATATTCTTGATGATTAGTTGACTTTGGTGTATATAAATTCAGAAATAATAAACTTATAAGTATAAAAAAGTAGGTTTAAATTTCTCTCTTAGGTCCTCGGGTGTTGCACCTGCTAAGTATCTAAGAAGCATATGCAAGTATACACAACTAATTGAGCATATTTAAATTATCAAATTGCTTTAATTTAAGTGGAATGGCCTTTAATTCCTATATTAGTGTCATATATTTAAATCTAAATATTTACTTGCTTCATTATATAAAATTCGATTTGTAATTGATTGTTAAACTTACTTTCCTCATAATAGATTTTTTTAGGGGAAACCACGGAGGGGCCTACGTGTTGATATAATTCAAAATTACAAGTCTTTAAGGGGACATTTAGCTCACTAATGCTCGAAAAAGCTACAAAATATAAAGAAAATAAAAAACCTAAGATCCAATTGTCCCCAACTAAAGCATTTAGAAAATTGCCTAGATATAATCTAAGGCGACTCCGAAACAGCATCCAAAAAAGAAAGAGCCTATAATAAGTATTCAGAGCAATCTTTCTACAAAAATGAAGCTTGAAAGACAAAAAGAACCTGCAAAGAAAAAAAGATACAATACCAAAAAAAGAAACTACAAGACAACAAACCAAGTTAGTCGAAACTAAAGATAAAAGACAAAGTAGCTTATAACCCATACTAGTGTTAACGTTTTGCCAAGAGACCCAAGTAGTACTAATCCAGATATAGTTATCAAACTTAACACTAACGGTCAAAAATGATTTCATGCTAGGACATGATAAGCAATAATTTTGGTAATAAAAAATAGCTAACAGAATAGTAGAGATAACGAACCACAAATTCCAACACCAAGAAGTAAAGCTCAGCATATGATTAAAAAACCCTAAAAAATAACCCACAGCAAGCTGCAACCTCTTTAAAAATAGGACATTGACAAAAAAACCCCTGAATCAACAAACACCCCAAAAAACCAGGGAAATGCCCCACCAGAATAAACAGACGGCCCATGAAAAACAACATAAAGATGAAAGTCACACAGCAACCAGCACCAACAGCCAAAAGATAAACCAGATCTGATGTGAGGTAAACCAATTTTGTCCAGTTTAACCAACCCCTTCAACATATGCGGCAAATTGTCATTACCAAATTCCATATCCTCCTCCAGCCTACTACCAAGTTTGGCCAGGCAATCAGCACAGGCGTTACCCTCCCTTAAGACATGATTCATTGTATAATTGAGAGTAGAGAGAGCCAAACGAATTTTCCTAATAAGATAGAAGAATTGAGGATAGAACACATCCTCATTTTTAATGATTTGAATTAAAAGTAAAGCATCCACCTTAATCTGAATATTAACATAACCTCTATCATTGCAGATAACAAGCCCTTTAAATAAGCCCATCAGTTCAGCAAAAATGACTTTATATGGATATAAAGGGCTCGCAAAAGCCACAATTACTTCACCAAAACTATCACGAATAATACCCCCCATACCCGCAACATAAGTCCCAACAGAACCACAAGTATTAAGTTTAAGAGAAGGAGGCAAAGGTTTTAACCATCTGACAACCCTATCATTTCTAACCAAATTTTCAGCATTGATAGGAATACCTTGTTTAACAGCCAATCCTTCACAATTCTTGAAATTCTTACTCGAAATAATTTTAATAGCAAACAGTTGAAGAAGTTTGTTATTAACATTAGAAATAATACTCTTGGCAACCATTTTAACACCATTATGTTTAGTATCATTCCGAGCCTTCCAAATAAACCACAAAATAATAATGGGTAATAAATTTAAAATGTGACCTTTAGTATTAGTCATCCATTCACTCAAAAGAGACATAATGTTACTAACAGAAGAAGGGTAAGTTTTGTGAACAGTAACAGCAAAATACCTCCAAACTTTTTGAGCAATACTACCATTGATAAAAACATGATTAATACTCTCAATATTAAAGCAACAATGACATTTAGAAGGAAGATAAAAGCCTTTATTCCAAATACGAGAATCCACTGGCAGATAGCCCTTAATACATCTCCAAGCAAGAATAGAGTAATACATAGGAATATTGTTATGCCAAATAGACTCATAAATAATAGAACTTTCCTTCTTAACTCTAAACACCTCCCACACATTTTTAAGTTTAAAAAGACCATTAGTAGAGATATTAAAAAGAATACGGTCATTATCCAGGATATGTAACAGAATAATCAAAATTTGATTCAAAATCTCATAAGGTAAAATCTCACTAAGCTTATTAACATTCCAATTCCCGCTCTCAATGTAGTGGTGGACCTTGGTAGAAATCAAAGTATGAGAATAGAGCATACTATCAATAGAACCATTTCCTAACCAATTATCTTGCCAGAAAAACACATCACCTTTGCCCAAGCCCCATTGGATGAATTGGTCAGCTTCCCAACTAATATTGTATAAACATTTCCAAACCAAAGAGTCAGCTCTTTTGAATTTACGTAATATATGATGCACCTCTTTGCAATACTTAACATGCATAAATTGAGCCCATAAACCGATTTTAGCTCTAAAAGAGAACCATAACTTATGAGAAAAAGCCCTAACCATGTCAAAAATATTATTACAACCTAAACCACCTTCATTTAAAGGCCCGCACATATTATACCAAGAAGCCCAATAAATACATGAAGTACTATTCTTAGCCCCATAAAAGAACATATTAATCAATCTCTCCAATCTAAGACAAATAGAAGGAGCAGGGTGGAGAGTGTGAAAAATGAAAATGGGAATAGAATTTAAAACATGTTTAATAAGCACAAGTCTACCAGCAAAAGATAGAAAATTAGAAGACCAATTAGCAATTTTGCTTTGAAAAACCATGAAAATATCCTCAAAGATAAGACCATTTTTCCTACCTTTAAATATAGTGGTACCCAAGTACTAAATAGGCAAGGAAGTGCAATTAAAATCAAATATCCTTTTAATGTCATTGATCCTCCCTTGATTAGTAGAATTCGAAATAATGAAATTGCTTTTATTCTTGTTGATAGAAAGCCCGCTCATATTTTGAAAATCATTTAAGTGCTTAAATAAAATTCTAATATTATTCAAAGAACTATTAGCAAAAATGATGAAATCATCAGCAAAACTAAGATGTGTAATAGGGATACCACCCATAGTACGATATAAGAGCTTAGGATGCCTTTTATATAATTCCTCCAGACCCCTGGACAAATAGTCAACAACAATAATGAACAAAGCAGGGGATAAAGGATCACCTTGACGCAATCCTTGGGTAGAATTAAAGAATCCATGACTCGTTCCACTAATGATAACAGAAAAAAATCAATGCTCAATACTATTTTTAATTAGAGAAATAAAATCTTGACTAAAACCAAATAAAGATAACACTTTGTATAAAAAATTCCAACTCAAGTTATCATATGCCTTAGTAATGTCTAGTTTAAAAATAATGTTACCCCCTTTAACTTTAGCATTAATATCATGAGTAATTTCTTGAGCAAGAAGAATATTTTAAAAAATACTCCTACCTTTTACAAAACCAGTTTGGTTGTGGGAAATAATTCTAGGTAAGATATTAACAAGTCTAGTAGCAATGATTTTAAAAATAAGCTTGTTGAAAAAAGAACATAAACTAATAGGTCTAAAATCATTCCAATTATTGTTACTATCTTTTTTGGGTATTAAGACAATATTAGTAGAAGAGAAAAATTTAATGTAAGGTTTACCCGAAAAAAATTCAGTGACAGCTTCCATAATATCCAATTTGGTAATATTCCAAGTTTTAACAAAAAATTTAATAGTAAAGCCATCAGGACAAGCAACCGATTCACCGTTCATCTCCTGCATAATCTTCCAGACTTCCTCCTCAGACGGAGAAAGAGTCAGCAATAAGATTATCATTTTTCGTAATACATCAAGGAACAATATGAGGATTAACAATAGGGCACGTTTAGAAGTTTTTATTGAAAAAGTTTTTAAAACGTTCCACCTCAGAATTTAAAATAGAATCCTCATCCTCCAAGACCCTTCCCTTGTTACTAAGAATTTTAAAAATGTGGTTCATAACTTTTTTCTTGTTAGCCATAGCATGAAAGAACTTGGTATTCCTATCACCTTCAACTACAAATTTAGTGATATCTTTCTTCTGCCAATAGATTTCTTCCTGATCTTGTAAAACAAAAAAGTCTAATCTTAGCATTATTAAGATTAGAAATATTATTACCATCAGGGTTAAGCAAATACACCTTTTCAAGCTCCATCACATCATTTTTAGCATTCTTAATATTAGAAAAAATATTCTTAAAGACATTTTTATTCCACCACCTCAACACTTGTTTCAACCTACTAAGCTTGTTCCACAATTTAGCCATACCCAAAATATTGCTATCAGGGAAAATAGGGGCATGCCAATTAGTATGAACCACATTTAAGAAATCATGATGAGATAACCATATATTCTGAAATTTAAAACCAGAGGGAACATAACTTTTATTTGCATTGATAGTTAAAAGTAAAGGGGCATGATTCGAAGCAGTTCTACTCAAATGCTCAATATGAGTCATATGAAAATTAGCAGTCCAATCATTATTAAATAAAATTCTATCAAGTCTTTGCCACATGTTGCCTCTACTCCAAGTATAAGCATTCCCAAAGAAACCAATATCATGTAAATTACAAGTAGAAATCATGGAGTTGAAATCGTCCATAGAAATAATATTAGGATGATTACCTCCCAACCTCTCACTAGCATAAGAAATAATTGTAAAATCACCTCCAACACACCACAGGTCAGAAATATTGGAAGCAAAGCTAGTAAGTTGATCCCATAGGACTAACTGACCCACTCTAGAACAAGCGACATAAACAAAAGAAGCCTTACAATTGAAATTAAACATAGCTATTGGAACATGCACAACTTGAAAAAAAATCATCTAGAATGTTAACAAAAATAGTATTATTCGACATAATCTAAATTTTGTTCGACCAATTAGCAAATTTATTAGTGAAACCCAATTTAGAAGCAGTACTATCAAGTTTATGTGAAGCAATCAAAGGTTCAAGTAAAACCTACAAGTGAATGTTATGAATTCTATAGAGGTTTCTAACTCTAGTTTTAGAATCCTTCACCTCAATACCTCTAACATTCCAAATAAGGGACTTAACCATTACAACCTTTAGAACTAGTTTGAGCTCTAGTAGAATGAGGCGTGGAAGAGAGAATCTTTAGACTTTTTTTCCTTTTTTCTTATCAACCTTGATATAACTTTCCTCCTCCAAATTTTTTGAATTAGATTCCTCCTCGCATTTTTTAGACATAGAAACTTCCAAATCCGAAGACATGGAACTTCCTCTTTCCAAATTCTTCACTTGGTTTTCCTTCCTATTCTCCGTAACCGTTATAGGGATAAATTCCCCCTCTTCACAACCCTCCTTTCATTAACTTCAGAATCAATTTTCACAACTAAATTAGTATTAGGGATGGCTAATTGAGCATCACTAGTATTCTGAAGCATAGAATCAATAGAGACATAAATATTAGAAAGTTTATCATTCTCATTACACAAAGTATTACCATCCAAATTCGTTTCCATCATTAAATCACCTCTCATTTTTGGCACAACAAAATTAAGAGCAACAGCATTCCCCTAGTTCTCTTTAGTAGTATCCGGCACCACATTAGCCAGTGAAATAGGAGAAGGGATGTTAACATGTAAATCAACCTTCTCTAAGAAAGGATTAACAATTTTTTTTAACTTAGGATGAAGTTTGAAACAATCAGATAATGCATGACCATGCATCTTACAATGAGAATAAAAATCAGAAACTTCCTCAAATTCTACTTTTTATAAATAACTGAAATCCTTGGATCCCACCCAAATTTCTTTAGCATGTTTCTTAGAAATATCAACTTCCACCATAACCCTAGCCACAGACGGACTTGTCCTGGAAGCAGTCGCTTGGTCGGTTTGCAGAGGCCTCCCAAATATGGAACCAAGAGCATGCAAGAATTTAGGGTTAAAAAATTTAATCTCAAGTTCGGAAAAGAAATCCAGATCGGGACTATAGGGGACTCCTCTTGCACATCGAAAAAAGGAGTCCATTTTAAAATCCTCATTTGGCAGTTACTAATGAAATAAGACCTTCTAACAAAAACTTTGCTATAATCAAGATCGTTCTACAACTGAATCGCCGCATGACGGGAATCTAAAAGCCCAACAGAGTAAAAACCAGACATTTTAAGATTAGCGAAAAAACTACGAATTGAGTCAAGATTCGGCCTACACAAACTAAACTTCCCAACAAGGGTAAATTGAAGCTGCGAAGCAAGCTTAAGAATATCTTCATCAGAGATAAGAACAGCCGGCACACCATTAACTACCGATTGAGTAAGTTTAGGAACATTTTCACCTTGCATCGGGTTACTAGAGAGCACATCTTTGAACGACTGAGAAGGAGATTTAGTTGGCTCTTCACCCTCTAGGTTGAAGAAACCCTTATTTTTCCCTTGGATCGGACTGGCCACCTTCCCCCACGGGTTGGAAGAAGACATCCCCACCATAAAAAAAGCCCTAACAAGGGAGAAAATGCTGAAATGACACCAGAATAAAAACAAGGGAAGAAAATCGAGAGAAAAATCGAAAACTGGTGGAGGAAAACAATCGCAAGGAGACTGGCTGAGAGGAACCCTAAAATCGCCCAGGCAGTGGCTTAGGGCAAGCAAGGTTTAACTCTAACTTTCCTCATAATACATATTTGTCTTTAATAAATGACAAATTGTTCTATTTGACTTATACTTGTAATCATTAATTATTTTCTAATGTTAGTTTTTAATTAAATACAAGAAAAAATAAAACTATGATATTTATTTGCCTTTTCTATTCAAGCAATTAACGCTTGCATAACAAGGTTTCTTGCACATATATCTCAATATAAAGACATTCTCCAGATTGCCCTTTCACTAATGCATGTTGACTGACGTCGCACAACATTTTAATGGAATAATGTTCTTTTGTTTCCAACACCAATCTAGCTTTTATCCTTCAGTAACATTAATGGTTGATGTATGTGTTCTTCAACTCATTAGTTTTAATGGAGCGTTTTAATTATTTATGTTTAAACTATTAAAATTATTCAAGGGTTGTCATTTGGTTCCAAGTACTGATAGTAGAAATTAAACCAAATGAAAGTGAATTTTAATTCTTGGCGATTGAATGAAAAGCAAATGCATAATAATCTGTCGAGATGTTTGAAATTTCTCGCTTAGTTCATATATATATATTTAGAACTCATCTCTTTGTGATTTTTAAATGCATTAAAATGTGAAGCTTCACCTACAGTCATGGCCAAACACCACCACTAATGTTGTTATTGGTCAATGCCACCACTGCTATCATCACAATCAACCATTACAATTGACACCACCACCACCATAAGCCCGCCACTCTAACCACCATCCCCGTCATTAGAAATGATTGTATTTCAAATATTAGTTTTACTTTGTAACCAAATAAAAAAAAACTCAAAAATACAAGTACAAGAAATTAAATAGCTAAAAAGATTTTCAAATATGATTTTAATTTACATTATATTAAAAATACTCATAAATTTCAAATTCCTCCAACCAAATAGAGTTATATGAATTAGTCGTTGCCACATATTAATAATTAGAATATGTAGTGTTTATTCATGTAATATTTTTTTCATTATTGAGAATATTTTATTTATTATATTTCCTTTATTATTTTCTATTGCCTCTATATAGGTATGCTTGTCTAGTATGAAATTGATCAAACAATGATTGAGCCTTTTAATTATGATCTATATTACTAAAAGAAATAAGGACCATTCCAATGATAGAAATTGGCATGCCAGAGCCATGGAGTTCCTAGTAGCATGTAATGATAGTCTCAATGCCTAAACATTTTTCAGCTAGATTGGCTACCAATTTTAAATCTCAATCCGTAGGCTCCAAGTGATGAATTTTTTTTTGTTTTATTTCTTCTCTAATTTTATTTCTGAATAATCATGAACCATAACTAAGACGATCAAAATCAATCCATATCAATTCAATTTCTCATTTGCAACAAAAAGGGAATATGAAATTTCACACACACACACACACACACACACACACACACACACACACACACACATATATATATATATATATATATATATATATATATATATATATATATATATATATATATATATATATATATTATCAATTTATTATTTATGGAGAAAAATTATCTTGGAATATTCTAAGTAAAATTTAATAATCAGAAATCTTAAAATTTAAATTTATTTTAAGATAAATGTGTTCTATTTCATGAATAATTACTTAATCTTTTTATTACTCACATTATAAAATAGATTGAAAAGATTTAAAGTCCCTTTTGACCTTATTTTCATCAATATATCATTCAATGACCATATTTTCATCAATATATCATTAAATAAACAAACTATTAGGCTTTCCCTTCAAGAGATACTTATCCATCAATGATAAGTTGAGTTGCTTATTTAAAATAGGAAATTCTCTAGGTGTGTAAAGACATTTTGATAATTCTTTGTTTGCTTTCTTTAGAATATGACTATTATTATTTATTGTTTTCTTCACAATAAATTTTTCTAAATGAAAATTTTGTTAAAGTATATGGTTTATTTTTTTATTTAAATTTGCTGAAGAATAAAAACACCCAATTTTCCTCCAAAACTTTATGTAGCAACTTTCTAGCTTCCTCCCAGCTTTATTAAGTTTACTTCTCATGCAATTAGAAAGCTATGGCTTTATTAAGCTTACTTCTCGTGCAGCTGAAAGAGGAGAGTTATGTGGTTATGACAGCAACAATTTCTTCTCGTCAACATGGCTGCATGGCTCAAGGATGTAGTTGTTTGAGAGGGAGGATCAGCATATAGGCTAATTATCTAATTCATAAGGACATCTTATCTACTGAATAAGGTAATTAAGATAGATTTCATTTTCCATTTAACGGGCAAAAAAGCAAAACACAAGCCTATAAGCATACAATAAAATATATACTTATAGTATTCATGTTGCCATCAGAGAACTACTGGTAGGTTTATGTTGCTCTCTTCTAGTCTCTCTCTCTCTCCCTCTATCTCTCTGCCCGTATCTGTATATTTTTAACTTTTATACACATCAATAAGTATTTATTTTATTGTATGAATTTTGCTTTTTTGATCGCTATGATGGAAAATGACATCCATCTTCATTAAATCCTGACCCCATAGATAGAATGTCCTTATTTAACTTTAGATTTATTAAACATAAGCTTCATCATTTCTTTTTAACTTTTGAAAGGTCATTATGTTGTACTTCTCTAGTTATTGTAGATATATCAATCAAGCAGCCCTAATAAAATCTGTTGGCGAGCTTTTAGCTATCCATAGATTTGATCTAAGAAATTTATTAGGTTAAAAGAACAAATTTTATCATTCTTCATATATTCAGCAAATTTATATTAACAAAGCAAACCACATGCTTCAAAACATCTTTCATTTAAAAAAATTAATTGTTAAGTCAACTAAAAAATTAGTACCCCGAATTAAAGAAATGTATGCTTAAATTTATAAAATCACATACATAAAATGAAAAACAAATAATTAAATAACTAATCATTCTACCATTCTTCAGCAATTTTAAATTAAAAAAAAAACATATGCTTTAACAAAATTTTCATTTAGAAAAATTTATTGTGAAGAAAACAAAAAATAATAATAATCATATTCTGAAGAAAACAAACAAAGCATTGTCAAAATGTCTTTACACACCTAGAGAAAATTTCCCATTTTAAATAACCAACTCACCTTATCATTGATGGATAAGCAAATCTTGAAGGGAAAGCCTAATAGTTTGTTTATTGACACTGCTCACTTCATCGAGTCACATCCTACCGATGTAGCTATCTATGCACCTAGTGGTTGTTCTCTGAACATTTCGTCATCAACTAAAATCATAATGGTGCGTAAAAAGCTTCAGAGCTACGGGCTGAGAGATAGAGAGGGAGAGAGACAAGAAGAAAGCAGCCAGAAAGAGTGACCGCGCGCTGGCCTATCCAACTAGAGAGAGAGAGAGAGAGAGAGAGAGAGAGAGAGAGAGAGAGAGAGAGAGAGAGAGAGAGAGAGAGAGAGAGGGAGATAGACAAGAAGAAAGCAGCCAGGAAGAGTATCCGCGCGCTGGCCTATCCAACTAGAGAGAGAGAGAGAGAGAGGATGGTTAATTCAGGAAAAAAATTACAAAGTCCTTAAAAGGACCCCACGCTCACTACTGCTCCAGAGAGCTACAAAAATAAAAGATAAAAAACATACAAGCATAGGGTCCTTTCTACACAAAAGTACAAGACAACCTAGGTACATTCTACGATGCATAAGCACAAGCAGCCAAAAAAGGGAAGAAAAGAAAAACGAATCAGCACGATCTACTTCCCAGCAAAATTCTTAAACTCCTTAAAACCTGCACAAAAGACCTGCAAGAACAACACAAAGCCCACCAAACAACAAAGCATAACAGCATAATAAAGACAATAGAATAGAATGAAAAACCTAGGGTAGAAGCAGCAAACCGTTAAATGATAGTAGTGAGACGATCTTTAGGGAATGAATGCAAAAAACCCAACCAAGAGGATAGGAATCAAACACCATAAGGCAGCAAAGGGGAAAACCAACTAGGCAACCAAATGAAAACACCAGCACAGGTTCCCCAAAGGAAACCCCCACACCACCATGAAAATCCAGGAAGGTCCTAAATCAAACCAGAACACCAACCTCAACAAAGAACTCTAGCAATATAACTAACCTGCAAAGGCAGAGAGCCGAAGGGAACACCCAGCTACAACAAAAGCAGCAGCAAAACCCAAAAACCACATGCCTAACACCCTGTTTAGCGCATAGAACCGAACCGTTAAACAGCCAACACCCCGTCCAGCACAGCCAGCTACAAAGCAGCAAACCAACAAGCACTAGAAAGAAAGAAACCACCAAAATGACCACCAAACCACCAGAACCAACAAACCAGCCAACCAGGCACCCAGCCAAACAGGAGAGAGCCGAATAGTTACAGAAAAAAAAGAGAAAACCACCTTAATCATTCACTTAAGGCAACCCAAGTTGATCGAGCCTAATAAGACCCTTAATGAAAAGAGGAAGCTGATTAAAAGAAAACTCATTAACACTATTAAAATTGCAACCAATAGTGGCCATACCATAAGCACACGCATTAGCCTCAACCAGAATGTTAGAAAAATAGCAGTTCACCAAGTTTAAGAAACCTCTAATGTCCCTCAAAGTGTGAAAGAGACCCGAAGAGCAATTATAGTCCCCCAAACCCTTGAGGACCTTAAAATCAAAATCAGCTTCCAACACAACATCATTTAATTAAAGATTAACACAAAACTATAAGTCGTGAAGCACACCAACAAAGTTAGCAAGATTGATATCACCCGAATCCACGGGCCCAGCAAAACCCCATAGATAAAAGCCATTATGATCCCTTAAAGCACCACCATAGGCAACAGTATTACCCATTCAGGTACTAAAAACATTCAGCTTGACAAAATTAGAGGAAGGTTTAGTACACGAGGTGCATCTAATGATCTTAAAAGAATTAACAACCACCAAATTAATGCCAAACTTATGACAGATAGAATGGACATTCTTAAAATTCTTGAAAGAAAGTAATTGAACTGAAAAAAGAGCAACCACTTTATCAATATTTTTTTGTATAATTCTCTTGTAATTCATCGGAACACCGTTAAAGTGAGAATCATTTCATTCCAACCAGAGAAACCAAAGAATCGGACAAGGAATAACATTACGGATATGCCCTTTAGCCTTAACCAGCCAACATTCAAAAAGAAAATATAAAGAGGAAGTAGCAGAAAAGAAATTAAAGTGAAAAATATCCTCAAAGTGAGACCAAACCTTAATAGCAACAGGGCTAGAAATGAAGATATGATGCATATTCTCAACATGAAAGCAACATTGACATTTAAAAGGGAGAATAAAGCCTCTTTTCCTCAAATTATCATCAGTAGGAACAAGCTTATGAAGAAATTTCCAAACAAAAACAGAAACCATAGAAGGGATAGATTTATGCCAAATTAAATTAAAAAACATAGAAGGATTCTTTTTAACTCTGAAAGAATGCCAGGCTTCTTTAACCAAAAAAGCGCCATCTTTAGAAAGAGAAAAAAGTAACACATCCTTAGAAGAAGTACTTAAAGGAATCTTTAAAATATGCTGGATAATGCAAACAGGAAGAATAGAAGAAAGTTTCTCCAAATCCAAACCATGATTAGAAATAAAATGGTTAACTTTCTCATTAGCATTAGAAACTGAATTTAATAAGAAGTCAATAGACTGACCATTAATCCAACGGTCTTGCCAAAAGAAATTGTTACCATAACTAAGCCCCCAAGCCAAATAAGGCTCAACCTTCCATTTAACTGAGCAAAGACGTTGCCAAACTTTAGAGTTACCTTTAGCAAAGCCACATAAAGAAGGGTGTCTCATCCCACAATATTTAGACATCATGAAATTGGCCCAAAGACTATCATTATTTCTAAGCTTAAACCAAAGCTTACAAGAGAAAGCCAAAGCCAAATCGAACATCGACTTAAAACCAAAGCCCACTCTTGCAAAGTCCCACAACATTTACTCCAAGAAGACCAATGGATCTTAGAGTTATTATCGGTGCCTTTCCAAAAAAATTTATTGAGGATTCTATCAATTCTTTGACAAACAGTATTCCTAGGAAAAAGGGTTTGAAAACAGTAATCCGGAATCGAACAAAGCACACTTTTAATAAGAATGGGGCGACCACCAAAACTTTAAAAGTTAGAATCCCAAAAAGACAATCTATTTTGAACAATAGAGATTAAACCATCAAAGATGGAAGACTTCTTTCTACCCTTATACAAAGGAATGCCCAAATATTTAAGAGGCAAAGTACCTTTGGTAAAACCAGTAAGAGTCTTGATATCCATAACACGAGCAGAAGGGACATTCTTACCAATAATAAAGTAGCTCTTAAGTTTATTGAAAGCCAATCCACTAACAGATTCAAAGTGATCAAACAAATCCATGATCTTAGCAACCTTATTAATACTAGCATTAGAAAAAACAATAAAATCATATGCAAAATAGAGATGAGAGATTTGAATACCACCTAAGGGATGAAAGTAAATACTAAAGCTATTTTTAAAAGTGTCATCAATTTCCCTAGATAAGTAATCAGCTGCAATAATGAAAAGAGCAGGGGAAATGGGATCCCCCTTCCTCAGCCCATGAGAAGCCCTGAAAAAACCGTGGCACTTACCATTCACCAAAATAGAGAAATAAGGGCTTTCAATACAAGATTTAATAAGGCTGGTAAAACAAGGATCAAAACCAAATAAGGTCAAAATATGATAAATAAAATTCTAATTTATATTGTCATAGGCCTTCAAAATATCAAGTTTCATAATTATGTTACCACCACGATACTTAATATCCAAGTCATTACAAAATTTCTGCGCCAACATGATATTATCTGAAATAGCTCTACCTTTGATAAAACCCATTTGAAAAGGAGAAATAAGTCTTGGCAAAAGGACAGTTAAATGACTCATAAGAATTTTAGAAAGCAATTTATAAAAAACATTACACAAACTAATAGGTCTAAAATCATTCCAGGAATTCATCGAATTGTTCTTGGGAATAAGAACAATAGAAGTAGACGAGAAGAATTTAGGAATAGTAGAACCATTAAAAAAGTCAGTAACAGCAAAAAACAAATCATGATAAATAATAGGCCAAGTATTCTGAAAAAATTTAGTAGTGTAGCCATCCGGACCAGCAACAGAATTAGCATTCATACAAAAAAGAATGTCTTTAACCTCCTTAAGAGATGGAGATTTAGTTAAAGTAAAATTATCCGCTACCAAAACCAATTGAGGAATAAAAGAAGGATTAGGAAAACTAGCAGGATTAAAAGACTTGTTAAGATGACTTTGAAAATAGTTAACATCAAGATTAGCAATCTCCTCATTGTTTTCAGACATAGACTCGTCCTCACGAGCAATTTTATGAATGAAATTAGTAGAACGCCTCTTCTTAATCAAAGCATGAAAGTACTTAGTGTTATTATCACCTTCTACCAAGTGCTTAGCAGCTGCTTTCTGTTTCCAAAAAACCTCTTCTTGGGCTTCAAGCTTATAAAGCTCCACTTTGGCCTCTTTCAACAAATTAAAATTAATCTCAAAAGGGTCTAACTGACAAAGGTTTTCAGAGGAATTAACTCTAGCTTCAGCAGATAGAATGTTAGAAAACAAATTTTTAAAGACATTATGATTCCACCACTTCAAAACAAGTTTTAACCTTTTAAGTTTAAGCCATAATATATGCATAACTTAAATAGAATCATCAGGGAAAATAGGAGCATACAAATTATTCTTAACCACATCAAGAAAAGAAGAATGAAGCAGCCACATATTTTGAAATCTAAATTGGGAAGTAAAGTCCTAGTATCATTCTTAATATTAATAAGAATAGGAGAGTGATCAGACAAAGTACAACTAAGATGCTCAACCTTGCTTAAGTGAAAAGCATTAAGCCAACTATCATTAAAAGAACTATATCCAACCTTTGGCACAAATGCCCACGATGCCAAGTAAAATTATTACCAGAAAAACCAATATCAATAAGATTGCAATCCGTAATCATACTATTAAAATCCTCGATGGATTGGTAAATAGGGAGAGAGCCCCCAATGCTCTCAGAAGGATTAGATATAGTATTAAAATCACCACCCACAATCCACGGAAGATTGCAAAAATTATGAAATTAACAAATTTGCTCCCATAAGATTCTTCTAGTGTAACGAGAAGATGCAACATAATCAAAAGAAGCACAACATTGAAAATTGGCACTTTCATTATTACAATGAAGAACTTGAGCAAAATCACCAATGATATCAATTCTAACAAAATCGTTCCAAAAGATCCAAATTTTATTGGAAATATTAGCAATAGCAAATTTAAAGCCCAAAAAGTTAGCAGTACTACGTAATTTCTCAACAGAAATAAGAGGTTCAAGTAACATAAGAATAGAAATGTTATGAATATGACATAAGTTTTTAACTCTAAGCTTAGATGAAGAGCAACCAATACCCCGCATATTCCAAATGATAGCGTTAAACATAAAAAAATAAGATTAATGAGAAGCATGTGAACGAGTATTTTGAGGAGACAAAAAAACATCTTTAGGTTTTCTACCTCTCTTACCACGACACTTAGAAAAGCTCAAATCATGATCTTCTCTAGCATAACATTTAGCCATAATGTCCACCTCCGTGTCAATGAAAGCATCACAATGGTAATGATCAGATAAAAGAATCTTACTATCATTTAAAGTTCCAGCAGTCCTCTCAGTAGGAGCCATATCACCTTCCATAAAAAGAACACCATCCTCCACAATAGAGATATTATTAATAAAACCCTCAAGAGGGTTAGGAGTGTTCAAAGATAACAAAGGAGAAACCGAACTTACAACCGTAGGCTCATTAACTTTGGATGCCTCCATACCATGATTAACCTTGGAAGAGTCAATGTCACCAAGGTCAAACACAACTACAAGATTACCCGTACTATCCACATGCACAACAATCTGCCACATTTCATGTTCTAAGGGGGAAGGAATGTTTTTAGCAGAACCATCATCCTGAATGAGTACTTGAGAAGAATTAGGAACTAAATTAGAAGATGAATCAAGTTCATTAATATCCACCATAACATTCTCATTAATAATAGAAACATTAGAAATCTTAACATAAACTAGCACATTAGTAAGATAAGCATTACTTTCCCGCCTTTGCTCAACATTATTATCAACTAGGTCATTAGAAGGAGGAACCTCAACAACTTGCTCAATGTTATAAAAAAACGTTTCTTTGGAGCCATAACCATCACCTAACTCTTTTTGTGCCAAAGTTTTGTTATTCCCTCCAAGAGAAACATTAGTTATAGATGGGGCTTTCTCCTTACGGAGATTAGGGTGTAAGCGGAAGCATTCATTAATCCCATGCCCATGCATCCTACAATGTGAGCAAAAAGTAGGTAAATTTTCAATCTCAACTTTTTAAAAATAGCCCTTCAATTCTGATCGCAGCCAAATTTCATGAGGATGCTTTTCCGACACATCAAGCTCAACTAAAACCCATGCCACAGAAGGTCTAGATAAGGAGGCAGTAGCTTGATCAATTTATAAGGGTCTAGCTTGATCAGTTTGTAAGGGGCTACCAAACATAGAAGCAAAACCAAAGAGGATATGAGTATTAAAAAAATGTAACCAAAGGTTAGGAAAAGAAATCCACACAGGGGCAATGGGAGATTCCTCCCTCACATCAAAATCCGGTGACCATTTGAGCAACCTCATTTGACAACCATAAATATAATACGATCGGTGTGAGAAAATATGACTATAATCCAAATCATTAGTAAGTTGAATAGCAATGTGACGAGGATCTAACAACCCACATTAAACGAGGCACTAAGCTTAAGAGCCAAAAAGAATTTAAGAATCACATCAAGATTAGGGCGACGCAAAACAAACTTTCTGACAAGAGTGAAAGCAAACGACGCAACAAGCGGAGAAACCACTGATTCCTCAAACAAAAGGGAAGGACAACCCATAAAAGAAGATTGCATAAAAGGAGACCTAGTAGCCGCAGAGGATGAGATACCCGAAACAACAACTTTAAAGGAACGGGTCTTACAATTAGGAACCGAAGAAGCCAACGGGATGGATGACGTAGGAGAAGTCATCTCCCTACCAACCGCACCAACCAACATATCCTCAAAATACCATAACAAAAGGACCAAAACAGGAATGAACGTGAGGAAAAAACAACGAGATAAGTACACGACAGGGAAAGGAATGACGTTACCACAATGAGAGCAGAGCAACACTAGCCAAACGACTGGGAGAAGCGGATCAGGAGCTACCAAAGATGAGAAGCGAGAATGTGACAAAATCACCCAGAGAAATCCAGAGCAAAACGGCTAGGGCATGCGATCATTTTTTTTCATTTTTATAATTTTTTAGTCTTGGAAGGAATGTCATCATATATATATATATATATATATATATATATATATATATATATATAATGTAAATTTAGCTGACATTATTTTACTATAAAAAAATTATAAATGTTTTATTTGATTATCATATTTGAATATATTTATGTCTATTCAATCTCAATTGAAATCACCTCAGTTAATGGTGTTTGCATGGCCACAATCACCACCAATGACCGGCACACAAGAAAAGTTTGTCGCCATCTCAACCACGGATCCACACATGTTGCATGAAATAAATACACGCACACTCTTGGAGAAGCCTTAATGCATTATGCTCCCCCAACTCCTCCTCATAGTTGAAAGAAAAATAGAGCGGCTTGTGGTCACTCTTGGGTCTTGGGTACTTGCTTCAGGGTAGGTGAGTGTAGGCCAAGTCCTATGGATAGCATTGCCAATCCCAATCTCGACAATATGTTTAGGCTGAAGGGGAGGGGCAACAACAGGGTAATACACCAAAGTAAATAGGTGATGTATGCGATAGTAGCCCTAACAAAAAAGATGGTAATGAAGAAGATGGCATCATAGAACATTGTTGAGTAGGGAGGATTTAACAAATAAAGGCACTGGAAGACTTAGCTTTTAACCCGCAATCGCACAATCTATGTCGACGTCGAAGGCTATAAAGCAGTTGGTGGAGGTTTACGGATAGGTGAGGAGCGTGAAAGGGAGGAAGCTGTGGTAGAAGTGTGGGCTTGTTATAGCTAAGCCGGTGATGGAAGTTGGGGGAATAGGAGCAGGTTAGGTGGACATTGAGTTGGCCAGTAGATGGTAGGAGGTGTAGAAGCAACAGGTGGTAGAAGAGCTCGGAGCAATAGGGGTGTCGATCGAGTCCGGCCACTCAAGCTGATCACGACTATACGAGCTTCTCTCCCTCTCCTTCTACTCTCTCTCTCTCTCTCTCTCTCTCTCTCTCTCTCTCTCTCTCTCTCTCTAGTTGGATAGGCGAGTGCGGGCACTCTCCCTGAGCTGCTTTCTTCTTATCTCTCTCCCTCTTAAAGTTCAGCTCTAAAAAAAAAAAGTTCAGCTCTCCCTCTCTATCTCTTTGCCCATAGCTTTGAAGCTTTTTAAGCATCATTATGATTTTAGTTGATGATGAAATGTTTAGAGAACAACTTGTTGGTGCATAGATAGCTACATCGGTAGGATGTGACTCAATGAAGTGAGCAGTGTCAATAAAAAAACTATTAGGCTTTCCCTTCAAGATTTGCTTATTAGGTTGAGAGAGATAGGATGGTTATTAATCAATTAACATGTTAGGTTGAGTTCTTGAAGAAAGTTTAAAATCATATATATGTTACTCGATCATGATGTTGAAATGAATAACTATGAGACATTACTATAGCTATGTAATAATAATTTTCTTGTGCTTTTTGTGCTGGTTTGTTACATGTAAATATGTTTTAAATTTTGCTTAATGAATATTGTTTGCAAGTAAGATCAGACATCTGATGGGAACACATTTGAATCAATTATTATTTATTTATGGTTTTTTTTTTATGTTTCAGTGCAATGCATTTTTTTTAAAATATTGGCTAATGTAATGATACAAAAATTGCTTAAGAAAAAGCAATGAAAAATTTTGGGTGAGATTATTAAAAGGGATGAACATAAAAGTCAATAAAATTCTAAACAAAATTGTCATTTTCATTTCTTCTCATTTAATTCATTCAAATAAACAAAGCCTACTAGAGAATTCATTATTGGAATAAATCCTCACCACAAGAAAAATATTATTTGCATTTCAGGTGGATGGTATGTCTGATTTGCATCATTGCTAAGATTTTTTATATTGATTTTGGATTGCTAAATTAGTGAGCACTTATAAAATAGATTGTTAAAATTTAACATTAGCAATGATTTTTTTATTATAATAAATATTAATTTAGTACCTAATCTAATTGATTACATCTTTACATAGTCCAAATTAAGGACCAATTTATTTGACGCTGATGAATGTTAATTTTACAACTAATCTTACTAATTACATATGTAATAACTAAATTAAAGATTGATTGCTAAAGGAGCTATCATATATATAAATCATTTGCAAATAAAATTTCTTATCTCATTAATACTTGTTACAAACATATTTTTTGGATTATGATTTTGATGATAGCAAACAAATCTTATTTCACTACGACTGCCTTTTTCTACTGACTTTTCAGGACTCAAAGATTGGACGGAAATCAGAATCAGCTCAAGAGTGGGTAGATTAGGATTGAGTCAGTCTGTAATTTTCTTTTATCTTTCTTGAGTCAATTGTAATTGCTTAAAGTGACTGATGTTAAGTAACCCTACACACACACACTTGAGAGATTTAGAACTTGTGTTTTTACTCACATCATCCCAGACGATATTTATATCGTCCTAGACAATCGAGTTCAAAACAGAATATCTACTCAGGATTTCTTAGTTAAGGCAGCCTTAATTAACTGATCGTCCTGGACGATACCTGTATCGGCCAAGATGATATGCTCAATACATAAAGAAATTGCCGCCATGATTAATTTAGGTATTATGTATTTTTGGAAATCGATCAAGACGATCATGAGATCGGCCAGGACGATATCACACAATTTTGCCTAAATTGATCCAGGAATCAAGGAAGTAATTAAGGATGATTGATACGATAACATCATCCTGGACGATTGCAGGATCGGCTAGGACAATTTATTCAAAAACCCTTAGTTGCTTTTGGACCACAAATATCGGCCAGCTCAAATTCAGGGCGATGCTCTGGATGATTTTCCTCTGATTTGAACTAATTGGCCAGGACAATCGTGAGAATGTCCAGGACGATCAAGAAAATTTTCAATCATCTAGTTTGCGTTCAGGGCGATGCTCTGGCCGATCTTATGAGATTTGTACTGATCGACCAGAATGATGTCCATATCGTCCTGGACGATAAAGTTGGCAACTTACAATTAATGAGCTCCTTTGAAGCTCTTCTATTTAAGAGCACTTGTTCAATGTTTTTGAACATCCTTGGCTGCTGTCTTGACCTGAGAAAACCTAAAGGGGAGAGAGAGACAGAGAGAGAGAGAGGGAGAGAGAGGATCTTGTGAGGGGGAGCTTGTGAGGGGGTTCACAAGGGTTTCACCAAGCATTGTTTCACTTCTTCTTCCCTAGTGTCTCTTGTCCTTGAAAGGGTTGGGAGAGGTAAGTTTCAGCAAGTGATCATGGTTCTCAGCCTGCTTCAGGAGGAAGCAAAAGGAGTTGGGTTCTCTGCCTTGCTGGGTGTGGAAAAAAGTTGGTGTTTTTGTGAGGGCTTCTCCGCCTAGCTGTGGGGGCTAAAGGAGAGTCACATTGGTAGTGCAATACTCGGAGGGCGCCTCTAGGAAGTGGATGTAGGTCAAGTTGACCGAACCACTATAAACCCTTGGGTTCTTTTTACTGCTTCCGCACTTTAATTTTTTTGCACTTATTTTTCTGTGGTGATTTTGGTTTGTGATAATCGTTCTTTTGGTTTCAAAGAATTTTTTAAAATACCAATTCACCCTCCCCCTCTTGGTTAGCCTCGGGACTAGTTCATAGGGCTTAACATCCCTAACGAACTTTCAAGTGATATTACAGCAGGATTCATAAAAACTAAGTTTGATAACTTTTTGAATTTTGATCTATGGCTAACTTTGGGAATCATAATACAACTGAAGGATATTCTATTACATGACCTCCCTTATTTGATAACCTTCATTTTGATTTTTGCAAAACTCGCAAGGCTACTTTTTTGCAATCAACTGACTATCGCATGTGGATGCTTATTAAAGAAGGATATTCTCCACCTACACATGAAGTTAACAGAATTAAAACTAAAGGTGCTTTTACTGAATGGACTACCGATGAAAGAGATTTAGCTCAATTGAATGTAAAGTGTTTGAACTATTTTTTCTGTGCTTTAAAGTCTGAAGATTACATGCGTATTTCTACTTTCTTTACTGGAAAAGAGATTTGAGATAAGTTGTGCATTACTTATGAAGGAACCAACGAAGTGAAATAATTTTGTTTGAATATTCTCTTGCATGACTATGAACTTTTTTGTATGAATCCTTCTGAATCATTTTCTGATATGTATACACGGTTTACTCAAATTATAACTTCTTTGTGTAGAGAGAGTTGTTATTTACATGTTTTACATTCTTGCAACTTGTATTGTTTTGATGATTTCAAATATTATTATTTTATATATCTCCTAACACTTTTTGGAAGATTTGTTTTTGCTCTAGTGTGCACTAACATTTCAGGAAAATCAACTCCAAGATATGAAGACTTAAAATTATTCATTTGTAAACTATAAGTTTTGAAATGAGAGGGAGTGATTGTAATTGAGTGAAAAATCACAACACACACTCTTAGGGGACAATTTTTGTGAACTGATCGTACGGGACGAACCAGGTTCGTACGGGACGATCATGTCAATTAACCGCTCGGAAGAGTAATGGATCGAACAGGCGGGTAGAAAATTTTTTAAGTCCTAATCATCTAGGACGAATTTGATATTCATCCCAGGATGAACGTCTCTGGATTCTCACCTTACACTGTTCGTCCAGACAAAAAATATGGTTCGTATCGGGATGAAACTCTATGTATTAAATCGTACATGATGAAATGAACCTTCGTCTCTAGATGAAACTCTCTGGATGAGATCATACAAGAAGAAATAAATTTTCATCCCTGGACGAAACTCCTTGTATAAAATCGTCCCAGGACAAAACCTTTTCGTCCTAAGACGAACTGAACCGACTTACCTCAGTTGGTTACAACCAGTAAAATTTTGGGAACCGACCTATGTAATAACTGTTTCGTACCGGACGAACATAGTTTGTACAGGACAATAAGCGTGTACAGACATAGTTCGTACCAATATATATTAGAATTGTTTCCAACACTTTAAGTAAAATTGTCTGGGATGATCCACGATCGTACGGGACGATCCACTACGTACATAATTGAAAACTTACAGTTTTTGGACAGTTTTTCTTATCTCTTGTATATAAAGTTCAAATTAGACTACCACCCAATCTTTTTGCTCATTGATCTACGTGCCTCTTGGAAGAAGAGTAAAGGAGAGAGTGAGAGAGATCATTCAAAGAAGGATTTCTACCACTAGAGCATGAAGGCTTTGCATGGTGTTCAAAGATAAGATTTTCTACTTGTGATTTGAGATTACTTCACTCTTTTTCTTTCTTCCTTCTAAATTTCTTGGTAAGAGATATGTCAAGGAGATCCGGTTATCTACCCACACTAGGAAAGTGTGAAAGGATGAAGGGTTCTCTGCCCACACTACGAGAGTGTGAAAGGACGAAGGGTTCTCTGCCCACACTAGGAGAGTGTAAAAAGATGAAGGGTTCTCTGCCCACACTAGGGAGTGTAAAAGGATGACGGTTCTCTGCCAACACTAGGGAAAGTGTAAAAGGATGATGGTTCTCTGCCGCACCGGGTAGTGGTGAAAAGAGTGTTTGTAAAGGCTTCTCCGCCTTGCTGTGGGTGCAAAAGGAGAGACACTTTTGGTATTAGTGAAATACTCAGAGGATGCCTCTGGGGAGTGGATGTAGGTCTGGTTTAGATCGAACCACTATAAATCGTGAGTCGTTTATTTTACTGCTTTTTATTTTTTGTATTTAATTTTTTGTTTTAATTTTTGTGGTTGAAAAACTTTTTATAAAAATTCATTAAAGTTTAATTTTGGTTCAATTTATCAAAAGAGGGAAATTTTTTTTAATACCAATTCACCCCCCTCCCCTCTTAGTAGCTTGAGGACATTAACTTAGGTTTAACAACCTAATCACTAGACTCAACAAGTGGTATCAGAGCTTTGTTTCAAAATCATAAGTTTAAACTATTTTTTGATTAACATAGATGGCTACATTTAGAAACTGAAATACACCTGAGGGTTACTCTATTACTAGACCTCCACTATTTGACAATATACCTTTTGATTTTTGGAAAACACGCATGTCTACTTTCTTACAGTCACTTGATTATTGTATGTGGATCTTAGTCCAGGAAGGTTATACAAAACCAACTAGATTAGTTGATGGAGTTAAGGTAGAAACACCTTTTATAGATTGGACTATAGAAGAACATGACTTAGCACAACTAAATGCTAAATATTTAAATAGTTTCTTTTGTGCTTTAAAATCTGAAGACTACATGCGGGTTTCCACTTGCAAAAGTGGAAAGGACATATGGGATAGACTTTGTATAACTTATGAGGGGACTAATGAGGTTAAGTAATCAAGACTTAATATCTTGTTACATGATTATGAATTATTTCACATGAAACCAAATGAACCCATTTCTGATATGTACACATAATTCACACAAATTGTTACCTCTTTGCATGCACTTGGTAGGGAACTAACGAATGCTGAAATAGTTAATAAGATCGTTCATTATTTACCTACTGCTTGTGATGCTAAAATTATTGTAATTACAGAGTCTAAAGATCTAAACATTTATTCTATTGACAATCTTCTTGGTTTACTCATTACTTATGAGCAAGGGGTTAGTCAAAGAAAGATTGATGCAGGTGAACCAAGAAAGGAGAAGAATATAGCACTAAAAGTGGAAGAGTTTGAGAGTGAACACTCATAACCTGAGGATGAAGATGATATTGCATTGATGACTAGACAATTCAGAAGCTTTCTGAAGAGGAAGCAGAAGAGACGCCAGCAATGGAATAGAGGTAAATTTAATAGAAATGGTAAGGTTTCTAATGAAGTGATTTGTTATGAATGCAGGAAACCAAGTCATATCAAGACTGATTGCCCAAAACCCAAAGCCACTCCTAGCAAGGAGAAGGTAGAGGAGAAACCAACTGTAAAGAAGGGCAAGAACAAGTTTCAAAGAGCTTTTTGGGCGGACTCACCTTCAGATTCATTAGAGACTGAAAAGAAAGAAGAAGTCACCAATCTTTGCTTGATGGCAGATAGTCTTGATCAATCAGATCAAGAAGAGGTATGTGACTTAAGTTATAATGAATTATTTGAAGTTTCTGAACACATGCATGATGCATATAAGAAAATGAAAAAGATGCATGCTAGTGTAAGTTTAGAATTGGAAGAACTTAAGAAAGAACATGAAATCAATAGGAAAGATCATGCTTTAATAGATGACAACCACATGAAATTACTTGATGAATACGATGATCTGAATAAAATCATGAAATTTTAAAATCATCCTATGCTAATCTTAAAAAAGAATTTAAAAAATTTAAGGATGAATCAGAGAGCAAAACATATTGAATCAATTATACAAATCGAATCTTGGAAGATATGAATTCATTTTATAAGTTGAAAATAAAAGCTCTTGAGGAAAATAGGATACCCCCCCCCAAACTTGAAGATTTTACAAATCCTAAATTTTATCCTAAATATATGGAATCCCTTAGAAGACAAACAAATGGTAGAAGACTTAGGAATACTTTTTCTAATATCAAATGTAATAATTATGAATTATTTGGACATATAACACACACTTGTACTTTGAAGATGAAATCTGATTTGGTGTGGAGACCTAAGATGCATAAACCTAGACATATTATACATGCATCTGATTATAAATTGCTAAAAGGTGAACCCAAACTTGTTTGGGTTTGCAGGTCTAACATTTGATATTTTTGCAGGGTCGCTCTCACACAAGATCTCGTGGGAGCATATGGTACCTGGACAGTAGATGTTCAAAGAAAATGACTAGAGATACTGCTCAATTCATAACGCTGGAAGTCAGGAGTGGAGGCAAGGTAACACTTGGAGATAACACCATAAAGAATGTGGTTGGATCAGGTATGATTGGAAACTTGAAAAACTTTTTTATTGACAATGTGTTGTTGGTTGAAGGATTAAAGCATAATTTGTTAAGTATAAGTGAGCTATGTGATAAGAATTATAGTGTAAAATTTTTTCCTACTAGCTGCATATTAAGAATTAATGGTAAAGATGTGTTGAATGGAAAAAGGGTAAACAATATTTATATGCTATATTTAAATTGCATTCATACTCCTACTGCCTTTTGTTTAAAAACTGAGTTTATTTCTGATGAGTCATGGCTTTGGCATAGAAGAATTTGTCAATATAGCATGAAAAACCTTAGAAAGATTATCCCAAAGAATTTAGTGAGAGGTATACCAAAATTAGAGTTTAATAAGGACCACCTTTGTGATGCATGTCAATTAGGTAAGCAAGTGAAGTCCTCTTTTCAGTCCAATAAGGATCTTAGGACTAGTAAACCTTTGGAAATCTTACACATGGATCTTTTTGGACCAGTTGGAACTATAAGTCTAGGAGGGAAGGTATACGAATTTGTTATAGTGGATGATTACTCAAGATTCACTTGGGTTAGATTTCTATTTCATAAGAGTGAATCATTTGAGGAATTTAGACATTTTTCAACTTGGATTCAAAGGAAATTGGGGTGTGAAATTATTTCTATACAAATTGATCATGGAGGAGAATTTGAGAATGAGAGATTTGAAAATTTTTGTAAAGAAAAAAGAATTGATCACAATTTTTTTGCACCTAGAACCCATCAGCAAAATGGGGTAGTCGAAAGGAAAAACAAAACATTAATAGAAGCCGCTTGAGCAATGTTGGCAGAATACTCACTTCCTAGATATTTTTGGGCTGAGGCGGTTAGTACTGCATGTTATGTTCTGAATAGGGTGAATGTGAGATCCAATTTAAATAAAACATCCTATAAATTGCTAAAAGGAAGAACAACTAATTTGTCACATTTGCATGTTTTTGGTTGCAAGGAGTTTATTCATAATAATAGAAAATCTGCCTTAGGAAAATTTGATCCAAAATCAGATGAAGGAATTTTTGTTGGATATTCAAGTGTTGGAAAATCTTATAGGGTATTCAACAAAAGAACTTTGGTCATTGAAGAGACCACACATGTATTTGATGAATCTGGAAATTTGGAAGAGCCAAATATTATTGAAGATGAGATTGAGGATAACTCCCAAAAAATTGATAGAATAAACTTAGAAGAAAATATGGAAGAGAATTTAGAGATAGAAAACTCTTTGCCTAGAGATTTGAGATTTTCTAAAAACCACCCAAGGGAATTGATTATAGGTGAACCTAGTGAGGGTGTTAGAACTAGGCGTGGATTAAATAAGGAAGTCAATCATTCAGCCTTTATTTCAACTATAGAACCCACTAATATTGATCAAGCACTTTCTGATGAATTTTGGATATTGGCCATGCAAGAAGAGTTGAATCAATTTGTAAGAAATAAAGTTTGGGAATTAACTTCAAGGCTAAAAGATCAAAGCATAGTTGGAACTAAGTGGGTATTTAAAAATAAAATGAATGACTTAGGAATACTCATTAGAAATAAGGCTAGATTAGTTGCTAAGGGGTATAATCAGATTGAAGGAATTGATTTTGAGGAGACTTTTGCCCTTGTAGCTAGACTTGAAGCAATTAGGGTTTTATTAGCCTTTGCTTGTTTTAGGGGTTTCAAATTATTTCAAATGGATGTGAAAAATGCCTTTTAAATGGGGTAATTGAAGAGGATGTCTTTGTAGAACAACCTCCAGGTTTTGAAAATTTTAAATACCCAAATCATATTTTCAAGTTGAAAAAGTCATTATATGGATTAAAACAGGCACCTAGGGCTTGGTATGAGAGGTTAAGCACCTTCCTACTTGAAAGATCTTTTGAAAAAGAAAGTGTGGATGTAAAGAAAATTGGAAATGATATACTCATTATTCAAATTTATGTGGATGATATCATTTTTGGATCTTTAAATAAAAATCTTTGTGATGATTTTTTTAAAACAATGAGTAGTGAATTTGAGATGAGTCTAATGGGAGACTTAAATTACTTTCTAGGCTTTAGCATTAAGCAACTTGAGGAAGGTACATTTCTTAGTCAATCTAAATATATTATGGACATCCTCAAAAAATATGAAATGGATAATGCTAAACTTGTTAGTACACCAATGAGTTCCTCAGTTTAATTGGATAAGGACCTTAAGGGAAAATCTGTTGATCAAAAAAAATTTAGAGGGATTATTGGATCTTTACTTTACTTGACTACTAGCCGACTAGATATCATGTTTAGTGTTTTCTTGTGTGTTAGATTTCAATCTAATCCAAAAGAATCACATTTGAAAACAGTGAAAAGGATTTTAAGATACTTACTAGGAACTCAGAACTTAAGAATTTGGTATCCAAAGTTTAGCTCTTTATTTAAAATTATTGGTTATTTAGACTTTGACTTTGCAGGCTGCAGGATAGATAGGAAAAGCACTTCTGGAACATGTCAATTCATTGGAAATTCATTAGTTTCATGGTCTAGTAGAAAACAAAATTCAGCGGCCCTATCTACTGCAGAAGCAGAATACATTGCACTAGGGAAGTTGTGTGGCACAAGTACTTTGGTTAAAACAACAGTTGATTGATTTAAGATTAACTATAGGCACTATGCCAATTTATTGTGATAATACTAGTGCTATTTGCATTTCAAAAAATCCTATTCAACATTCAAGAACAAAAAATATTGACATAAGACATCATTTCATAAGGGATCATGTATCCAAGGGAGAAATTGAACTTACCCATGTTTCAACAGAAAATCAATTTGCAGACATTTTTACAAAACCTTTAGCCTTTGATACTTTCAGTGCATTAAGAACTATGCTTGGAGTGATTGATTTAAATTCTTAGATAAAAATATTTTTCTGCAAAATTGATATTTTGTTTTTGTTTTGTGTTCATTGTATTTTTTTATTATTTTTTTTGGTTTGTTTTTGTGATTTTTTTTTTAAAGTTTGTCTTGTTTATTTTTATTCGTTTTTGTTTTAAGTGTGAAAATGAAAATTAGAGGTCATCATCGTCCGGGACGAAAATTTTTTGTACGGGATGATGTGTGTAAAATGACAAACTGTGTGATTTCGAACCGTCTTAAGAGCAATTTTTTAATGTAGTTCATCTGTACGATCGTCACAATCGTCCGGGATGAATTATTTTTCAAACGATAGGACAATTGAATGCAGCAGTTGAATGGATAAGACAGTTTTTATTATGAACTTCGTCTGTACGAACCTTTGGTTCGTCCAGACGAACACATGTTGGTCTATGGTGGGGGACGGTTTTCAACTGCCATTAAAACGAGTTAAATTTTTTATCGTCCGTATGAACACGTGTTCGTCTGTACGATCATTTTGGTTAAAAGCCTGTATGAAAGGACGCTTCGAAAATTATGTGTTTATGAAAAGCCGTTATTTTTTAAACTCATTCATTCGTCCATATGAAATATTTTCGTACGGGACGAATTAAATTTGTACGGGACGAACGAAAGTTTCGTCTGGTACGAACAGTCATTCTTCTTTAAATTAACGGCAGTTTTTATTGAACAGTCACTTTCACACATCTCTTTCAAACCTTTCCACTCTTCAAATCTTTCAATGGCAAGTTCTAGTAAGCGCCAAAAGACCTTGGCTAAGGGTCCTCCTAGAAATACATCTGAAAACATCCTTTCTAGAGCCAATGAAGAATCCTTTGCTAGGTTTGTCTCTATAAAAATCACCCAATCTAGAGTTCTCCTACAGGATCAATTAACCTTTAAGGTAATGCACTTGTTTCCCTCTACCCAATTTGGTTTAATCCTCACTTTAGTACACTTCTACAATAGAGAAACCTTTCACTATTTCTTGGCAAATATGTCATTCAACTCCGATCATTCTGTCATCACTTCTTTTATTTTCAAAAAGAAAGTTGAAATCACCAAGGAAGACTTTGGTATCTTCCTAAACTTATGGACTGAAGGATTAAGAGCACATACCTTAACCTCTGCAAATTTTGATTGGACTGAAGTTAATCATGTGATTAGAGGAATAAGAGTTAAGGATCATCATCCTAAAGTATCAACTTTATTGCGTGATGCCCGTATCATCCAGCACGTACTAAGACCTTTTATTATACCTAAAGCTGATGATAGAGTCAACATCACTCCTCTTCTTTCTACTGTTACCTACATGATTATGACAAGACAACCTATAGATGAGGCCCAACTCCTAATTGACTACATTTATGGTCTCTCTGAAATTGGTCATGTTGATCATAAAAGAAATAAGAACATAGCCTTAGGACATCTGATTGCTTATATTTTGGAAAAGAAGTATGATTTAATTCATCCAGAACAAGACTTTAAAGAACCACTCTACTATAACGACGCATCCTTTAGGGCTATCTTCAATAAGGACGAGCCCAGCAAAACTTATGTAGTTCTGAGTGAAACAGAAGAAGAAGGTGAACCTTCACATGCTGCTGGACCAAATTATCAGGATTTGGTTCAAAGATTTGACAATTTAGAGGCTCATTTTGATTGTATGGTATGATTAGTATAAAATATCTTTATTGGTGCTGTATAAATTATAAAGCGTTGTACAATTAGTTTACATTTTTGAGCTGATTTCCCAATACGATATGATTATCTTCCAGTATGATTAGTATAATCAAATTAGAATGTCATCTTGTACATATGGTAATGATAAATTCTCATCCCATGTAAGAATCGGGTTGTATAGTATGATTGGTCCAATCATCCTGTATGATCTATCTAGATCAATTAATCTAAATTTGATCCATAATTATAGGATTAATTTAGGCGAGATTTAATTATATCATATAATATAATACCTATCATATCATTCGATTAGTACATAATTTGTATTTTAAAATATTACCTAAATAATAATTGGTGACAAAATTGTTGATTTTAACTGATCATCCTGTATGATCAAGATCGCCAAGTATGATTTGTTAAAATATCATTAATTGTATAATTATCCAATTTAATAATTTTTTGAGTAGGTGATCATATAGGACGATACCTATTATTTAGTATGATTAGTTCAAAAAATCATTGTTCTAATCTTTCTCTTTATCTTATTCCCATGAGAGTGTGTGTGTGTGTGTGTGTGCACGGTCACCAGTCTAGCATACACCTTTATAGGACTTGACTCAAGAAATTGAAAAATACATAAATAAATTTTACATGCACTTTCAGCATACCCTATTCTATCCAATCTTAAGCCCTTAATCCTCATTGATTGGTGCACAATGTACCTAAAATATTAGTACACATGATAATAAATATGTAATACAAACACTAAGAGACATAAAGATACAATCAATAATATTTGTTATCATCAAAATCATAAACTCAGAAGATTGAGTTGCAACATCTCTCTCCCAACTTGCCTCACTTTTTAGATGCCTCACTTTTTAGATGGTGCTTCCACTAAACCTTGACTATTAATATTTGCTTATACCTTATCAACTTAGCATCAATTGCCAAAATAGACTCAAATTCTTCTTTATAAGTCAAATTGGAATGCACTTTCAACTTTGCATCATGGATGTTTTGCTCGACATTAGACACCAATTTCCTCAACATAAATACATAAAATAGATGTGGACATCAAACATGTTATCTGGTGGAAATAATCTATAAGTAAACTTTTTAATTCATTCAATAACTTTGAACCATCCAATGTATCAAGAGCTTAACTAACTTTCTTTTCCAAATATGTATAATTTTTTCATAGGATCAAATTATTTTCTCTTCCTATCTTGATCTACTTCCAATGTCTTCTTAATCAGTCTAATATTTCATTGTCACTATCCACTAGCATATAACATGTTAAAGTCCTTTCCCCCAAGCTCCTTCCAAGATAACGGTTTCCTACACCTTCCTTAATACAAATCTTTATATGGAGCCATGCCAATGCTTTCTTGGAAACAGTTATTTTATATAAACTCAATTAAAGTAATATGATATTCCCAACTTCCATAAAAATCTAGAGAACATAATCTTAATAGATCTTATGGAATATGAGTTACCCTTTCATATTATCCATCTATCTGGGGATGATAGGATGTACTAAAATCTAAGTAAGTCCCCAAACTTTCCTAAATATTCTTCCACATCTTTGAAATGAGCATTTCATTATAGTCAAAAATAATAATCTTAGAGATTTCCATGCAACCTAATAATTTTCCTTATATACACAACTTAGCTAAGTTATTTAAAGAATCAGTGTGCCTCATTAGAAAGAAATGTCTCGACTTTGTCAGTCTATCCATAATCACCCAAATTGCATCATGGCTTTGCCTCAATCTAGGAAAACTCAGAATAAAGTCCATGGTCATTTCTTCTCACTTTCACTTGGGCATAGACAATGGCTATAATAAACTCTTAGTTTTTCATGCTCAACGTTTACCCTTTGATAAGTCTAACATTTAGATACAAATTCGGCTACCTCTAATTATATCAACTCTTGCCACCAGACATGCATTTCAGATCATGATACATCTTATTGCTTCCTTGATGAATGGTTTATCCAAAATAATGGACTTCAACAAAAATATTTTTTCTTTGATTACCATAGGAAGAAAATTAGAACATCTTACCACAGAAAAATATATCTTGCATATATGCCCTAAACTCAACCCTCTTTCAAGACGAAATGTAAATTCATCAATTTTAGATATCTTTCTTCTAACTTCTGGGCTTCCGTAATTCTATCTTATAATGAAGACTGGAAGAATATCTAGGAAAGAATTCTTCCTAACACATCTGTAAAGTGCAGCAGCATCTCTAATTCCAATCTCTTTATTTCCTTAATTAAAGCTTGATTATAAGTTAGTGTGTTTACTACTGACTTTCTACTCAATGCATCAATAATAATGTTACCTTTACCAGGTGTTGGTTGAATTTTGAAAGTGGTTTTTTTTTTGAAAAATATTAGTTTCCTTTGAGAATTTTAAAATTAATATTAGATTCTAATTCTAAAGTCGAACCATCCTATTGAAAGAGTGTATATCACCTTGAAAGGTAAAAATATAATTTTCTAACGGTGTTCAAGCTTAGAATTGTGAAAATTCATCTTGAATATCATAACTAGATTTTAAAGAGAACTACGCATGGCCCCGAAGGACCAAGATTAAGTTCGATTTAATATCCAGCTACAATATTCAAGAAGTGTGATCGTCGTGTTCTCATCCGAAGCCTTATCGAAGAAGGATGTATCTCCCAAAAGGAAGATAACACTATTCAACAATAATCCTTCGAATGCGACAACAACAATCATCTTTTAATTTTATCCAAAGAAAGCCAATAAATTTTTTAAAAAAAAATCAATTTTGAAATCAGGTGAATGTGTGGTTCCAAATCTCCTACGAGCGCAAGCCCACGTAGTTAATTATATCGTAGAGAGACAGAGTCCCCTACGAAAACTCTCGATTAAAATAGTGACGGAATTTTGTTAGAACTTCTAGGAGTGATATCAAAAAGAGAAGTGAATTTTGGAAATTCAACAGGGAATGGATAAAAAATGAACAGTTATTAACGGAGTTAAAGGAGGAGAGGTAGGGGACACTTTGAGATTCCAGAACCTTCCGGAAGTGTCCCAACTTAATCTAAGTGTTGGGCTTTATGTTTTAGGATTGAAATGAAGCTTTAATTAGAGTTGAGTATTTTATTAGAAATTTGGGACTATATTCCCGAAATTTAGGGTCTTATAATCAAAGATCTGCCCCGGATCCTAAATCTATTTTGGATACTGGACCACAGTCATTCGATCCTAACTAATGCAGTGCAAGGTCTGGACTTACCCCGGCCTGGATTGGGGAGCCAGCTAACCACCTAATCGATTTAAAAGAGATGAGTCCGGTCTTTTATGAAATAGTGGTAGGGACGTTATATTTAAAATTTTGGAGGGTTGGGGCCGACATCTAGAGATTCCCCTAATTGGCCCCTTTAACTTATGTTGGGTGCTAAAATGCTAAACTGATGCAATTAAAATTTTTGACACTCTTAATTTGTATCTAATGCAATGCATGCTGGTTGACAACTTTCAAATCAAATATGCTTGAAATTTTAAAAATAGGTTTAGAAAATAATTTTTTAGAAGACTGGACTTCCCCAGGTCCGGCACCTCGTCCTCATAGGTCAGACTATCCGGACTCTACCCGCAGGTGGGGAAGGGTCTAAAGCAAGGAAAGAATAATGCAGAAATATGCATGCGACCCCGGGGTCGATCCCCGGCTAATTCCTTAGATTCGTTATCTTTCTATGTTGTTTAGACTCACTAAAATTTTAGACTTTTAAAGTTATGAGTATAAAACTTTCACACCCTTACGAGCCTCACGTATCCAGGCGAAAACAAAAGCGGCACACAATCGCCAAAAAACTAAGAAAAGCAGGCAATCCTAAAGGCAATCAATTCAACACATCAAATATAAATTAATTAATAAATAAATGTCCATAGGCAAAGTTGTCTTGCTTATTACAAACCAGCATTTTGCAGAAAGTAAAGTGGCCGGGCACCAGTGACAACAACCCGGATTCTAAACCTAGTAATGACGCAAGTAGTTTTGAGTGGGATATTCTCAATCTTCAAATCTTCAGTCTTGTTCTTCTTTGGGCTCCTTTTTCTTCAAGCTCCTTGGATTCTTCGTACTGGACTACCCAAATGGATAAGAGGGCACTTCCTATAAGGGGAAGGCCACTCTTTCCTCTTTGGGTAGGGAAGAAGTGTGGTCCAAATTTGGATCTCCAAATAGAAAAGGAGTACTCCCCAAAGGGGCATCCTTTTCTCTTCAGAGTCCAAGCTTTGGACCTATATATCCCAACTCAAAACTAACTTTCACAACACTTAATAATTACATAAATTCCATTTATTTAAAAATAAAATCTAGACTCACCTGCAGGGTTATCCTAAGCAGTTAATAAATAAGAAGCAGTTATTCCCAAACAGTTATATATGTGCAGAAAAGAAAGTAAACACACTGGCCACGCTCTTTTCATTTGGGGGCTTTAGCAGCTGAAGCACCTGTGCAAGCATTTATAACAATTGATATTTTTTTATTGATTTAGCCCTCTTTTTATTACCCTGCATGAGCGTGGCCACCTGCAGAAAACTGTGTGAACATCCAGATTGTACCTAACCTAAGGGTAATCTGATCGCCAAACACATCAATCCATCCATAGAGTGCAGAAAAGTAAGCAGACACAGCAAAGCAATTTCATCCACAACATGTAGTGAAAACTACGACAAATCCGGCACACAGCGGTAAAGTAAACACCGGCCTAACTCAGATCTAGAGTAAGTTGTCCTATCACATCATCTAAAGTGTGTGTAGAAGGTCGTGTGGTTGGGGTAGGTCCTAAAGTGGGTAATTTGTTAAAGTTGTCTAAAATTCTGGGTTTGTTAAGGCTTAAAAAGGGGAATTTAGATTAATGTTTAAATATTAATATATTAAGAGTTTTGATTAAGTATGTTTTAAGAGTTAACTGATTACTACCTTTGTTTCACACCGAGGCCGTGAAGTTTATTCCACATTCCTTGGGGCTAAGCTAATAGCCTCGTAGGCCTGGGTTACCTAGTAGCAATCAGGGTTAATTAAGTTGATTTAAATTATTTGGAATTAAAAGAGTGTATTAATATAAAAAAGAGTTGGTTCCTGATTTTAATGGATTTGTTGAGAATTTTATTAACCTATTAAGAAAATTCTGGAATTTAAGAGGGTTAGTGGATTTTAAAGGATTATCCGGATATGCTAATTAAAGGGTCAAAATTTGACTTTTAGAATTAGAGAGAAATTAAGGGGTATCAGATTTTTAATAAATACTAGACCTAATTATGAGTTGTCAGACAGGTGGTACATTCAATTTGGAGTTTTCTATCAAAAGTTACGATTTTTAGAAGTTTTAACCCGATTTTGACCTAGAGTTGACCAAAATGTTGACTTTTTGATTTTGACCATATTTTGGTGACTTGATAGTTTTTAGAAAATGCTAGATCTTAATTGGAGTCATTAGCCATTGATTTTGACTGATTTGGAATTTTCTATAATTAGTTATGAATTTTTAAAGTTTTCTTAATTATTTGAATTTTAAAATTCCTTAATTAAGAAGGTTTTGATTATTTTGACTCAAACTCATTCCAAACTGCATGTAATCATTCCCAAAGGTCAGATATCCCATGGGAATGTTTCCAATAATTTGAAAATTATTTGAGATTTTTTAATACTTTTTAATTAATTAAATTAAATAATTATTATTTTTCATTAGAAATTCAATTAAAGTTAAATTGAAGGTCCAATCAAAGAGATTTTATTTTGTTTAGGTAGATAATTAAGTTATGGACAATTTAAGGTATTATTTGTAATTTTTAGATTAAAATTTGATTTATTATAATTTTCTGAATTTTCTAAGTCCTTAAATGGACTGAATTTTGAGAAGGATAATTTTCTAACCTAATGAGCTCCAAACTCAGTAAAATTTAAACCTATGGTTTAAAATGTCACTAAGTTTAATGTGTTTGAGTTTCACTCCTATTGGGTGTGTGTATAGTTCTCTAGAAATTTTCTAAGTTTTCTAGATATTTCCTTAATTATTTTCCTTAAGTGTCCCTACTGTTCAAATGGGCATGAAATTTGGTGTGTCTAACCCTGGTACACATACATGCATATCACAGAAATTTCACATAAAACTACAAAGTATCGAGAGAGTTATAAATTTTTAAAGTTTAGGGTCCAAAATGGACCTTTTACCTTGAAAATTCACATCACAGAAAATTAAAGAGCATCTGATCCTAGAAAAATCACATAATATGCCTAAGATGCTCAAGAACATTCCACCAAAAGTTGTTATTAATTTGATCCCTGAATTGTAAGAAAATTAGGAAAATTTAAATTTAAATAAAATTAATTTTCTTATAATCCAGAACAAAAAATAAATTAAAATTAATTTTATTAAATACTACATAAAAATATCTTTCCAACGAGCCCAAGAATGTTCAATTTGGTGGAAAATTCAATTTTCTATGAATTTTGAAAGATTTTGAGCATTGTTTGAATTATTTTTGACCAACTTTGGTCAAATTGTCCAATGATTGGCGTGGCGACGTGGCGCCACAGCATAATGCCACGTGTCACCCATGGTCTAGACTGACCCACGTTCAAATCCCAGCAAAGACGTGCGTGGTATGCCCAGATCTGGGCCGTCTGATCTTCGATCGGACGGTCCAGATCTTGTCTAGTTCATTTTGACTAGAAAATTTCAAATGCTCATATCTCTTAAAATACTTGACGAAATTTAACGAAATTTGAAACGTAGCTTGAGGGAAAGATAATCTTCCAACACAAAAAGTTTGGAGGCTTAATGTGTTGTAGATTTGCTGCAGTTTCAAATCAAAGTTATAGAGAAAAGTTGCGATATCTTACAATCCGGTGGACGGATTTTGATGTTCTTGGGCTTGTTGGAAAGCTCTTAATATCCTCTACAACTTTGCTGAAGGACCAAAGAACGTTTGATGGCTAGATCTAAAACTGCTACAGGAATAACGTTTTCTCTCTCTTTCACTCCCTCTCTTTTTAGTTTTGGGTTTCTAGCTCAAGCCACCCCACTCTAATGGCTGGAGAAGACTTATTTAGAGATGGAGAGGCTAGATTATGCATTGGAAAAAGTTGTTGGCAGCTGGAATTGAAGATTTTGGAGGATAGGGAGTGAAGACAAAGCCTTGTGTCAAGAGTGAGAAAATTCCATCCCTTTTCATGATTGTTTGCCTTGATTAAGGAGATGGATAAGCTATAGGCTGCTTCCAAGTAACCTCCTCAGCCCCCCAAATGAATGAGATTTTGGATTATTATGTGATTTTTGACTTGCCAAGGTGGCAAAGCCATACCACCTAAACTTATAATTTAACTTTGTTGACTACTTTGACCAATCATCTTTGCCTTTGATTAATGAGGTGATAGTCAAATATTCATGCTAATTGGTTTGAGTAGTCTTAAGAGCTATTTGAATAAGTTTGGAAAGGACTCAACTTTTGAGATGGGTTTAAGAGCTTGAAGGATTTGATTTGATCAAATGGGTTGGAATAACACATTTAAAACTTTAAAGGGTACTTTGGTCACTATAGGTTGACTTGGTCAATCAAGTTGACCCAAGTTTTGGAATTGAGTCCAATAAGTCCCAAAAATCATTTGAAAACATTTAGAGAAGATTTCAAAGATTGATAATCAAATCAATTCAAGTCTAGGTCAAAAGTCCAAAAATTCCCTTAAAGGGCGTTTTTGTCATTTTGGCCCTGAGTCAATTCTGGGTCAAATTGATTCCAGAAAGATGTGGATTATTTCTTAAAAAGTTAATATCAAGGTCCTGAGAGTGATCAAAAGATTTGGAGGGGGGTCCAAGGTCAAATTCCACTAGGTGAAAGGTCCAGTGGCATTGGCTGTAAATATTTAAAGGTCTTGCAGCCTTTGGGACTGTATTAAGTTTTTGAGGTTAGAGTCCTCCAAATGAACTCAAATTTGGAGGGTTGACACTAGAGACATGTCACATCAATATGAAATTTATAGACCCTGAATCGGATGCCAATTGACAGGATTTCAAGGTGATGAAAAAATCACCTAGAAGGTGCTTTAGGACCTAAGTCTTTAGCCTAAGGATTCTGGGTTTTAATTGAATTTAAGATCTGAATTAGGCCTAAGGGCTAGGAGCTTGGAAGATCCTATGATCTAGGACTCAGGAAGGAATCATGAGTGATCTCATACAAAAATGAGGTCAACACCAGGTTGATAAATAATATCCATAATGTAGTTTAACTACCTTCAATTCCCCAGTTTTAATTCTTTCAGAGTAAAGATATATTTTAGACTTTGGTGATCAATTTAGATCTCACAATAAATACTATACATATAATGTCTTCAAATTTTTAATACAAAGATAATGATTATTAATTACAAATCATGAGTCAGATAGCTTTTTTCATGTGGCTTTAGCTGTTTAGAAGCATAAGCCACCACCCTTTCATTCTGCTAAACCACACATCCCAATCCTTTCAAGGATGCATCCCTGTATACTTAGAATCCTTCTATGCCCAATAGAATAATCACTGTACAGGATGACAATAAATATTCCTTCATCCTCAATATACTCTCTTTACACTTTGGTGTTCAATCAAACATCAAAATCTTTTGGATTATATTTATTAAAGGAACAATGATATGTGAAAATACCTTGATAAACTTTTGATAGTATCCTAGTAAAACCATAAAGCTACTAACCTCAGTCACTAACATCGGCCTCCGCTAATCCACCACAGTTTACACCTTCTAATGATCTAATGTAATTGCTTCTTTGCTTTCAATGTGCCCTAGAAATGCTATGGAAGTCATCCAAAACTCACATTAAAAAAATCTAGCATACATTCTTTGTTATCTCAATGTCTCTTGGGTTAATCTCAAATGAACAATATAATCCTCTTCAGACTTTGAATATATCAAAATATTATCAATAAATATAATGAAAAAAATTAATATAGACATTCTTTGAACACCCTATACACCAGGTCCATAAACATAGATGATGCATTCATCAAACCAAATGGCATTATAAAAAACTCATTTTGCTCATATCTAGTACTAAATTACATCTTAACAATGTCTTTATTCTTCACCCTTAACTTAAGATAACTTGCTTTCAAACTAATCTTAAAAAATATAACTACGCCTTTTAGTTGAACAAACAAATCGACAATCCTAGGCAACGAGTATTTACTCATTACAGTCACCTTATTCAGCTCTCTATAATCAACACATATTTTCAGAGATTCATCCTTCTTCTTCATAAATAGTATTGGAGCTCCCCATAGAGATTCACTCGACTACATGAATCTTTTCTATAATAACTCTTTTAACTGCACGTTTAATTCCTATAATTCTCTTGACATCATTCTATAAGGAGTTTTACTATCAGAGTTGTACATGACATCATCTCAATACAAAACTCTATCTTTCTCTCTTGAGGTAACCCATAAAACTCAGAAAAAAATTAGGGAACTCCTTCACCACTAGAATATTATTAATATCTTCAATTAGCTTGTTCAAGTCTCTCACATAAGTATGAAATACATAACCCCATTCTGCCAAGCTTTATTCAATTGGAGTATAGGAATTAAAAAAGTCATAATACTTCGAATTCCTAGAAAATAAAATATTTCACCATCTAAACACATACTCACTTCTTCTTATTACAATTAATATGAGCATGATATTTACTCAACCAATCCATTCCAATGATGATATCAAACTCTTTTAAAGGCAAATTATCAATGTTACTGCCAACATCCTACCATAAATCTAAAGTTCACACAAATAGAGTTTAGTAACAACCACCAAATCCCCTATAGGTAATATAGCAGAAAACTTGGGATATAATTGAAAGAGATGTAAAATAAGATCACCAACACGCTTAGACATAAAAGAATGACAAGCCCCATAATAAAACAAAAAACACTACTAGGTCATTCTGAAACATAAACCATACATGTTATCACACCCTAAGCTTCCTTTGCCTCTTATTGAGTAAAACTATAAACTCTTAGTTAAACTGGAGGGGTACTGCCAATGCTTATAGACACTTTCTGCACTCCTAACAGCCTTCCACTAAATCTGCTCCCACTACTCACTATTGGTCCTTCACTAATGGTTTTAGAAGAAACCACCAGCAACAGCCTTTAATTACCTCTGGCTATCTACCCTCTTGTATAGTATGGGGACACTGAGCTATCTTGTGACTTGACTTGCCACAAATTAAAAATTGACCTGTATCTTTTGAATATCTATCGGAATGCCTTCTACCACAATACACACATAAAGGGACATTACTAACTAATACAGATCCACCTGCACTTTTAAAAATTATAGAACTTTTCTTCTTAACCTCTACCCTACCACCAAAGCTGAACTGCTTCTCAGCAACTCCCCTTGTATAGGGCTCCCCTCCAAATTTTCTTCTACTAGCATCCCATCTTTGTTTCCTTGCGTCTAAATCATTTTTAATCAATCTAGCCCGCTCTAGTAATTCACAAATGTCTCAAATGTGAAACCATACTAGCCAATTCCTCAGATTGTCCCTCAGTCCTCTTACAAAATGAATGTTTCCATATGTTGATGCTAAGGGAAATATCTAGGATCTTTGGAGAATTGAATCAATAAAATCTTCGGTAAGTTTCTGCAATGTTCTCTTGTAGATAGAAAAGGAAAAGATTAGTGTGAATTTTATTTTTCTTAAACAATTTGTAATCATGTAAGTATGTTTTTAACTTCTGCATGAATCAATTTCATCAGTTATTTTTTTGAAGTAGGTTTATTGTTAAAATTGAGATAATGGAGTTGTGTAGAAAGTCTAGCAATGAAGTTCTATGTTTTGCTTTTTGTAGTGGAGGTTAAGGACCTTGACAGACGGCATGCATCAATTCACTTTGATTTCAACCTGTTTGTAAGATTTAGTTCCATCCATCATAGGTTAGGAAATGGCCACTTGCTTGCCTCTCTAATGTGGTTCTAATGTGGTTTATTCTTATGTCGTAAATTGTATAGAAAAACTTTTGCTGGTTTATGCTTACAAATAAGAATCTTCATACATAAATTTCAACAAATTAATAATTTTTATTTGATCAGAGGTTGCTGAAATCTTAGGATATTGTTGATTAACTGCAAAAACATTGGCTAGGTGATGAAAAATAATGAGGTATTCCTTTTCTAAACTTTTCATGTTCTTTGAGACAGCAATTGTCAACTATTGTGTTAGTTTTTGTTGGTTGCTCTTTATTATGATTTTTTTATTTCGTTTTTGTCAATTATTGTGCTATTTTTTTTTATATTGCTTATTTTTCTAAATTTTACTATTATGAATGCATTTAGTTATATTAGTTTCAATGGACATTGAGACATACTTTGTGTTGTTAACTTATGATAGTTTTTAGCGTTTGTGAATTTTACTATTTTTTTCCTAAATGGATGTCATTTATAAAAGAAAAGACTACTATCATAATTTATATTGTTAATTGTATATTGAAAAATAGATGAATGAGTAAAATGTTCAAGTATATTAGTTTTTTAATAAAATAAATATTGTATGTTAATTTTTTTATATAGTGAATATTGGCAGCTTCGGTTAGTAAAATTAGTGTTGCTCAATATTGAGTTAAGTATTAATGAGATAAGAAATTTTATAGATATGATAGCTCATTTTGCAATCAACCTTTAATTTGGTTGTTACATGTGTAATTAGTGAGATTAGTTGTAAAATAAATATTGATCAGCGTCAAATAAAATGGTCGTTAATTTGGACTATGTAAAGATGTAATCAATTAGATTAGCGACTAAATTAATATTTATTAGCATAAAAAAATGATTGCTAATTTTCCATTTTAACAATCTATATTATTAATGCTCACTAATTTAGAAATCCAAAATATATATGGCTGTTAAAAGCCTTAGGGATGATGTAACTCTGACAAACCATCCACCTGAAATGCAAATAATATTTTTCTTGTGGTGAGGATTAATGACTCCAATAACTAATTCTATATTAGGCTTTGCTTTATTTTAATGAATTCAAAGCGAGGAAATGAAAATGATATTTTGTTAAGAATTTTTATTGACTTTTTTGTTCATTCCTTCTAATAATCTCAACCAAGTTTTTTCATTGCTATTTCTTAAGCAATTTTTGTATGATTACTTTAGTCAAGATTTAAAAATAATACAATGCACTGAATCATAAAACCAAAAAAAAAAAAAAAAAACATAAAAAAATAATAATTGATTCAAATGTGTTCGCATTAGATGTCTGATCTTGCTAGTAAACAATCTTCATTAAGTAGAATTTAAAACATATTTACATGTAACAAACCAGCACAAGCAAAGTATTATTACATAGCGATAGTAATGTCTCTTAATTATTCATATATATATAACAATAATAATAAACTCAGCTGACATTATTTTACTATATAAAATAATAAATATTTTATTTATTTATCATATTTATCATTATCTATTCAATCTCAATTGAAATAACCTCAGTTGATGGTATTTGCATGGCCTCAATCACCACCAATGCCCGGCACACAGGACAAGTCCGTCGCCGTCTCAACCACGGATCCACACATGTTGCATGAAATAAATGCCTGCAATCCGGGAGAAGCCTTAATGCATTATCCTCCTTCAGCTCCTCCTCATAGTTGACAAGACAGACAGAGCAGCTTGTGTTGATTGCTCTCGGATCTTGTCTACTTGCTTCAAGCGTAGGTGAGCGTAGGCCAGATCCTGAGGGTAGCGTTGTCAATCCCAATCTCGACATTGTGTTCCGACTGAAAAGGAGGGGCAACAGCAGGGTAATACCAGACTAAATAGGTGATGTAGGCGATAGTAGCCATAACGAAAAGGATGACGATAAAGATGATGAAGGCGTCGATCATTGCTGAGTAGGGAGGATTTAGTAGATGAAGGCACTGGCAGACTTAGCTTTTAACCCGGAATCCGCACGATCTTCGCGGGCGTCGAAGGCTATAGAGCAGTTGGCAGAGGCTTACGGATACGTGAAAGGAAGGCTGCTGTTGTAAAAGTGTTAGGGAATTGTAGCTAAGCCGGCGAAGACAGTTGAAGACAGCTGCGAAGGTCAGGTGGACGTCGGGTTGCACAGCAGATGGTGGAAGGCGTAGAAACAGCTGGTGGCGGAAGAGCTCGGAGCAATAGGGCCTGCCGCTCGAGCTGATCGCGGCTGTGCGAAATTCTCTCCCTCTTTTCTTCTAGTCTCTCTCTCTCTCTAGTTGGATAGGCCAGCGCGCGGGCACTCTCCCTTAGCTGCTTTCTTCTTGTCTCGTTCAGCTCCCTCTCTATTTCTCTGCCCGCAGCTCTGAAGCTTTTTAAGCATCATTATGATGTTAGTAGATGACGAAATGTTCAGAGAACAACCGGTAGATAGATACATCGGTAGGATGTGACTAAAAAAAAAAACAGTGCCAATAAACAAACTATTAGGCTTTATTTGCTGAAGAATGATAAAATAATTCAAGGTTGTGAAAATACCGGACAACGACCTGAAATAAGGATAAGTAGATGTTAAAGATTGGATGAAGTAATAAATAATAATATTATTATAAAAAATTAATAAAATTAATATAATAATGAAATATAATAACTATATATGTTAACATTTTTTTTTTTAATTAAAACCCACAAAGGGGCCTACGTGTTGATTAAGAAAATGAATTACAAAGTCCTTAAAAGGACCAGCCAGACCTCTACTGCTCCAACGAGCTACAAAAACAGCAAAAGAAAGAAAACCTATGATCCGGCCGGTCCTTAAGCTACGATTACAAAAATAATACCATAAAAAGCTAGGGCTGAACGACAATAGCACCCAAAACTGGAAGCTCGATAAATCAACTTTCAGCACAGACTTCCTGCAAAAAATAATATCCAAGAAAAGAGAAAAAAACACAAAATAACGTACCTGAAGCACTTCTCTCTTAATCCTATAATTCCAATAGTTTGACCTGAGAAAACTACTCCACAAAAAGAAGTTAGAAATATCCAAGTAAAAACAGTAATAACATAGGAGCAAGAACTATAAACCAAACTCAAGATGCAGAAGAACGCCTTCTGCCAGCAGCAAAAACCACACCAGAAACCACCACCACCAAAAGAGACATTCCCAGCAGGAACCCTCCCCCACAACAAATGCCAGCAAAAATGAGCCCAAACACCCACCCAGGATGTAACGGAGCAAAACAAATAGGCAAAACACGAGTAAGAAGCATAAAACCAAAAGCAACTGACTGAGCCAGCAAGCAGACACAGAAGAGCCCCAAGCCAGAGCAAAACAGCCACAACAGCCCCCCAGCAACACAGAGACTGCCAAGAGCCCCTACCCAAGAACAGCCACAAACCCAAAGGGAAGAAACAAGTCAGAACCCAGAGCCCAGGCACAACGGCCAGACACCAGAAATGAAAATAAAAAATAGAGACCAGATGGACTACACAACTGAACAGATTCAAAAAGGCCAAAGAACTGCACAGATAGAAAGAAGACAGATAGAACATTAAAACCAGCCAACTAACAACAGCACAGATACACAACACCAGCATAGAAAATGAACAACAGAAAAATAACAAAGATACACCAAGCCAGAAAATCCAGATATTGAAAAGCCCAGCAGGATCCAACCTACAAAAAACCACAGCAGCACCCCACCGGCACCAACAACCAAACAAGAGGAAAACAAAGGAGAACCAACAACCTGCACCCAACACACCAGAAGAAAGACCAACCACCAGAACCCCAACACCAGCATAACCAAACACAACCAAAAGGAGAGACAGCCACACAACCCAGAAACAAAAGAAGCAAAAGAAAAACAAAAACCAAAAACAGCACACCTAACCACCCAAAACATAAGGGACCTGACGCTTATCCAAGAAAATCAACCCTTGAATATGAGCAGATAAATTATCAAAATTAAGCTCAACAATATCGGTAAAACTGCTACCAAAAGACGATAAAGCCCGGGCAACAGAGTTCACATCCGCATTAATATCATTAAAAGAACAGCTCAAGACATCCAGCAACCCCATAATCTGCCTACGCAGATAAAAGAGAGAATGCCCACAGCTGATGCCATCCTTAGCCAAGAACATGTTAGGATCAACATTAAAATTACTTTCAAGCACAACATTAAAGATATCTAAATTAAGACAAGCAGATAGCCCATAGTGTAGCCAACCAAAAACCCTTTCTCTTATCAGTAGCATTAGAATTCCCAGCAAAACCAGCAATAAACAACCCTCTAGAGTCTCTAATTAAGCCACCAATACACCACTTCCCACAATACCAACCCAAATGGATATTAAGCTTAAAACAGTGGGTGGAAGGGACAACCCAAGAAGAATATCTGATCCCCGTGAAATGCAAAGAACCCAAATTGTAAATACCAAACTCCTCAGCAGTATTCAAAGCATGAGAAAAACTCTTAAAAGATAGCAGGTTGGCCGAAAAAAGAGCAAAGACTTTCTCCTTAACACGATTAATAATAACAAGGTGATTCATACGGATATCATTAAAGCGGGAATCATTTCTAGCAAGCCAAAGGAACCAAACAACAAGCATGGGAATGACATTACGGATATGACCCTTCTTATTCACCATCCAAAACTCATAAATAGAATGCATAGAACGGTTCAAACCCCCACTATTAATCTTGAAGATGTCTTCAAAATAAAGCCACACTTGACTAGCAATGTGAGAAAAAATAAAAACATGATTCAAAGTTTCAGAGTTAGAACAGCATTGACATCTAGAAGTAATAAACATACCACGTTTTCTAAGAATGTCATCAGTCGGGACAAACTTCTTGAGAATCCTCCAATTAAAAATAGAAATAGTATAGGGAATGCTCTTATGCCACATTCTTTTAAAAGGTTTAGAAATCACTTTACTTTCCCTAAAGACATGCCACGCTTCTTTAGTAGAAAAATTACCATCTTTAGTGAAGTTACAAATAAGAGTATCCTTAGCAGTGCGGTTAATAGGAATGCCAGCAACCAAGTTGCAAAGAAAATCAGGAATAACATCAGCTAATTTACCCAAATCCCAACCACTCTCAGAGTAAAACCAATTAACTTTAACAAGGCTCAATGAATTTGAATTAATAAGCGCATCAATAGACATGCCATTAATCCAACGATCCTGCCAGAAAAAAAGGTTACCCTCACCCAAACCCCAAACAAGACTGTGCTCAATAAACCACTTAGCATGAATCATACGCTGCCAAACTTTAGAATTACCTTTAGCATAGAAGCACATAGAGGGGTGAAGTTCCCCACAATACTTAGATCTCATGAATTTAGCCCATAAAGTACTATTGGCCCTGAAATTATACCAAAGCTTCAAAGAAAAATTAGTAGCCATATCCAACAAGGACTTACAACCCAGATCACCTTCCTGGGTTGTGCCACAACACTTAGACCAAGACGACCAATGGATTTTAGAGTTACTAGAAGAACCCCTCCAGAAGAATCTATTAAAAATCCTCTCAAGCCTCAAACAGACTTGCTTAGTAGGAAACAGGACTTGAAAGGAGTAAACAGATAAGGAAGCAAGCACACTTTTAATAAGAACAAGTCTACCACCAAAACTCAAGAAATTAGAATCCCAAGAAACCAACTTATTCTGAACCTTGGAAATAAGGTCATCAAAGAGAAAAGAACTTTTTCTACCTTTAAATAACGGGATACCTAAGTAAGTGAAAGGCAAAGAAACCTGAGTAAAACCAGTCAAATTCTTAATCTCCAAGACCCTCCTATGATTAATCTTTTTAGAAATAGCAAAACCACTCTTCACTTTATTAAACATGAGACCACTGACCTTTTCAAACTTATTAAATAAATCTAAAACTTTAACAATACCATTCTTAGCAGCATTCATAAACACAATAAAATCATCAGCAAAACATAAATGAGAATTGTTAATACCCCCACTGGTTTTAAAATAAAGTTTAGGATACTTACAAAGCAAATCAGCAATCCCTCTAGATAAGTACTCCACTGCTAAAATAAAGATAGCGGGCGAGATAGGATCCCCTTGCCTCAAACCATGAGAGGAGTTGAAGAAACCATGATTGTTACCATTCAAAATGACAGAGAAAAAAGGGCATTCAATACACAAGTTAATAAGAGCAATAAACTTAGCATCAAAACCAAAAAGGTTAAGCATTTTGTAAATAAAGGTCCAACTAATATTATCATAGGCCTTAGCGATGTCCAGTTTCAAAATCATGTTCCCCCCTCTGGATTTAATATCCAGATCCTGACAAAATTCTTGCGCAAGAAGAATATTATCCACAATAGCACGCCCTTTAACAAAACCCATTTGGTTAGGAGAAATAAGCTTAGGAAGAAGTAAAGACAGACGATTCGCCAAAATTTTAGAAAGAAGTTTATAAAAAACAGTGCACAAGCTAATAGGTCTGAAATCATTCCAAGAATTATCCTCATTAGTTTTAGGAATCAAAACTAAAGAGGTAGAAGAAAAACATTTAGGAATAGGATTACCATTAAAGAAATCAACAACAGCATTATAGACATCATCTTTAACTAAGTCCCAGGTTTTCTGAAAAAACTTAACAGTGAAACCATCAGGCCCAGCCACAGAATCAGCATTCATCTCAAAGAAAGTGTTCTTAACCTCTTCCAATAGAGGGCAGACAGAAAGAGCAGAATTATCCTCCTGACTAACCAATTAAGGAATGAAAGAATGATCATCAATAGTAGTGAGACAGCACGGTTTATTAAGATGATTCTTAAAAAAATTAACAGCAAGGTTAGCAATCTCATTTTCATTAATAGCAAAAGAACCATCATCACAGGCAATTTTATGGATACCATTAATAGCACGTTTTTTAGTAACTAAAGCATGAAAATACCTAGTGTTGTTATTCCCTTTCGACAAATGTTTCATAGCAGCTTTTTGTTTCCAAAATATTTCTTCCTGACATTGCAGTTTACTAAGGGACATCTTAGCTTCATTGAGAACCGAGCAGTTAAGGGACGTGGGATTAGCTTGGCAAGCATCCTCCAAGCCATTAATTTTCTCTTCCATCTCCTTAATATTGGAAAAAATATTTTTAAAAATATGCCGGTTCCACCAATTCAGAACCATCTTTAACCTTTTGAGTTTAACCCAAAGCCTAGGCATGCCAGAAATAGCATTATCCGGAAAAATAGGCGCCACCCAATTATTATTCACAACATCAAGAAAGGATTCATGAGTAAGCCACATATTTTGAAATCTAAAACTATAATGCAAACCAACCTTATGACTATTAATATTAATCTGTAAAGGGGAATGATCAGACATCGTACGGCTCAAATGAGCAACTTTAGTACTATTAAAAACATTAATCCAATCAGAATTAAAAAGAACTCTGTCAAGCCTTTGCCAAAGATGACCCCTGTTCCAGGTAAATCTATTCCCAGAAAAACCAATATCAATAAGGTTACAATTCATGATCATCTCATTAAAATCTTCCATAGAATGGAAAATGGGATGAGCACCACCCATCCTCTCCGCAGGAGAAGTAATAGCATTAAAGTCCCCACCCACCAACCAAGGTAAAGAACAAATGTTATGGAAATTCTCAATTTGCTCCCACAAAGTTTTCCTACCAATACGAGAGGAAGCAGCATAAACGAAAGAAGCCACACACTGAAAGTTTAAAGATTCAATATTACAATGTAAAACTTGAGCAAAGTTACCAATCACATCCATTCTCACAAAATCTTTCCAAAAGACCCATATTTTGTTTGAAACATTAGCAAAAGCATTCTTAAAACCCAAGAAATTAGCAGTAGAATGAATTTTGTCCATAGAAATAAGAGGTTCCAAAAGAACAAGAACAGAAATATTGTTAATACGACATAAATTCTTAATCCGGAGTTTAGAGGACGGGCAACCGATCCCCCTCACATTCCAAATAATAGCATTAAACATAAAAAACCAAATTAATGAGTAGTATGTGATCTAGTATTCCTAGGAGAATGCCGAGCAACATTCCTAGGCTTACCTCTCTTACCACGACTTTTAGAAAAACTAAGATCATTATCCATTCAAGCATAACATTTAGCAGTTATTTCAATCTCAGTATCAGTAAAAGCATCTGAATTAAAATGATCAGAGAGAGGAAAATCATTATTCATCTATCCATCCAAAGGGGTCGAAGCCGAGCTTTCATCTTCCAAAAACAGGACACCATCCTCCTTAGTAGAATTATTGACCTGTTTTTTTCCAATCACCTTATTTTGAGGACAAGCAGCATTAGAATCAATAGGAATAACTAAAGGACTAGATGAAGTAACAAGGGCATTATCAAAAACATCATTAGTATTAGTAGCAGTTTTATTAAAAATTTCCAATGTATTTGAAGAAACAACCACCCCTTCGTTTAAAACAACAACCAACTCATCCGAACTTTTCACAATTTCAGCCTTATCCCACTTACCTTGCTCTATATTATCAAGAGAACCAGCCTCAACAATTTGAGGTAAATGCACAACGCTACCTTCTTTAGCTGAAGGATCAGGAACCACAATATTAGTATCAGGTAAGTTGGGAGGTAGATTAACTAGCTCAACACCATTTCCATCAACCAATTCTTCCCCTAGCACCCGAGCATTCGTATCAATAACCGGTAAAACAGAGGAAACACCATTATTCTTAACTTCATTAGGTTTAATAGCAATTTTTTCCTTTCTTAAATGAGGATGTAACCTAAAACAATCATTTATACCATGGCCATGCATCCTACAATGTGAGCAAAAAATAGGTAAGTTTTCAATTTCCACCTTTTGGAAATACCCTTGCATATCCGATCCTAACCAGATTTCTTGCGGGTGTTTCTTAGTCACATCTAATTCCACGAGAATACGAGCAACCGACGGTCTTGATAGAGAAGCAGTAGCTTGGTTAGTTTGGAGAGGCCTCCCAAACACAGAAGCAAGACCAAAAAGAATTTGGGTATTAAAGAAATGTAAACGCAGATTAGGGAAAGCTAACCAAACCGGGGCAATCGGAGATTCTTCCCTCACATCAAAGTCCGGAGACCATTTCAGAAGCCTCATCTGACAACCCTGAATATAGTAGGAATGACGAGAAAATATACGGTTATAGTCCAAATCGTTAGAAAGTTGGATCGAGACATGTTTCGAATCAAGCAAACCAACAGAAAAAGATCCAGAAAGTTTTAAGCTGTAGAAAAATTTTCTGATAACATCAAGATTAGGTCTGCGGAGCATAAACTTACCAACCAGCGTGAAAGAGAAAGGCGCAGCCAACTGCTGAACCACACCCTCCTCAAAAAGTAAAGCCGGACAACCTTTGAAAGTCGAATGCACAAACTGCACTTTAGCAGAAGAAGAGGAGGGACCAGAAACCACATCTTTAAAAGATCTAGTTTTACCAGTTAGCGGAGGGCCAACGCCCTGGGTAGACGACGTCGGAACCGACATCGCCCCCCACCCCACCCGAAAAATAAAACACCAACCTCAAACAGGAAAAAACAGGAGTCGAACAGGGCAGAAAAGCGACGAGAAACACCCAAACGAATGATCCAGTAAGAGGAAAAGAAATACCAGAGGAAATACCAGAGGAAGAACAAAGAAACAACACCAGAAAACAGACGAGAAGAGCACCGCACCAGCCGAGAAGAGGATCGCCTCAAAATCGCCTCCGAGACGCAAAGGCGGCTAGGGCGTAGTGAGCAGAAAAAGGAGAGTTTTTTTAATATGTTAACAATGATATATGTTAATATAAAGTATTGTTATTTTATATTAGTATTTAGATATAAATTATAAATATAAATTATATTAAAAATTCACAATAAAAATTAATGGTTTATAATAAATAATTAAATATAAAAATTTAAATTAAAAAAATTTATTATCTAAAAAAGAAAAATTTCCCAAAAAAAATTAAAATATTCATATTATAAAAATAAATATAATCAAATATATTAAAAATAAAAAAATATTATCAACTAAAATAATAAATATTATTCATATTATAAAAATTAATAAAAACAACTATTAAAACAAGATGTTTTGCTTTGTATTGTGTTTACATGAAACCAAAGATAGTTTCTTGCTCTCTATGCTTTAGTCCCACATCACTTGTGATGTTTTGCTTTGCATTTTTTATATATCTTTTGTTTTTACACATAATAGGAGCTCATATGGAGCATTGTGAGAATGTTCAAAGTACTATTTATAATCTCATAGTATTTAATATTTATTTAAGAGTTTTAATATATAATATTTATATTAATTTTTTAGGTTTATCACTTGTTTAATATTAAATAATTTAAATAAAAAATTTTGGACCGGCCGATTTTAGAAAATCGGGACTGGTTTGCCGGTTATCGGTTCAACCAGCGGTTAAAACTAGTTCTTGCCGGTTTGGTGCACAACAGATTTTAAGGTTGAATCGGACCGGCCTTTAGACTGTTTCATGATCGAAACGGTTCAAAAACGTGGGAATGATTGGTTATTTAATTATTTGTTTTTTCATTTTATCTATGTGATTTTATAAATTTAAGCAAACATTTCTTTAATTCGGGGTACAAATTTTTTAGTTGTCATAACAATTAATTTTTGTAAATGAAAGATGCTTTGAAGCATATGGTTTGCTTTGTTAATATAAATTTGCTGAATATATGAAGAATGATAGAATTTGTTCTTTTAACCTAATAAATTTTTTTGATCAAATCAATGGATAGCTAAAAGCTCGCCAACAGATTTCATTAGGGCTGCTTGATTGATAGATCTACAATAACTACAGAAGTACAATGACCTTTCAAAAGTTAAAAAGAAATAATGAATTAACTCATTCCATGCCAGATTCCTGTTTTCATGCCTTTGTGTTGCCCCTATGTCTCAAAATAGGTTTGAAAATTTTTTTTTAGTTAAAATCCACGGAGGGGCCTACGCGTTAATAAATGGTAAAATTATAAAGTCCTTAAAATGACCTCGCGCTCACTACTGCTCAAAAGAGCTACAAAATTAAAGATAAAAAAAACCTACGAGCACAAGGTCCTTACTACAAAAAAGTACATAACAACCTAGGTACATTCTACGGTGCTTTAGAACGAGCACCCAAAAAGAGGGAAGAAAAGAAATCCTATCCATCACTAACTGCTTCCCAGCAAAAATCCAGAAATCCCTTCTACCAGCACAAGCAGCAAAAAGCCCACAAAAAAACAACAAAAAATAATACAGTAGAAAACATTAAAGGCATTAAAAACCCACCGGTACCAACAGATAACCGAGATGATGATAGCAGTTCTAGGACGACAACAATTATATAGCTTCCAGAATAAGAGAAATAATCTCTCAGACGAGACAAGAACAAAGAAATTCCATACGACCACCGAATTCCCCAAGTTAAACACAGCCAGCCAATTCTACACCGTCATATAAAACACCATAGAATGCCAACTCCTCCACACCACAAAATTCCCCAAGTTAATCCTCCCCACCCAGCCAACAACGCAAGGATTCAGATCCTCCAAGTTAAAACTCCACATCACCAGATAATACAAAAGGGAAGGCCAGCACCACAGCTGAATCAACAGCATGCCACAGAACACACCAGCCTCCCCAGAAAAAGGGACTACGAGGCTCCAGTAACAATAGCAACCAACACAACTCAGCAATAAGCATAGCCCAACACAGACAAATCACAAAGAAAATAATATTAAACCTGAAGCCGCCAGAAACAGGATGTAGCCAGCAAAACCATGAAACAATTAATAGGAACCCAGCAACACACCTCACAGAAAAGGAGGGACGGAGTATCCAGAGCACAACAAAACCACCACCAAAACAACCGAAAATTAATGACAAACATAAGAAAAACCAATTTAGGTTTGGAAGATTATGTATGTTCTTTAAGTCTTATTTGGTTTTTTTTTTCTCGTGTTACTTTATTATTTTAAACATATTATTCTGATTTAGATTTATGTTTCTTCATTGTATGAAAGTGACCACATACCTTGGAGATTCTTGTGTTTAATAAATCTAAAGTTAAATAAGGACATTCTATCTACTCCGTAAGGATTTAATGAAGATGGATGTCATATATCTTAACTACCTTATCTAGTAGATAAGACGTTCTTATGAATTAGATAATAAGCCTATATGCTGATCCTCCCTCTCAAGAAACTACATCCCTAAGCCATGCAGCCATGTTGACGAGAAGAAATTGTTGCTGTCATAACCACATATCTCTCCTCTTTCAGCTGCACGAGAAGTAAGCTTAATAAAGCCATAGCTTTCTAATTGCACCAGAAGTAAACTTAATAAAGCTGGGAGGAAGCAGGAAGTTGCTACATAAAGTTTTGGAGGAAAATTGGCTGTGTAATGAATTCATCTAAAATAGGCCGATGGTGGTGGATGATATATATATACTACCAAAGAACAAACCCTTTCGCAGCGGTTCTTTGCACCGGTTTTAAAAACCGCTGCGAAAACCACGCTTTGCATCAGAAATTTGAATCCTGTTGCATCGGTTAAAACCGCTGCTATTTGCACCGGTTAAAACCGTCGGCAAAGCCCATCCGTGAATTTAAGTAACTCAAAGCCCTAATTCCTCTCTTCGATCTTGCTCGCGCGAATGAGACGACGGGAGTGAATCCGCATAGCTGCGGTGAAAATCTTCTCCTCTTGCGGATCCCGGCCGACCGTGCCTTCATCCTCATCACTGTGAGTCTCTTCCCCTTCATCCTCTTCTTATCTTTTTCTTCTCATTGTTTTTCTTCATATTCTTCATTTGCATTCCTTAGGGTTTAGGTTAATCACAACCGTAGCTTAGTCGTTGGTTTTTAGAAATGAAATGCAAAGCCTCCTTATACATTTAGGATGCAATTTTTTTATAAAAAACAAATATATAAAACTTTCCCTCACACCACAAATACTTGAAGTCATGGATGGGCTGTGAAATCCTTTAGAAACTCAATATTGAAGGGAATTACAATGAACATTCAGAAAAATTTGAATGTTTATTATTAATTTTTCTTTTTAAGTGTGGCATTTCAGTTGATCATTGAAGTGCTCTAACTTCACAGGAACAGTTGCCGAGATTTTTCTTTTTTTTTGAGAAAAAAAAATATTTCTTTTGGTTTTACAGTAGTTAAAATTCAAAACAGATATAATTAATATTGTTGAATTTCAATGTTTTGAATGCAACAACACAATCCATTTTGCAAACAAATGATGTTTGAATAATTTCACACGATGCCATCTTTGTAGACCTTCATTTTCATTATTGTTTGATCAGGTTGCATATGAGTTCTTAGTAAATTTGAAGTTGTGGACACGTTGACAAAATTTGTTTACCAAAAAAATAATGTTTGAGTGATTTTCATTGTGGTTGAGGCATTTCAAATTCATTGCATGCGACGTCGTGTCAATAGGTCAACCACCTCATTGTAAATACTCGAATTGATATTAATATATACAGAGTTAACAACGTGTGGAAGCCACAAAGAAGTTTAATGCCCAATAAAAATTTTCATTAAGTGGTTTGTTAGAAATGAAAGCACTCCAAATAGGAGAAATAATGAAAGGAAGCACTTTTTTTAGCATAGAAATAATGATTATTGCCATTATTTTGTAGAAGTTACAAGAATGTTGTCATGAAGTCCTTGATGTAATCAGGAGCTCCATATTTGGGTTAGGAATGACCTTTCATTCTTCAAGAACTTGAAGTTAGATAAGAAAAATGGACAACTGCAGTGAAACTCCTTGCCAATAATGCCCCATATAGTTTGGAAAAATAAAAAATGAAACAATCTACATCCTAGAATTTAATCTTATGTATCACCAATATAACCCCCCAGATATCATACTAACAAATGTCCTCAACAATAGCAGGTTAGATCCACAAGAATAGTCTTGCCCACTGCATATTAGAATTAGAATTTATTAGCATAGGGTTTTTTGTATAACTCCTTTATAAGCATTTTGATGATGAGAATCAACCAATCCAAGAACGACGTTGAAACTTAATAATGTTATTAATGGAAGCATGCCTCCCTTGGATTCTTAGATAAAAGATTTGGATATTGTCATTGCCTTTGGACAATCAATGAGCCTTAGCTATATGGAGAATTAGTTCTGAGTTTCAATACATCCTAAAAGAAAAGGGAAATCTGATCAACAAAGATGCATACAACTATAATTACAACATTATTATTATATTTGATTCAATAAAAGTGCAAAAAATGCGCCTTGTATGCAATTATTTTAAAATCTTTAATCATATCACATGGGATTCTAAATTATACTCCCAAAATAATTATAATAATTGTTATCTCAATATAATTTTTATTGTCAGTTTCTTTTACATCAGCATCGTTTCAGACATATTTTGTGTATGCTTATTAAATGTGTATTTTTCGAGTGCTTTACAGGCTTGATGGATAAGAGTTGGATGTCAAAATCAAAATGGAGTAGTGATTATATTTAAGGTGTTGATAATTTTTTAGAATTTGCAACACGAAGTCAAAGTTCAACACAAAAAATTTTATGTCCATGCAAAGTATGCATTAACAGATATTTTCATTATGTAAAAGAAGTACAGTTGCATTTACTCTCCAAAGGAATTTTCCCAGGATATGTTGTTTGGAATCGACATGGAGAGGAACATGCTTTTTTAGCTGAAGTTACAAGATCAGATACATGTACTGATACTAGTAATGTTGTTGAAGTACAAACTCAAGGCGAGCTGCACAGAACAAATGATATAGAAGGATTGTTAAGGGACACATTCTGCTCAGGCAATGCCAATTTAGATGATGAACGTAATGAAAATAACATAGATTTGACAAATGATGAAGCAATGAAATATGGTGATTTATTGCTAGAAGCAGGAGCAGAATTATACCCTGGTTGTAAGTCATTCACGAAGTTATCCTTCATCTTACATTTATTTCGCCTAAAGTGCTTACACTCTTGGTCTGCAAGATCTTTTGATCAATTGATTGAGTTATTGATTGAAGCTTTCTCTAATGGTTCACTGCTACCTAAGAATACATATGAAGTGAAGAAGATAATGAAAGTGTTTGATCTTGGATATATAAAGATAGATGCATGTCCAAATGATTGTTGTTTATTTTGGAAAGATAGAACTATTCAAGAGGTTTGTCATATTTATGGTTCTTCACGGTGGGCAGGAGCTAAAAAAAGTTCAATTAGAGGAAAGAAAAATCAAATGAAGTCTGCCAAGATTGTTCGATACTTCCCATTGATTCCTAGGCTTCAAAGATTGTTTAAAACAAAAAAATATGCTGAAGAGATGATTTGGCATGCCAAACAGAGAAATATAGATGGGTTGTTGCGACATCCAGCTGATGGAGAAGCCTGGAAATCCTTTGACTCTCGATATCCTGATTTTGCTTCAGATCCACGAAATGTTCATCTCGCTTTAGCCAGTGATGGTTTTAATCCATTTAAGATTATGAGTAGTACATATAGCATTTGGCCCATACTTTTGGTTCCTTACAACATGCCTCCTTGGATTGCAATGAAACAAATGTCTTTCATTCTATCTACTATTATACCAGCGGAGAAGAGTCCAGGAAATAATATAGATGTCTATCTCCAACCACTAATAAATGAGTTGTCTGAACTATGGCATGGAGTCATATCCTACGATGCAGCATCTGGACAATCTTTTAGCTTACGAGCTACATTAATGTGGATGATCAATGATTTTTTGGCTTATGGTATGCTTTCTGGTTGGAGCACTAAAGGTAGATTTGCTTGACTTGTTGTGCCGAAAATACAGAGTCTTTATGGTTATAAAAGGGAAAGAAATTCTCATATATGGGTAATCAACGTTGGCTACCAGAAAATCACTTATTCTGTCGACAGAAATAGTACTTTGATAATACAGAAGAGATCTGTAAAGCACCTAGAAGGAATACTGGTAGTGATATTTTACAAAAATTACAAAATGTTCAGTTTTATTTGGGCAAATCTAGAAGCTTGAAAAGAGGGCGTACTGTAGAATTCAGTGAGGATCATATTTGGAAGAAAAAATCAATTTTCTTTGAGCTACCTTATTGGGAGTATAATTTACTACCACACAATCTTGATGTCATGCATATTGAAAAAATGTATATGATAATTTCATTGGCACTTTACTTGATCTTGATAAATCTAAAGATAACTTGCAAGCACGACAAGATTTAGTTAAGATTGGAATCAAAAGTGAGCTGCATCCACAAATTCTTGAAGATGGTTCTTATTTTTTTCCACCAACTTGCTTCACAATATCAAAAAAAGAGAAACTGATGTTTTGTCAAGTTTTGAAAAACATGAAAATGCCCAAAGGTTATGGATCTAATATCTCAAGGTGTATTAATGTTACTGAATGTAAGATTGTGGGCTTAAAAAGTCATGATTGTCATGTGCTAATTAAAGAAATACTACCCATTTCTTTGAGTTCATGTTCTCCATCCAATGAAATTATACATATTCTAGTGGAGATTTCAAAATTTTTGAAATCAATTTGTGCCTAGGTTATCAATCCAAAAGAGTTGGACATACTCCAGAATAATATTGCAATAACATTGTGTAAAATGGAAAGATCAATACTCCCATCATTCTTCACGATCATGGTTCATTTACTTATTCACTTGGCCGAGGAAGTAAAATTAGGTGGTCCGGTTCAGTATAGATGGATGTATCCGTTTGAGAGGTATTTCAATAGTAATTATAAATTCAAGTTATTATTGTTCAACTTTACATAATCTCATAAATGTTTTTATTATTACAGATTTTTTATAGTATTAAAAGACTATGTAGCTAACAAAGCACAACCTGAAGGTTCTATTGCGGAGGGTTATATTGCTGAAGAAGGGATAACTTTCTGTTCTAAATATCTTGAGCGGTCTCAATTTTTGAATAAGGCCGCAACAAAAGCTGAGGCACAATTTATTTTTAAATTTTCAAGTGGTGGTACTCCCTTGGGAAAGGTGACTTCATTCACCTTAGATGTTAAATCTTTGGTTCAGGCACATATATATGTTCTCCGGCATTGTAATAATATTGAAAGTTATAGACAGCTTTTCAAAGATAGAGAGAGAAGAAAGCGACGCGGGCATACACATCTAACATATATAGATTTAGAGAGACTTATAAATTAAATATTTCACGAGTGGTTGCGTGATACGGTACACTTTATTTTCAAACTTACATTATTATTTAATATTAAATGTACCATGACATAGTAAATTAAATTTTTATTCATTGTTAGGTTTCAAGTTCTAATGATTTGGAAATCTCAGAAGAAATCAAAGCACTGGCTAAGGGCCCCAACAAAATTGCAAATAGATATAAGGGTCTGCTCATTAATAGTTATATTTTTCATACAAAAGAACGAGATGAAGACAAAAAAACACAGAATTTTGGTGTTGTTAATACAACAGAGATTGGAAATTTTAGTTATTATGGAAAAATTAATGATATTATTGAAATTAATTACTCTAACATATTCAAGGTGATATTATTTAAATGTGTTTGGGCAAATACAAGTTCAACAGGCATAAAACAAGATGAATTTGGTTACACACTTGTGAATTTCTCAAGGCTTATTCATACAGGTCAGAAAATCCAGGATGATTCTTTTGTTTTCTCTTCACAAGTGGAGCCTATGTTCTACATTGAAGAAGCTAAAAATCTGAATTGGAATTTTGTTGTGAGAGTTAAACCACAAGATGCATTTGATTGTAATATTTCTTTATCACCAGATGTGCCATAGACCTTCATTAATTAATTATAGAAGAAGAGATATATGGAAGAGAAGATGGAAGGGATGATGATGATATTGATATTGTTATTTTGTTTTTGAGTATTTTATGACATTTTACCGTTGGTTGTAGACCATTTTATTTGAATTTTGGTTTCTGGTTTCTATTATTTTGATGATTGTAGTTTTTTATTGTAAGGTACTTAGATTTTTTTTTGTATGAGCATTTGCTTACATAATATTTTGATGTTATTTTGGTAATTACTCCTAAATTTTACATTCATAACTAGCCAAAAAAATGCTTTGAAAGGTGACATTTTAATCTTTACGTACGTATGACCTTTTCATACTCCTTAAAACAAACTATCTTGAAACTTCTATTTAGTTTCAGTTTGTGGAATTTGCATGTTTCCAATTTAGCCATTCTATTTAACTTCCTGGATGATACTAGGGTGGTGCATTTTAGAAGTTTTATGTGAAGTTGTGAACTAAGAAAGCTATAGAAGCATATGACAAAAAGAAGAAAAACTGCTGTGCTTAATGTAGTCATCAGAAGTTGAGGTTTATGATGACTATAGCGACAGCAAGAGCAGTTGGTCTAGTTCTCAGGCTTTTAGTTCGGACATGTTCTTCACTAGAACCTGTTTGAATTTTTGGTGGCTTCCATTTGATTGAAACCACTTAGACTGTGAATGCTGCAATCCACGTATGAATGGCTAAGTTTCGCTGTATCTCTCAAACGATCAGTTTACCAAGGTAGAGTTGGCAGTATGTTATCTAGCCCTGTGCCATGCAGTTCCTCAATTGAGTAAGTTGCATAGTTTATTCTTCAGTGCTCACTTTGAGATGCAATTCTAGAAATTTCACTTGGACAGGAAAGGAGAAAAAGAATTCATGTAGGCAATGGTAAAAAACTGCTCACTGCTGATCATGGCTGTCAAATTTATGTGATCATTCTAAGTATTTCTATTCACAATTGCTCATGGCTGTAAAATTTCTAAGGTATTAGCAACATCTTTTTTTTCTTAAAATTTCTAAGTTTGAGGTCTGCTATCATGAATCTCTATAATGATGAAGTTTGAGGAATTACTCACAAAAGTTCATATGAGGAATTGTTTTCTATAATTATATTTGCTTTGAAATTTGTGCTATTCATAAAGAGATATGCACTTGGGAAGATTTTATAAATTGCTCAAAATTATATTTGGTTTAAAAAAGAGATTGAGTGCTATTCTACATTTATATGTTGTTTTTTTCCAACATCACTGTTGTGTTCTACATTTTTTCCATTGCAGGAAATGACAAGAGGTAGTCATTTTAGACAAGCAAAGAAGGTAGTTTCCAGAGGTGGATCAAGTAGAGGAGGATCAAGTAGAGGTGAAAGTAGTAGGGAGACTGAATCAATCATACCTTCTACTCCAGTAGACCCAGATTCACATGAAGAGATTGAGTGCAGTGGGACACAACAGGCTTCACGACATTCATTTTGTGGTGCAGCTCCAACCACGGAAGAGGGGGTATGGCTCATAGGTATGATTTTCTTTTTATGACATTAATTTTATTTTAAATTAATTGTGTAGATGAGCAAGGACCTATCATGATTATTCATGCTTATTAATTTATTTTGAAATATGTAGATGAGCAAGGAAATCCTTTAAGGCGTAGGGGAAGAACAACATGTGCTGATATACAGAATATGCCGCCTGGGACACAAATTCATATAGAGGTAAATGAAAATAACGTCCCTTGTAACATACCTGAGTCAATTTTGCTAGGAACATACCTTGATGTTGTTGCAAGAGACCCTATTTTGGCTCCAATAGTATTCGCTGATTGGAGAAATATGGGTATGGAGCCATTCAAGAAAAAGATGTTAGCTGAAGTTGAGGTATGTGTATATATATATATTTCATAGTAAATTTAAATTTTTTATGTTTTATATTATTAACCATATAGTATTTGTAAATGCAGTCTAAATTTGAGTTTCCTGGTCATATGCGCCATTGGATTCTTCAATCCCTTGGTGTTAAATGGCGTAATTATAAAACCACCTTAAAGGCTGAGCATTGGGACGGTAGACCAATTGAGGAAATTTTGGAGACAGTTCCAGCTGGAGTAGATCAAATGCAATGGTGTCAACTTGTTAACAAATGGTCAAAGCCGGAGGACCAGGTAAATATTGTGTTTAAGTTTTTTTTTTACATATTTATTACTATTTTAAAATTTGGAATGTAACATTATCATGTATCACAAGAAAGGGCTGCGAAAAATTTTGCTAATGCCAAGAAACAAACTTGTCCTCACACAATGGATCGTGTGAGTTCAGTGCGAAGACAAAAGGAAATGGTATAAAATTACATATTTATTTATAACTACTAAATGCTTTATTTTCAAATTTACATTGTTATTATAATTTTTTGTAGTCTATTAAGGATAGATTACAATTATGGAAATCAATAGGATGCACAAAGAAGGGACATGGTCATCTGAGGACGCTATGCAGCGATGGGTACATATATATAGTTATTACAATTTTTTTTATAAATCATTCTTCAATATATTTAACTATATGTATTTGAACTATAGACGCAGGCATGCAATCTTCTTGCCAAAGAAGGGCTTACACCTGAAGAAGGAAATATTGAAGCTAATGAGAGAGTTTTTTCTATAGTTATGGGACCAGAACATTCAGGTCGAGTTTGTACCTAGGGATTTGGTGTTACACCTACTAGATACTTTCCTCAAAGCAAAAATGAAGAAGGTTGTGGTAGCGGCAGCAGTTTAGGACAAATAGCTAGTCTTAGAGAGGAGTTCATATCATTTCATGATAATCAGGCTAGAGAATTTGGCTCATTTCGTGATGAGATGAGACAGTTTGTGCAAGAAATTCAAATGAATCATCCACCCCATGGAGGATCAGAAATGGTATAATTTTTTTTTAAAGTTAAATGTAAATTGCTTGATTATTATTATCTCATTCTCTTTATACTATTTTCAGGGTGGAAATGACAATTCATCTAATGTCTGACAGTCTGCTGATGAGCACTAGTATTAGATGTGATGCTTTTGGTTATGTGGATATCTAATGTAATTTCAAACTTTTGTTGTTTTTATTTTATAATGTAAGATTGTTATTTTGTGCTCATTTCCTTGTTATATATAAGAAATAGTGTTCCCTAGTAATCTTTCTTGAGTTTAACTTGGTATTTATTGATTTCTTATTGTTGAAATACTCATCATACTCAACGGTCTCAGTTTAAGTTGTAATTCAGCTCAATACTCAACATTATGGAAAATGATGAGCCGGTTTCATTTCCAAATGAGGAAGTGACCCAAATGGAAAATGATGAGCTAAAAAACTCAGCATTTACTGAATTTTTATGTAGCACAGTTGGCTAACAAACTTAGTTCTAGGGTGAACGGCCAGGTTTTAAAATTTAAAAAACAAATTCTGGACTTTAGTGGCGGTTATAACCGCCACTAACGCCCAGAAAATTGCTGCAGATCTGGTATCAGGTCTATTTCGCTTATGTTTATCACGGTTATAACCGTCACAATTATGTATTTTTGCAGCGGCTAAAATCGCCACGAAAATATGCATCCTGTAAATAGCTTCCCCGCCGGTCTATGAACCACTGCGGAAGGCCGTTGCAGCGCATTATAAAAACCGCGATTATGTAGCGGTTCTACAACCGCTGCAAAGAAATTAGTGGCGGGTATAACCGCCGGGAAAGGTGAAAAATTGTGTTGCAAAAACCTTATTTTTTGGTAGTATGGTAGTGGCATGGGTGGCTAGTGGTGACGGGTGGTGGAGGTTGGAGGTGGGCATCAACAAAAATTAGTGTCGGGTGGCGACGATGTTGGTCGGTGGGGGCCCAAGATGGGCGGCGGTGATGGTGGCTAGCTAGTGGCCAGCCATGGTGGTTGGAGGTGGGTGATCGTCAGCGGTGGCAACTCGATATGGGTAATGATATTGATGGTGAATTTAATCATTATATATATATATATAATCAATAGAAGACTACATGGATTAATAATTTGGAAAAGCTTGAAATAATATTATGGTTTTTTGCTGGCATGATTTCCGCGCAAAATTTGTCTATGCACCGTATAGGACATTGGACATTTTATTTGACTTTTAAAAAAATTGATAAAAATAATAAATATGTATCAAAATATTAAAATAATTATATGGTCCAAAGAATTTAATGAAATAAATTTGGTGATGATAGTTCAGAGTAGTTTATGTAATAGCTTATATTCGATCCGTAGTGATTGAATGGTATTTAGAACCATGTCCTTTTACAACTTCTGAAGAAACCAATTGGCAATAAAACTATCAGGTAGCTATTACAAAATTGAACATTTTTTTTTTGTTAAAACTCGGTGTGGGGCCTACACAATAATATTCAATGATGTGGTTCTAGTTAGCTAGCCTAAAAATAAAAATAGAAAAGAAATCCTTGATGGTTTCAAAATTATAAGTAATAGCCCAGCCAGCCATAACGATCTCCAGGCTTTCCCTCAAAACACAACAGGAAAAACAGCCAATACCAGCGGCTTTTTATATGGCCGCCGGTAATACCGGCGGTTTGCGCGGTGGTCTTGCCATCGGTTAATACAGACGGCTCACCCGGTGATTTTCTAGATTTAGACCGCCGGTAATAGTGGCAGTCGTTTAACCGCCGGATAAACCGCCGAACATTAAAAATACCGGTGGCGTTCCGGCGGTGTAAACCATCGCTGTTAAGTAAACTCAATATCGACGGCCCGGACCGTTGGAAAGCCACCGGTACAAGCCCTAAAAATTATCAGGCCCGAGCTTCCCCTCTCATTTCTAATTTCTCTCTTGCTTTGGACATCCTCTATGCACATCGCCTGCGCCCGCTCTTCGCTCCAGCTGGACAATTTCTCTCCGGCCTCCGAACGCCGCCGACCCACACCGGTCGCCATCGAAGCTAGCCGCCGTCGAAGCTTGCTGCCGTCGATCTCAGACCGGCCGCCCTAGGGTTCATGGGAGTTGAAGAAAATCTGGGATTTGAAGGTAAACTTGAAATTTTTCCTGTGATTTTTTGTTCTCACTACACATTTGCAAGAGTTTATTATATAGTATATGATTTAGGCTGTAATCTAGACATTTGCAATAGGTAATTTTGTAATCGATTGAATTTTTTAAGTGTAATTTTAATAATAATAGATCTAATGGGTTGATTGTGACTTTGGGTGAGAGCAAGATAGCAAGAGAGAGATTGAGAGAGAGAAAGAGTGAAACGAGAGGGAGAAGTAGAGAAAAGACAGTGAGAGAGGGAGATAGAGAGCAAAAGAGAAAGAGAGAGATAGATAGATATATATATATATATATATATATATATATATATATATATATATATAGAGAGAGAGAGAGAGAGAGAGAGAGAGAGAGAGAGAGAGAGAGAGAGAGAGAGAGAGAGAAAGAGAGAGAGCTATAAAGAGGGAGAGAGATATATAGAGAGAAAGAGAGCAAGCAAGTGTAAGAGAGAGCAAGAGAGAGGGAGAGTGAGAGAGAGAGAGAGAGAGAAAAGAAAGAGAGGGAAAAGAGAGAGAGTGAGAGAGAAAAGAGAGAGAGGGGGGAGAGAGAGAGAGAGCAAGAGAGATAGATATAGAGAGAGCAAGAGAGAGAGCTATAAAGAGGGATAGAGATATAGAGAGAGAAAGAGAGCAAGCAAGTGTAAAAGAGAGCAAGAGAGAGGGAGAGTGAGAGAGAGAGATAGAAATTAACAACTTTGAAGAAAGTAACCAATAACTATTAATAATGATTCTTTGGTTAGGTTACATTGACTATCTACTCTAATTTGGTTGGATTACATCAAGCATTAGCCTTAAGTCCATATGTTTTTTGCTTTAGTCATGAATGTTCTCGCTAGACATTTGCAAGAGGATGTACGAAGTACTTTCCTTAGACTTTCCCTCAAAATTAAATCACCAATATGTTTTTCATATCAAAACCATAGAAACTCAAATTGGTTGGAACAGAACCATTGACAATAAGAGGTTGATAACGAAAAAGAACAAGCCCCTCCAGCATACAGTAATCCAAAGCAATGCGAGTCACAGACCACAACTCCTGCAACAGCAAAGCCAAACCAGTAAAGCATAACGACCTGAACCCAGCCAAAAACACCTTCGGCACAAGGGCAGAAACACCAAAAATGCCAGAACAAAAGAAAACAATATAGTGGTAGATAGATAGCCAGCCCAGATTCAACCAAACCTGCAACACCCTCTCCAAAACCCAACTGCGAGCATGCCACGCAATCCCGGAGGCAGCCCCTGCAATCCCAGCCAAAAACCCACAGCCAACAACCTCCAAACCATAAGAAAACCCAATGGAATAAACCATACGATCCACGTACAGTACAAGAACAGTAGAGATCCGAAGAGAAATAGAAAACAGGAAAAATGAACAGCACAGGAAAAAATAGCAATAACTCCAACCAACACCCAAAAACGCAGTCAAGCATGCCGCAGGTAAGGAAGAGCACTTTTGTCCAGAGTAATGAGACCTTTAAGGAAGAGAGGAAAATTATTCACATTAAATTCCTGATATATCTCACTATGAGAACCATGCTTGGCTAACCAATCCGTACACACATTGCCTTCATAATAAATTTGAGAGATAGAGAAAATAAGATTCGACAGAGACATTTTAATCTTATGAATAGTGTAAAAATCATGAAAATTACCAGCATTACCATCTTTAATAATATGAAGTAAAAGTTTAGCATCTACCTAAATTATCACATGTTGAAGACCAAGCTCCACACAAATATTTAAGCCATGAGAAAGACCCTGAAGCTCAACCGAGATGACAGAGCACCAGTTTAAAGGGCTAGAAAAAATAGAAATAGGAATACCCATAGAGTTCCTAATAATATCGCCCCTACCAGCACTATTAGAGCCTACAGAGCCATCCGAATTGAGCTTAACATAAGGTAAAGGGGGTTTAAACCATCTCACCACACGATCAGCCTTAATAATGTAAGAACTGATGTTTTGAATGCCAAACTAGTTAGCCAAAATAGTACAATTTCTAAAGTTTTTAGCAGAAATAAGGTTAAAGGAAATAAGCTGAAGGATTTTGTTCCTAACATTATCAATAATATGAATAGCATCCATCTTAATTTCATTGTGCTTAGAATCATTCCTGGCCTTCTAAAGATACCACTAGATCAGTATAGGCAGTGGAGTCAAAATATGGCCTCTAGGTTTGATAAACCAAACTTTAAGAATATCAACAACATTGTAATTAGCATTAAACAACAAAATACCAGCAAGATTACAGTAGTGAAACCAAACCTTATGCGCAATCTCACTGTTTATAAAAACATGCTTGATATTTTCAATACTAAAGCAGCACTGTCATTTAGAAGGAAAAAAAAACCTTTTTTCCACAAATTTTCATCCACAGAAAGATAACCTTTAATGCATCTCCAAGCAAGAATATAATATGATAAAGGAATGGTGTTGTGCCAGAGAGACTCAAAATTATGATCAATAACATCTTTAATCCTAATAGCTTCCCAAACATTTTTAAAGTTAAAATTACCAGAGGGAGAGAGCTTAAAAAGGATCTTGTCCTTGATTTGAAGTTGTAAAGGTATTTGCACAATCATGTTCACAATATCAAGAGGAACCACTTCCAAAAGTTTGCTAATGTTCTAATTACCATTTTCAATAAAATGATTAACTCTAATATTATTAATAATATGCGTGTTAAGAAAGCAATTGATAAAAAACATACCCAGCCAATTGTCTTGCCAGAAGGAAACATCACCTTTACCAAGCCCCCATTGAATGTATTATTCTTTTTCCCATTCGATCTTACAAAGTCTTTTTCACACAAAGGAGTTAGAAGATTTATAGTGACACACCAAAGGGTTACACATTTTACAATATTTCGCATTAAAAAACTGCACCCACAAACTATCATTAGAATGAAAAGCAAACCATAATTTATGAGAAAAAACCTTAACAGTGTCAAGAATATTCTTGCAACCAAGACCTCCCTCCTTATAAACACCACAATTTTTTTTCCAACTAGTCCAATTGATGCAAGACTTGTTATTTTTAGCACCCCAAAAGAATTTATTAATAAGTCTTTCAAGCCTAAAGAAAACATTGGAAGAAGGTAGCAAAGTGTGAAAGATAAAAAAAGGAATAGAATATAAAACACTTTTAATAAGCACCAACCTACCACCAAAAGAAAGAAAGTTAGAAGACCAAGCAGTAAGCTTCTTATGTAAAATATAAAAGATATTGTCAAACAAAAATTTATTCTTTCTACCTTTAAAGAGAGGAGTGCCGAGATACTTAGTAGGGAGAACAGTAAAGTTAGCCACAAACTCTTTTAATCTTGCTAATTCTGATATTGTTCACCGTTTTACCAACTATTAAATTACTTTTATCTCTATTAACATTTAAACCACTAATCTTTTGGAAACATTTAAGAAACTGAACCAAAACTTTAACATTTTTAATAGAAGCATTAGAGAAGATAATGAAATCATAAGCAAAACTACGATGAGTAATAGGAAAACCTCCAATAGTATGAAAATGAAGGCTAGGAGACCTTAAGTAAAGATCCTCAAGCTCTCTAGACAGATATTCCATAGCAATAATGAACAGAAAAGGAGACAAGGGATCACCTTGCCTAAGGCCATGCTGAGAACTAAAGAAACCATGATTGCAACCATTAATAATAACAGAGAAAAAACAATTCTCAATATTGTTCTTAATAAGCATGATAAAAGATTGATTAAAACCAAATAAAGATAACACTTTGTAAAAAAAATTCCAATTCAGATTGTCATATGCCTTAGTGATATCCACTTTGAAAATAATATTACTACCAGAGCATTTGGTATTAATATCATGAACCATCTCTTGAGCTAAAAGGATATTATAAAAAATGCTCCTACCTTTAATAAAGCCAGTCTGGTTTGAGGATATGATTCTAGGAAAAAAAGAACATTAATATAGAAGAAATATTTTTAGCCACAAGTTTATTAAAGAAGGTGCACAGACTGATGGGTCTAAAATCATTCCAGAATTTAGTTAGTCGCCTCATTTTTTGGGATCAAAGCAATATTAGTAGAGGAAAAGAATTTAGGATAAGAATTACCATTGAAAAAATCCTTAACAACATCCACCACATCAAGTTTAATGATATCCCAAGTCTTAATTAAAAACTTGGTAGTGAACCCATCAGGCCCGGCAACCGAGTCCTCGTTCATGCCTTTAATGGTGTCCCAAATCTTAACCTCAGAAGGAGACTGAGTAAGAAACTGATTATCCTCCTCCCCAATCAATGAAGGAATCACATTAGAGTTTGCAATAGGAATAGTCAAAGTAGTACTATTAAAAGCCTCTTTAAAATACTTTGCACCAGAATTAACAATTAAATCATTCGTATCGTAAACATTACCATTATGATCAACCAAGTTATGAATGTGACTTTTAATTCAATTTTTATTGGTCAAAGCATGAAAAAAGGAGGTATTCCTATCCCCCTCTAAAGTGATCTTAAAGGAAGCCTTTTGTCTCCAATAAATTTCTTCCTGATTCTGCAATTGGAAAAGTTGAACTTTAGCAGTATCAAGATTAGCAAGGTTAACATCATTAGGATTATCAATAAGTAACTTGTCCAGCTCAAAAACCTTTTGTTCAGCTTCCTTAATATTGGCAAAAATATTTTTGAAAACATGTTTATTCCACCAACTAAGAACTTGTTTTAACCTCCTCAACTTAGCCCAAAAATGAAGCATGCCTTTAATATTATCATCAGGAGAGATAACAGCATTCCAATTAGTAGAAATAACACTTAAAAAACTAGAATGAGCAATCCACATGTTTTGAAATCTAAAAGCCAAAGAACCATTGACTTTATTACTAGAAATATTCAAAAGTAAGTTAGCATGATCGGATAACGTTCTACTTAAGTGATGGACTTGAGTCATAGGAAAATCTTTAATCCAATCATTATTAAAAAACAGTTTATCAAGTCTTTTCCACATCGAACCTCTACTCCAAGTGAAAGCACTACCAGAAAAGTCAATATAAAAAAGATTGCAACTAGAAATCATGTGATTAAAATCATCCATGGCATTAAAGTTTGGAGGGTTGCCCCTTATCCTTTAAGTGGCACTAGAAATGATATTAAGGTCTCCTCCAATGCACCATAGACCATTAGAATTAAAAGCAAAATAAGATAAAAGATCCTAAAGAGGAGCCCTACCCAATCTAGTACAAGCAGCATATACAAAAGATGCATTAAAAGTAAAATTAAAATAGACAATTTGGACATGAACAACCTACTAAAAATTAGAAATAATGGTGATGTTAAGGTCACACTTCCACATAATCCAAATTTTATTCGAGCAATTAGCAAACATCATATTAAAACCCAAACGAGAAGCAGTAGAGGAAAGTTTATCAATAGAAATAAAGGGTTCAAATAAGACTAAAATTTGAATGTTATGCACACGACATAAATTTCTAACACGGCTCTTAGAATCTGACCCCCCAATCCCCCTCACATTCCAGATAAGAGTTCTAATCATTGGAGTGTTTAGTATTGAGCTCTAGTAGATCGGGGAGTATCGGGAAAAGGAGCTTTACCATTTTTCTTTTTCTTTTTTTGGCACCTTAAAAGCTTCTTCCTCTTCAACATTTTGAGTGTTAATACCAGGAGAAGCTGATGAGGAGTCATTGTTGGAAACCTCGTTCTCCTTAAACACCCCATTCTCATTATTACCAATAAGAACCCTAGAGTTAATAGCATGATTTTAGGAGGGATAAATTCCCCCTCCTCACTATCATCAACCTTATCATTATCCACATCATTAATAACTATATTGTGAAGAGAAGTAAGATTTTTATCAGTTTGAAGCATAGAATCTACCGAAATAAAAATGTTAGGAATAATATCACCTTCTTCTTCAAATTTATCTTTTGAAGCACCTTCCAAGGGAATGATAGTAGTAGTTTTTTCCACATCCATCCCATTGTCCAAAATAATAAGATTTACATTACCAACCGTCTCAACTGGGTTAAGGACCACATTCTGATTCAAAATTTTTGGGGAAGCCTCTTCCTTCGTGATTTCCTTACCCAATGAGTTGTTGGATTATTTTTTAAGCTCCGGATGCAGTTTGAAACAATCAAAAACAACATGGCCATGGGTTTTACAGTGGTTACAAAAATCAGGAACTTTTTCAAAATCAACTTTTTGTAAATAGCCAAAAGCTTTAGATCCAACCCAAACTTCTTTCACATGCTTTTCAGTGATATCTACTTCAACTAGAACCCTAGCAACGGATTGTCGGGTTCTAGATGCCGTAGCTTGGTCGGTTTAAGGGGTGGCCAAAAATCGAACCCATAGCATGTAGAACTTTAGCATTGAAGAGATGAAGTCTCATATTAAGAAATGATATCCAGGTCGAAACTATCAGGCTTTCTTCCTTAACATCGAAAAAAGGCATCCACTTTAAAATACGCATTTGACAGTTTAAAATGAAATAAGATCTACGGGAAAAGACACAACTGTAATCCATATCATTTGATAATTGAATCGCGACATGCTTAGAATCTAAAAGGCCAACCAAGTAAAAACCAGACAACTTTAAGTTACCAAAAAAAGCACGAATCGAGTCCAGATTTGGCCGACGGAGGCCAAATTTCCCAACAAGAGCGAAACAAAAAGGCGATGCCAGTTTCAAAACTTCATCATCAGAGAGAAGAACAGCCGAAATACCATTGGAAGTAGTTTGAGTTAGAGATGGAAGGGTATCACCTGCCGATGCTCCAGCCAGGACATCTTTAAAAGATCGCGATTGAGGACGAGAGGGACTATTAGGATCCAGGCTAAAAAATCCCTTACTTGAGTCTTTGCTCTGAGTAGCAACATCACCCCAATTCGTCGAGGAGGAACCCCCCGCCATAGCGATCCTGCCCAAAACGGGCAAGAATAAGCAAAGAGAACACCAGCGACTAAAAGTAGAAGGAAACCACGGGATCTCATGGGAGAGAGGTCGAGCAACGGACGACCAAGAGACAGAAACCCTAAATAGCTCAGAGCGGCACTAGGGAATTACAAAATTGAACGTAATTTGGCACAAGCTTGAATGAAAAAAGTTTCTAACTCTGCCATTGAATGATTTATTGATGAAAATATGGTCAAAAGGGACTTTAAATCTCTTCAATCTATTTTATAAAGAGAGTAATAAAAATATTAAGAAATTATTCATGAAATATAAAACATTTATCTTAAAATAAATGTAAATTTTTAAGATTTATCATTATTAAATTCTACTTAGAATATTCTAACATAATTTTTCACCATGAACAATAGATTGTGAATTAATATATAATTCATCTACAATATATATATATATATATATATATATATATATATATATATATATATATGTGTGTGTGTATGTGTGTGTGTGTGTGTGTGTGTGTGTGTGTTTGTTTGTGTGTCTGTGTGTGTGAAATTTCATATTCCCTTTTTGTTGCAAATGAGAAATTGAGTTGGTATGAATAGATTTTGGTCATCTTAGTTATAGTTCATGATTAATCAGAAATATATTTAGTGAAGAAAAAAAATAAAAAATTCCATCACTTAGAGCCTACAGACTAAGATTTAAAATTGGTAGCCAATGATCTAGCTGAAAAATATTTAGGCATTGAGGCTGTCAATACAAGCTATTAGAAATTATATGGCTCTGGTATGTCAATTTCTATCATTGGAATATTCCTTATTTCTTGTAGTAATATAAATCATAATTAAAAGGCATAATCTTTCTTTGATGGATCTCATACTAGACAAGCATACTTATATACAGGCAATAGAAAATAATAAAGGAAATATAATAAATAGAATATTCTCAATAATAATAAAAGAATATTTCATGAATAAACACTACATATTCTAACTATTAGTATATGTCAATGACTAATTCAAATAACTCTATTTGGTTGGAGGAATTTGAAATTTAAGAGTATTTTTAATATAATGTAAATTAAAATCATATATTTGAAAAACTTTTTAGCTTTTTAATTTCTTGTAAAGAATTTTATGAGTTTTTTTTTTTATTTGGTTACTTACAAATTAAAACTAATATTTGAAATACACTCATTACTAACGATGGGGATGGTGGGTAGAGTAGTGGGCTTATGGTGGTGGTGGCGACAATTGTAATGGTTGATTGTGACGATAGCGGTGTCGACGGTGACCAATAACAATATTAGTGGTGGTGTCTAGCCATTAGTGTAGGTGAATTCATAAGGACGTCTTATCTACTGGATAAGGTAGTTAAGAATTCCTATTGTGCTCTCAGACTTAGCCAGAACTCTTGTAGTTGCATATCCGAATATAAAAGGAGATTTATTACCCATAAATTGTTTTCGCATCTCAGAAGAGGATCGACGATCTCTTTTAGGACAACCACCGGCATTAGGCCAGCGATCATCTGCCACCATCATTGCCTTCTTCTCCGGCCGCCAAATGAATTTTTGAAAATTCACTTTCTCTCACTAAAAATCCATAGCTTTTTAATTTACCAAATGAATTTTTGGGTGCTCTTAGATTAATTATTTATTTGAAGCCATTGTAATGTGAAGTTTTGTAAATGATTATTTTGCGATGTGAATCTATGACTTGTGCACTCTGATATTTATTTTACATATTCTTGATGATTAGTTGACTTTGGTGTACATAAATTCAAGAATAATAAACTTAGAAGTATAAAAAAGTAGGTTTAAATTTCTCTCTTAAGCCCTAGGGTGTTACACTTGCTAAGTACCTAAGAAGCATATGCAAGTATACACAATTAATTAAGCATATTTAAATTATCAAATTGCTTTAATTTAAGTGGAATGCCCTTTAGGTCGTTATACCGAGTGCTAAGACCCGCCGCCTCTAGCGATTTAGGGTTTCCGATCTCTCCCCTCAGTTTCGTTCAATCTACTCTGATCTTCCTCTAATTTTCGGTGCTTTTTTGTGAGATCGTGCGTGTTGTGTGCCTTCGTTTTCTTTTTGCCCCTTGTGGGCTTGTTCTTTGATGGCTGGAGCTCAGCCCTCCAACCCTTGGGGTACCGTGGCTGGGACTGAGCAGATCCAAAATAAAGGCTTCTTTAATCTTGATGCGGGTGTCGAGAGCCTCTTCAGGTGATGTTCTTCCAAAATTATATCAAACGGTTTTCAACGATGTTCCTGCGATTCTTTTGACTGATGACGAAGTTCTCAACTTGGCTTCTCCCTTTCAGTTTACTTTGGTCAGAAAATTTGGTATGAACAGACCTAACCTAGATTCCTTTCGTATGTTTTTCAAAAACTTAAAGCTCTCGGGTTTATTCTCGATTGATCTTTTGGATTCTAGACATGTAGCTATACAACTCTCAAATGATCTAAATTATAGTAGAATCTTTGCTAGACGTTCATATTTCATTTTTAATTGTCAAATGCACATTTTGAAATGGATTCCATTTTTCTATATTAAGGAAGAATCTCCCACTGTTCCCATCTGGATTTCTTTCCCCAATTTACGATTGCATTTTTTCAACCCGAAAGTTTTACATGCGCTAGGATCAATTTTTGGGAGACCTCTTCAAACCGATCAGGAGACTGCATCTCGGACAAGGCCTTCTGTGGCTAGAATTCTTGTTGAAGTTGATATACCAAAAAACATTCTAAGGAAATATGGGTTGGATCGAAAGCATTTGGCTATATGCAGAAGGTCGAATTTTAGAAAGTCCCAGATTTTTGTTCCCATTGCAAAATTTATGGACATGCACCATCTAAATGCTTTAAACTTCACCCTGAACTTAAAAAAATGGCTGTTCAGTCGACTGGGAAGCATGGATCCACCGAAAAAATATACTTGTCTATCGGGAAGGATGATCAATCGATGCAGGTGGAACTGCTTCCCTCGTCTGATAAGTCGGAAGATGAAATTGTTGCTTTACAAGTTCCACAGACTATTACTAATGTTGATGTTACCAATATAAAGGAGAACCATGAGAATGTTGTGAACAATGACACTGAAAACGACCCTTCAATTTTTATTTCTATAGATTCTATGTTAAATGATACTGATACCATTAATGTTATTTCACCGGAATTGAATGCTATTACTACTACTAATGATGGAAAGTATTCTAATTCTATTTCTAATGATAAAGTTAACAGGGAATTTGGGATCATTGTGGATGTGAACAATGATGCATGCGAAGAAGGTGAATTTGTCCCGCCTACTAACGGTGAGCAAAATGTTATACATAATGGTAATACTTTTAGTACTGTTGTTGCTTCATCTTCTATTACTAATATTGTCGGTCAAAAAGGTCTTGATGAGGATGGTTTTTCTGAAGCTGGTAAAAAGAAAGTTAAGAACCCTAAGAACTCTTTGCCCTCTACTCCTCGATCTACCAGAGCTCAAAATTCATCTAAATATCTTAATGACTAAGGCTCTTTTATGGAATGTGAGGGGGATTGGGGTAAGGAGTCTATTGCTAGAGTTAAAAACCTGTCTAGAATGCATAATATTATGATTTTAGTTTTAATTAAGCCTCTCATTTCATCTGATAAGATTAGCTCTACTGCTACTACTTTGGGCTTTTCTAAATTTGCTGCTAATTGCTACAATAAAATTTGGATTATGTGGAATAACAACATTAATGTGAGTATTAATTCGGATTTTCCTCAAATTATTAATTGTGAAATTGATTTTTTTAATTATAAGTGCTACGCTTCTTTTGTTTATGCCGCATGTTCAAGATGGAATCGTTTCCCTCTTTGGGAACAGATCTGTCAATTTGCCCTCAACATTAAAGGCCCTTGGTGTATTGGAGGTGACATTAATATCATCTCTAATGCCTCGGAAAGAAGAGGAGGTAATCTTCCAAACTCTGTTGCTATGGATGATTTTAATACTTTGATTTCTGATTGTAACTTGAATGACATTGGTTTTATTGGTAGTCCTTTTACTTGGAATAGATCCACTTTATGGAAACGGCTTGATAGATTTCTCTTTAATAATGATTGGCTTTCTGTGCTTACCATGTCTTTTGTTGAACATCACAGTAGAACATTGTCTGATCATTCTCCTTTACTGTTATCTATTAATGCTAATAGAAATGTTTGTAATGCTGCTTTTAGATTCCAAAACATGTGGCTTTCTCATGTTGATTTTAAGAATGCCATTAGTATCAATTGGAATGCTCCTATTTACCCGAATAATGACATTAAGGGCATTCTTAGATTATGATCGAAATTAAGTAGATTAAAATTAGTTTTAAATTGGTGGAACAAAAATGTTTTTAAAAATATTTTTACTAATATTAAGGAAGCTAAAGTGAAAGTTCTTGAGCTGGAGAATACCTATTTGGTTAATTCTTTTATTGAGAACCTTAATATCCTTAATAGTGCGAAGGATTCTCTTGTTCAACTTCAGGACCAGGAGGAAACTTTCTGGAGACAAAAAACTAATGTTAAATTTACTATAGAGGGGGATAGGAATACTAAGTTTTTTTATGCCATGGCCAATCGTAATAGAACTAAGAATCACATTCATAAAATTATTAATAATGATGGTACTACTATTGAGTCTGAGGAGTTAATGTGCAAGTCTGGTGTGGAGTATTTTAAGAATATTTTCAATGACCACTTTAGCAATGTTCCTTTAATTAACCCTCAAGTCATCCATCATATTATTAATGATAATGATAATAACTTCATTTGGCGTCTTCCTTATGAGTTGGAAATTTACAATGTTGTCAATGATTTGAATGGCGATTCGATTACAGGTCCGGATGACTACACTACCAAATTTTTTCAAAAGTGTTGGGATATTGTTAAAATTGATGTGATTGAAGCGGTCAATGACTTTTTCAAGGGGAACCTTATCCGAAATTTTTCACTTCTACTAACATTGTGCTCATTCCTAAAACTGAAGGGGAAAATAAGTGGAATGAATTTAGACCTATTAGACTTTGCTCTTTCTTTAACAAACTCATATCTAAGATTATTTCCAAGAGATTGGAGAGTACTCTTCCTAGAATTATTTCTAGTAATCAAACAGGGTTTGTTAAAAGTAGGAGTATATTCGATAATGTTCTTTTGACCCAAGAACTTGCGCATGATATTAATACCAAGGCTAAAGGAGGTAATATTATTTTGAAATTGGATATTTCAAAAGCTTATGATAATCTCAACTAGAATTTCCTTTATAACATGCTCTCTTTATTTGGCTTTAGTGAATGCTTCATTAAGCTTATTAAGAATAGTATTGATAATTTTTATTTTTTTGTGATCATTAATGGTAGAAATCATGGTTTTTTCAAGTCTTCTAAAGGTTTAAGACAAGGAGATAATATTTCTTCTGGTCTCTTCATTATTAGTATGGAATACCTCTCTAGGGGTATTGAAGATTTATACTTAAGGTACCCTAAGCTTCATTTTCGTACTATTTGAGGTATCCCGATTTCTCATCTTAGTTTTGCTGATGATTTCATTCTTTTTTCTAATGGTTTGATTAATAATATTAAAATTTTGATCAATTTTCTTTTACAATTTCATGCTTCTAGTGGTTGGGTCATTAATAAGAATAAAAGCAGTTTTATTGTTGGTAAGTCTATTAATAGAGATAGAATTATTGCTATTCAAAGAATTTGTGGCTTTCAATCTAAAACTCTGCCCATTAAGTATTTGGGTACTCCTATCTTTAAAGGTAAAAAAAGAAGTCACCTTTTTGAAGATATTTTCACAAGCTTCCAAAAAAAATTAACCCACTGGTCTTCTAATTTTTTGTCTTTTGGGGATAGATTGATTCTTATTAAATCTGTGTTGAACTCTATTCCTATTTACTTACTTCATACCCTTCAATCGACTGCCTCCAATTGTCTTAGAATTGAGAGAATGATAAACAAATTCTTTTGGGGATCCAAGTTTAATAGTAATGGTATCCGCTGGGCCTCTTGGAATAACATTTGTGGTGTTTATAATGAAGGTGGTTTAGGTTGCAAAAACCTTTCCGACATGGTGCAAGCTTTCTCTCACAAACTTTGGATCTCTTTTAGAGCTAAGGTCAGTTTATGGGCTCATTTTATGAATGCTAAATATTGCAAAGAGTCTCATCCTTTACTTGGTGTTTATAAAGCTTTTGACTCGTTGATCTGGAAAAGGCTTTGCAAAATTAAATGGAAGGCCGAGCAATTCATTCAATGGGACATTGGCAAAGGTAATATTTTCTTTTGGCAAGATAATTGGTTGGGGCCCTGTTCTATTGATAATTACTTAAATACCACTTCTATTAATAATGTCAAGGTTTCTAATTTTATTGCTAATGGCTGTTGGAATGTTACTAAACTTTGGAGGTTATTCCTTCCAATATCATTGACATTATTCTGTTGATTCCTTTAGATTTGTTTTGCAAGGATAAAATCATTTTTACTCTGTCTTCTTCGGGTGATTTTCAAATGAAAAAGGTTTGGGATACTTACAAAACTAAGTATAATTACTCTCTTCTTTATTCTGTTATATGGCATAACAATATCCCTATTTTGTATTCCATTTTAGCTTGGAGATGCCTTAAAGGTTTTATTCCTGTGGATGATTTAATTCAAAAAAAAAGGTTTTAGTTTTCCCTCCAAATGTCAATGTTGTTCTAACATTGAAAGTGTGAATCATCTTTTTGTGAATTGGGAAATTGCTTATAAGGTTTGGTATCATTTCATTAACATGGCTAATCTTAATTATGTGGACAATACCAAAGATCTACCTGCTTTATTAAAAGGGTGGATGAATACTTCTATAGGTCACATTTTAAACTTAGTGCCTTTTTTTTTTTATGGTTCTTTTGGGAAGCTAGAAATGAAGCTAAGCATAGTGATATTAAAACGGATGCGAATCAAATTATTTCTAATGTCAATCATAAAATTCTGCATCTGTTTTCTTGCAATCTGATTTCGGTTAAAATTTTTAGTAAATCTTAGAATTTTGCTGCTTTGCTTGGAATCCCTTTGGGTGAGGGGATTCACAGGGGCTTTGACAGGATTGTGATTTGGATGAAACCCACTTTTCCTTTTGTTAAATCGAATTCTGATGGGTCTATGAGAAACTCTTGTGCTGGCACTAGAGGTATTATTCGGGATCACCAGGGTAAGGTTTTAGCTACTTTTGTTGGCCCTTTGCAGCCTTGTTCTATCATCACTACTGAACTCACTGGTTTATCTTATGGCATTGATATTTGCATTAAATTGGGCTTTGTTAATATTTGGATTGAGGTGGATGCTCAACTTGTGGTTCAGATTATTAACAACCAATTGTTGGGTTATCCTCAAAATTTTTATTTGATTAGGAAAATCAAAAAGTCTCTTTCCACTATCAATTATTCTATTTCACATATCTACCGTGAAGCTAATGCTTGTGCTGACTGGTTGGCCAATTTGGGGTGCCATCTTGATAGGTATCAGGATTTGAACATTAGTAATTTGAATCCGATTTTGAAAGGTATGATTACCCTTGATAAATCTACTCTTCCCTATATTAGACATGCTTGATTTTATTGTATTTTCGTTCCCTGTTGTCTCCGTTTTGGTTCCTTCGTGGGATTGGAAGTTTTCTTTATAGGTTTCTATTTTTGATGGCTTTTAGAATTTGCATGTGTCCTATTTCACTAAACATGCTGGCTTTTTATGTTTTTTTCCTTCTGTGAATAGTGGGTTACAATCTTTGGGGTGGCTTTCTAACAGCATTGGTTGTTGGAGTGGTATCTTTAATATTTTAATGAATTGTTGTTGAGTTATGAAAGTTAAGTTTTATGTTGATTTTGTTTTCAAGGATATTGAGGGATGTTACATTGAGGTTAATTATGCTAGTTTTTTTCCCTTACTTGTTCTGAGCAGTCGGTTGCATACTATGTTTTTGATCAATTGTGATGGCTTTTTGGTTCTTAACACTCTTTTAGATCACATGATATTCTGCTGTGGGGAGTCGAGAGCTAAAACCTGCTTTATTCTTTCCTGGAAGTTCTCATGTAGTATATGGAATCTGCATATGGTAAATTCGCTTCAGGTGGAGTTGCACAAGGTCGGGTTTTTGATATATGTTGGATCTGATAAGGATGGTGACTTTTTTCTGTTCCTTTCTCATAAGTGCAAAAATCTATATTTGGTTTATTACTGTTTTCAACATCATTTTAAGTTTCTTTGCTTTTTTTGTAGATCTTTCTTGCATATTCAAGGGCTAGATGTTTTCGACATTCGTGTTCTCGTCTCTGCACAAAGTTTTGGGTTATTGTGGATTGATCCACTTTTTTGGCAGGAAGACCGGGCTCATTGATTTTCTCATGCTCTTCCTTTTTTTGGTGTTGTCGTCTTGCAGCCCTAGATTGTTATTAAGTATTTTTGTAATTGTTAGAACTAGGAACCATCGGCTCGGAGGTTTTTTTTTTTCCTTTTATTTTGTAGCTCTTGCGAGCATTAGAGAGCTGAAGGTTCCTTTTAAGGACTTTGTAACCGTTTATTTTATATTAACGCGTAGACCCCTCAGTGAGTTTTAACCAAAGAAAAAAGAAAGAAAGTGGAATGCCCTTTAATTCCTATATTAGTGTCATAGATTTAAATCTAAATATTTACTTGCTTCATTACATAAAATTCGATTTGTAAATGATTATTAAACTTATTTTCCTCATAATACATATTGGTATGTAATCAATGACAAAATGTTCTATTTGACTTATACTTGTAATCATTAATTATTTTCTCATGTTAGTTTCTAATTCAAGACAAGAAAAAATAAAACTATAATATTTATTTGCCTTCTTTAATCAAGAAATTAACACATGCATAACAAGGTTTCTTGCACATATATCTCAAAAGAATGATATTCTCCAGATTGCCCTTTCACCAATGCATGTTGACTGACGTCGCACAAGATTTTAATGGAATAATGTTCTTTGGTTTCCAACACCAGTATCTAGCCTTTATCCTTCAGCAACAATAATGGCTTATTTTATGTGTTCTTCAACTCATTATTTTTAAAGGAGCGTTTTAATTATTTATTTTTAAACTCTTAAAATTATTCAAGGGTTATAATTTGGTTCCAAGTACTGATAGTAGAAATTAAACCAAATGAAAATGAATTTTAATTCTTGGCGATAGAAAGAAAAGCAAATGCAGAATAATTTTTTGAGATATTTCAAATTTCTCACTTAGTTCATTTCAATATATTTAGAACTCATCTCATTTGGTGAATTTTAAATTCATTAAAATGTGAAGCTTCACCTACAGTAATGGCTAGACACCACCACTAATATTGTTATTGGTCACCGCCGACACTGCTATCGTCACAATCAACCATTACAATTGTCGCCACCACCACCATAAGCCCATCACTCTACCCACCATCCCCATCGTTAGTAATGAGTGTATTTCAAATATTAGTTTTAATTTGTAAGTAACCAAATAAAAAATAACTTATAAAATTCATTACAAGAAATTAAAAAGCTAAAAAGTTTTTCAAATATATGATTTTAATTTACATTATATTAAAAATACTCATAAATTTCAAATTCCTCCAACCAAATAGAGCTATTTGAATTAGTCATTGCCATATATTAATAGTTAGAATATGTAGTGTTTGTTCATGTAATAATTTTTTTATTATTGAGAATATTCTATTTATTATATTTCCTTTATTATTTTCTATTGCCTTTATATAAGTATGCTTGTCTAGTATGAAATCGATCAATCAAAGATTCTGCTTTTTAATTATGATTTATATTACTACAAGAAATAAGGAACATACTAATGATAGAAATTGACATACCAGAGCCATAGAGTTTCTAATAGCATGTATTGACAGCCTCAATGCCTAAATATTTTTCAGCTAGATCATTGGCTACCAATTTTAAATCTTAGTCTGTAGGCTCTAAGTGATGGAATTTTTTGTTTTATTTCTTGAATAAATATATTTCGGAATAATCATGAACTATAACTAAGATGATCAAAATCTATTCATACCAACTCAATTTCTCATTTGCAACAAAAAGGGAATATGAAATTTCACACACACAAACACACAAACAAACACACGTGTGTGTGTGTGTGTGTGCGTGTGTGTGTGTGTGTGTATTGTAGATGAATTATATTAGGGGTGTCAATTTCGGGTCACGGGTCAGGTTCGGGTCGAACTCGGAACTGACCCGGGTTCAAACGGGTCGACCCTAACCCGACCCGGGTAGACAAACGGGTCGAAAAATCGAATCCGGACCCGACCCGGCGGGTTGCCGGGTTGACCCGACCCGATCCGGTTTGGGTTGCCGGCGCCGGAACGACGGCGGGGGACGCGAGCGCGGCGGGCGGACCGCGAGCGGGGACAGCGCGGCAGGCGGACCGCGAGCGGGGACAGCGCTGGCGCGGTCAGGCGCGCTGGGCACGCAGGTTATTCTTCTGGTGCAATTAGAAAGCTATGGATTTATTAAGCTTACTTCTCGTGCAGCTGAAAGAGGAGAGATATGTGGTTATGACAGCAACGATTTCTTCTCGTCAACATGGCTGCATGGCTTAAGGATGTAGTTGCTTGAGAGGGAGGATCAGCATATAGGCTAATTATCTAATTTATAAGGACATCTTATCTACTGGATAAGGTAGTTAAGGACGTCTTATCTACTGGATAAGGTAGTTAAGATAGATGTTGACGAGAAGAAATTGTTGCTATCATAACCACATATCTCTCCTCTTTCAGCTGCACGAGGAGTAAGCTTAATAAAGCCATAGCTTCCTGATTGCACCAGAAGTAAACTTAATAAAGCTGGGAGGAAGCTAGGAAGTTTCTACATAAAGTTTTGGAGGAAAATTGGCTGTGTAATGAATTCATCTAAAATAGGCCGATGGTGGTGGATGATATATGGTAGTGGCACGAGTGGCTAGTGGTGACAGGGGGCGGAGGTTGGAGGTGGGCATTAAAAAAATTAGTGCCGGGAGGAGACGATGTCGGCCGGCGGGGGCCCAAGATGGGCGGCGGCGGTGGTGGCTAGCTAGTGGCCAGCCATGGTGGTTGGAGGTGGGTGATCGTCGGCGGTGCAACTTGGGACGGGTAGTGATATTGATGGTGAATTTAATCATAATATATATAAATATATTGATTATAGAAGACTACATTGATTAATAATTTGGAAAAGCTTGAAATAATATTAGAGTTTTTGCTGGCATGATTTCCGCACAAAATTTGTCTATGCACCGTATAGGACATTGGACTTTTTATTTGACTTTAAAAAAATTGATAAAAATATTAAATATGTATCAAAATATTAAAATAATTATATGGTCCAAATAATTTAGTGAAATAAATTTGGTGATGATAGTTCAGAGTAGTTTAAGTAAAAGTTTTTTTTTTTTTGGGTTAAAACCCACAGAAGGGGCCTACGCATTGATAATAAAAATTTGGTTATAAAAGTCCTTAGAAGGGTCCTCCAGCTTACTATTTCTTAGAAGAGCTACAAAAAAATTCAAAGTAAAACCCAGAAGCCAGTGGCCCCTTTTTCTACTAATACAAAACAAATTAAAGTAAAAGCTAGGGCTGCAAGCAGACAACACCCAAAAAAGGAAGAGCATATGGATATCTTTCAGCACAGACTTCCTGCAAAAATAGTAACCCAAACTCCAAAGATCCTGAAGATTATAATACACGAGAAACTTGTTAGCATTGAGGATCCAAAAATCTGACAAAATCGGCCGCAAAAAGAACTCCAAGAAACTAAGTTAATAAAACTATAATAAAAAAAAATTTAATCCAGACATTTAGAAGACCGTTGAAACGAAAGGCATAGGTAACCTGAAAAACCCCCTCCAATTCTGGGAATAGTTCCAAGCATCAGCATAGGTAACCTGAAACAGATCCTCCATGATCATATACATAAGAATAATAAAAAACCTCATAAAATGCCCCATGATACTCAAACCATAACTGATCGTATAGATAGTAAACCCAACATTAACTAGCTTATAAACATAACAGCTAAAGCAACTAATCAAATCCGAAAAAACCCCCCTCAACATAAGATAAAAACAGCACAGCTGGACTGAAACTTGTCACTAAGACAGCACCCCCAAAAACCCGTAGAACGTCACAAACTTGTTAAAACTCGTTCACTATAAATTAGGTTGTTAAACCTAAGCTTATGTCCCACGGCTAACCGAGAGGGGGTGAATTGGTATTTTAAAAATTAAACCCTCTTTTGAGTATTTTAAACCAAAAATAAACTTTAATGAATTTTTGTAGAAATAGGTTTTCAACCACAATTTTTTAAAAAAGAAAAAGCAGAAAATAAAAAGCAGTAAAAATAAAATATTCAAGATTTATAGTGGTTCGGTCAAAACCTGACCTACATCCACTGCCCGGAGGCACCCTCCGAGTATTGCACTAATATCAATAGTGTCTCTCCTTTTGCACCGACAGCAAGGCGGAGAAGCCTTTACAAAAACTCTTTCCACCACTACCCGGTGCGGCAGAGAACCGTCATCCTTTTACACTATCCCCAGTGTTGGCAGAGAATTGTTCGTCCTTTCACACTCTCCTAGTGTGGGCAGAGAACCCTTCGTCCTTTCACACTCTCCTAGTGTAGGCAGAGAATCTTTCGGCTGTTCATACTCTCCTGTGTGGGTAGAGAACCCTTCGTCTGTTTACACTCTCCAAGTGTCGGCAAAGAACCGGATCTCCTTGACAGATCTCCTCACAAGAAATCTAGAAGGAAGAAAGAAAAGAGTGAAGTAATCACAATTCAAAAGCAAGGATTCTTACCTTTAAACTCCAAGTGAATCCTTCACGCTCCAGTAGCAAGGATCCTCCTTCGAACACTCTCTCACACTCTCTCCTTGACTCTTTTTTCAATAGGCACGGAGATCATCAGGCAAAAATATTATGTGGCAATCAAAATTGGACCTTATATAAGAGAGACAAGAAAAATCGTCCAAAAACTACAAATATTCAAGTCAATACGAAATGGATCATCCCGGAAGATCGTGGATCATCTTGGACTATTTTACTTAAAGTATCGGAAATGATCCTAATGAATATTGGTATGAACTGTGTTCGTACACGCTCATCGTCCCATACGAACTAGGTTCGTCCGGACGAACATTTATTTTATAGGTCGGCTCCCAAAAACTGCAGAACGCTGCCAAAATTTTCAGAGTCGATTCACTTCGTCCTGGGACGATTTCAATTTTGTCTGGACAAAATTTTTACAGAGAGCAACTCGTCCTGGCACTATTATGAATTTCGACTGGACGAAATTTTTACAGAGAGCAAATCGTCCTGGGACGATTTCAATTTCGTCTGTACGAAATTTTTACAGAGAGCAATTCATTCTGGTATGATTATGAATTTCGTCTGAACAAAATTTTTACAGAGAGCAAGTCGTCCTGGGATGACAATGACTTCGTCCTGGATGATCAGGACTTAGAAATTTTTTTTTTACAACCCTGTTCGTTCCATTGCTCTTACGAGGAGATAATTGACCTGATCATCTTGTACAAATTTTATTCGTCCTGTACGATCAGTACAAAATTTTTAAGATCTCCTTAAGTGTGTGTGTGTGTGTTTATTCACTCAATTACAATCACTCTCTCTCAAACTTAATTCAAACAAAAATTACTAGTTTCAAAATACAAGATATCTCATGCTAAATTTGTGGAGTTCGATTTTCCTGAAATATTAGTACACACAAGAGCAAAACAAATTTTCTAAAAAAGTTTTAGGAGATAACTACACATAAAATAATAATATTTGGAATCATCAAAACTATATAGGTTACAAGAATATAAAACATGCAAATAAAAACTCTCTTAACAATCTACCCCTTTCTAATGATAGCAAAACAATTATTGTTTGTAGGATTTCAAATTCTAAGAATCTCCTAAACTCTCCCTGAATTGATGAATACATGAAAAATAAGGAGGCATTGAATCAAAATTTTTGGTTTTCAAAAGTTTTAAACAAAAACAAAACAAAACAAAAACTCAATTACAATAACATACATACAATACGAACGAACAAATACATACAATACAAACGAACAAATAATTTCTTCCCCTTTTTGACAATATTAAAAAGTGAAGAAGAAAAAGACTAGAAATGTAAGCTGACATATGAAAATTATTTGATAATTTAATATTGGAAGTGATTGAAATAAGTTATGCAAATAAAATTAAAGCAGTAGGCAAATCATAGAAATTCATAGAATTTAAGAAGAGAGATAACATGGATAAAAAGAATTTATCAAATACATGAGTCAATTTAGACACTAAGATAGAGAAAATCATTGTAAAAAGGATGAATAGAAAAAATATATATTTCAAATTTCAATATGAAATATAAATGAATATAAGAACAATTTGAATTAAGAGATTAAAAGAGTCTGGAAAGAAATAACTACCACATGTGGCGCTTTGCGCATCTTTTTCAAATTTATGGCACATTTTGTGCATCTTTTTGCATGTTGGGCTTATTTTGTACCTCTTTTTCACATTGCGAACCTTTACGCATTCCTTTTGATTTTTGTACATTTGTACATTTTTCAAGAGTAATCGTATTCTTTCCAAAATCAATAATCTAAAATTTCAAATTTATCTTAGTGCATAAATATTAACTGATAATTGAAATACAAAATAAGAAAATCATCACAATTGCAATAATAATATTAACAATAATGTAGTCTAAATAATATATATGAAATTGATAATTTTAATAATATTAAGTTTTAATCAAAACTTAAATTTAGAATAATTAGATTTTCTAATGAATTTAATTTTAACTTATAATACAGGATATAACACATTTAAGATTAAAAATTTGATGATTGTTATAAAGACTAACATAAATTTCAAAAATCCTTAAAGCCAAAACACATATTTTGATATATTGATATCAATGCAAAGATAATACAATCATAGTTAGAGATATCAATACAAAAACAAAACATCTAAATAAAAGAAAAATACATCAAACTTCCTAAAAACAAACAACTGACACATAAACTATAGAAAAAACACATAAAAACAAATGCAACTATCACTGAGATGGACCCTGATCTGGAGGAGGAGGAGCTGCACCACCAAAGATATTAAAATATGTACTCATCATCACCATATTGGTGCTGATATCATTCATTTGCTCCCTCATAAATCCCATGTCATGTTGATATTGAGCATCCTGCTATTGAAGATGAGTCTCAAATTGATCAAAATGTTGATCAAAGTGAGTCTCTAGTTGATCAAATCTTTGAACCAAATCTTGATAATTTGATTCATTGGCAGGTGCAGGTGCGGCTTCTGGTTCTTCCTCTGTATCACTTATGACATGTGCTTTGCTTGATTCATTTGTTTTGAAGATAGCTATAAATGATCCATCGTTGTGGTTCTTCATAGTCTTGATCAGGATGTATCAAGTTATATTTCTTCTCTAGAATATAGATAACTAAATGTCCTAGGGCAATGTTCCTCTTCCTTTTTTGTTCTGCGTGGCCAATTTCAGAAAGCCCATAAAGATAGTCAAGGATAAGTTGGGCTTCATCTATAGGCACACTAGACATGATCAAAAAAGTCACCATATAAAGAAGAAGGGTTATATTGACTCTATCACCAGCTTTAGGAATGATTGAAGTTCTAAGGACATGCTGGATGATACGTGCTTCTTTGACAAGACCGAATACCCTAGCAACATGCTCATCAATACTGTTTCTTCTAATCACTCTATTGATTTCAAACCATTTATATTCATAAGTGGTGATCTAGTTATGGGCTCTAGCTCCCTTAGTCCTTAAGTTTAAAAAAGCTCATAAGTCATGCTTGGTGATTTCTACTTTTTGTTTGAAAACAAAGGAATGAATTATAGAGTGGTTAAAATTAAAGGACATGTTGGCGAGAAAGTAGTGAAAGGTTTCCTTATTGTAGAGGTGGACAAAGGTAAGGATAAAATGAAATTGAGTTGAAGCGAATAAATCCATTACTTGAAAGATAAGATCTTTTTGGATTAGGATTCTAGAGGGAGTGATTTTGGCTGAAGTAGTCCTAGGAAAAGAATCCTCATTAGCTTTGGAAAGAAAGTTCTCGGATGAATTCCTATGAGGTTTCTTGGGCAGAACATTTTGACTCTTGTTGGAACTTGCCATTTATAAAAGATCTATAGTACCAGAGGGATTGAAAGTGATGTTTTAGAGTGTGACTATTGTGTTAAAAAGTCCACCTATTTATTGAAAATGACATGTTCATACTAGACGAAACCATGTTCGTCCCGTACGAAGAAATTTTGTACAGACATCCAATATGTCCAAAATGAAACGGCTTTTCGTAATCAATGCGACTTACGAAGCATCCTTTCGTACAGACTTTTGACCAGACCGATCATACAGACGAATGCGTGTTCGTCCCGGGATGATCGGTATTTATGTTCGTTTAAAAGGCAGTTAAAACCATCCCCTACATTAAACCGACATGTGTTCATCCATACGAACTAAAGTTCGTACGTACGATCTGAAAATTAAAAACTACCTTATCCATTCAACTGCTTTATTCATTCATCCCGCCGATTGAAAAACAAATCGTCCCGTACGATCATGACAATCGTACAGACGAAGTGACCATTAAAAACTGAAAACTGCTTGCAAAACGATTTAAAATCTGACACTTTGACACATTACACATATCATCCCGTACGAAAAAAATTTCATCCTAGACGATGGTAACTCAAAATTTTTCAAATTTTTTAATCAATCAAAACTAAACACAAAACACAATAAAGACACAAAAACAACAAAAATACATAAATTTTAAAAGAAAAATCACACATACAAGATCAAAAATTCATAAAGCACACAAAAATATAACTAGAAAAACAAACATCAATGTTGCAGAAACAATTTTTATTAAGCATTCAAATCAATTACACCAAGCCTTGTTCTTAATGCACTGAAAGTATCAAAGGTTAAAGGTTTTGTAAAAATGTCAACAAGTTGATTTTCAGTAGAAACATGATTGAGTTTAATTTGTCTTTTGGATACATGATCCCTTATGAAATGATGTCTTATGTTTATGTATTTGATTCTTGAATGTTGAATAGGATTTTTAGAAATACAATTAGCACTAGTATTATTACAATAAATTGGTATAATGCCTATAGTTAATCCTAAATCAATCAACTGTTATTTTAACCAAAGTACTTGTGCCACACAACTTCCTAATGCAATGTATTCAGCTTCAGCAGTAGATATGGCTACTGAATTTTGTTTTCTTCTGGACCATGAAATTAAAGAATTTCCAATAAACTGACATGTTCTAGAAGTGTTTTTTCTATCCACCCTACAACCTGCAAAATCATAATTTTAATAACCAATAATTTCAAAAGAAGAGCTAAACTTAGGATACCAAATTCCTAAGTTCCGAGTTCCTAGCAAATATCTTAAAATCCTTTTCACGGCTTTCAAATGTGAGTCTTTTGGATCTGATTGAAATCTAGCACATAAGCAAACACTAAATATGATATCGGGTTGGCTAGAAGTCAAGTAAAGTAAAGATCCAATTATCCCTATAAATTTCTTTTGATCAACAGATTTCCCCTTAGGGGCCTTATCCAACTGAACTGAGGAACTTATTGGTGTACTTACAGGTTTAGCATTATCCATTTCATACTTTTTGAGGATGTCCTTAACATACTTTGACTAACTAAGAAATATACCTTCCTTAATTTGCTTAATACTAAAGCCTAGAAAGTAACATAAGTCTCCTATTAGATTCATCTCAAATTCACTACTCATTATTTTAGAAAAATCATCATAAAGATTTTTATTTGAAGATCCAAAAATGATATCATCCACATAAATTTGAACAATGAGTATATCATTTCCAAATTTCTTCAAAAAGATAGTTATATCCACACTTCCTTTTTTAAAAGATCTTTCAAGTAGGAAGGTGCTCAACCTCTCATACTAAGCCCTAGGTGCCTGTTTTAATCCATATAATGCCCTTTTTAACTTGAAAACATGTGTGGGTCTCCGAAAGGATTCCGCTCATGTGGTTCGAATGCAAAGGGTACGATCACACTATCCCGTAGGACAAAATGGTCGTAGACCTTTACACCCGACACAAGCAGACCAATGGAAGAGCAGATGGAGTCATGTATACGATTAGCCATGGAGGATAGCGGATTTCACCTACCAACCTTGATGGGTAATAATATACATAACCCAAAAGTTCAAGAGATTTCCCCCATTCGATACATCAGCTCGAATGGGGTTTATTTGATTGTGGGGATCGGTTTCCTACGACTGCAAGCCCCTGTAGATAATTACATCTTAGACCTTGATCTAAGAAAACTCTTGATTAGGGATGTGAGATTATCTTCTTGAATGGGTTTAGTGTAAGGGCAAATTCTAGGCTTTCCTAATCAAAGAGAAAGAGTGTCCCAAGTTGGCTCAATCAATCACACATGGTTCATTCAACACCCGGCCGGTCTAAAGAAGAGAAAACTGGAGAAAAGAAAGAGGCCACGCATTCAAACAAGCATGAGAGAAAGAGGAAGGAGGCGTCATCTGTGTGACGCGGATAGGTAGGATTTATAGTCTCCAAAAGAATGGAGAACTTACCCACCAATAAGGTGTATAGAAGTACACTTGTACCCTCTACCTTTAGACCCTAAATCTATAAAAGATGTAGTGTTGTACACACAACACTAACATCTACGACCTAACTAATGCAGTCCTGGACTTATTCCTTGCCTGACAAAGAAAGCCACCTAAAAACCTCCTAATCATGTAAAATCCATGCTGTCCGGTCTGTATGAGAGATGGGTGGGTAGTTTAGACACTGAAATTGGGATCGACAACTAAAGAAATCCCTAATTAATCCCACACTTATGAGTGGTATGATGCTCCTAAAACTAATACAATTAAATCTTAATTTTAATTAGTTACTAATGCAATTTATGCTGATTAAAGTTTCCAAATCAGATATGTATGAATTTTAAAAAGGCTTTATAAAATAATTTTTGAATGACTAAACTTCCCCAGGTCCGGCACTTCATCCTCATAGGCCAGATTATCCGGACTCTACCCGTAGGCGGGGAAATTTATCTAATAGAAGAGAGAATGCGTGCATGCGCCCCCGGACGATTCCGGCTATTCCCTAAAATTGTTATGGTTTCTATTTGAATTAATCTTAAAATTTTTATTTAATAATTACGAGTATAAAAATTTTTATCCCTAAAGAGCCTAGCGGTCAGACACAAGCACATGCAAGAAAGAAACCTATAAAAAGCATGCCGGTTCTACTGCGCAAACAAAGTAAGTAAATCACAACACAGAAATAAATCCCACGAAAAAGAATGTCCATGGCAAGTGCCATACAATATTACATCACATAGTACAGCAAGTAATGGTGGCCGGGCTCCACCGACAACAACCCAGAAACGACGCAAATCTTAAAATAAGGCATTTTTATATTTCTTCAGTCTTCTTCTTCTCTTCCTTGATTCGTTTTTGGATCATCTTCGTTCTTCCTTCTGGCTCCTCGTAGTGAATACTCCAAAAGGATGCCCAAATGAAAAAGGAAACCCCCTGTAGGGGTTTACTTTTTCCTTTGGACTCCTATATCTTTAAAATGCCTTATTTTAATGATTTTCACAATTTACTACATCTCAAATACATTACATCAGAAAAAGAAAAAAAATTCTAGACTCTCCTGCAGGGGTTATCCTAAGCAGTTATAATAAAAATTTCACCCAAGCAGTTATATATGTAAATTAAAATGCGCACATCAATTACTTGGCCGTGCTTTGATTATTGGGGGCTAAGCAGCTGAAGCGGATACCTAAAGCAGTTATAAATAATTATTAATTTTTAGCCCCCTTTTAGCAGCATTATATGAGCACGGCCACCTGCAGGAAAATAGCATTAGTATAAAAGAGTGTGTCTAACCTATGGGTATTCTAACGTCACAACCACAGTGCAGAAAGAAAAGCTAAAAGAAAGCAGTACAAAAACGACACAGCAGAAAAGCTACAACAGGTAGCAAAAACAACAACCAGCACACGAGTCACATGCAGAGCGTCACAACAAAGTATAGAAAAGTAAAGCAGAACAACAACCTAACCTAAAGCTAATAGTCATGTCCTAGCAAACTCATCTATGTGTGTGTCGGCTGTGTGATTTTGGTAGGTCCCATGTAGGATGATTTAGTTAAAGTTGTTTGTATTTTGTTTGTTGAAAGAGGCTAAAGAAGTTTGGTTAAAATTCAAATCTTAATATTTTGGGATTGATTTTAGGATTTTTTTGTTTTAGTGTTTGATTAACCACCACCTTTGTTTCACACCGATGCCGTGAGGTTTATTTCACCCTCCTTGGGGCTAACTTAATAGCCTCGTAGGCCTGGGTTACCCAGTGATAATTAACTTTGTTGGTTTATTTTAATTTGTTATGAAAAGAAAAAGAAAAAGGTAAATTAAATATTTTATTAATCATATTTGTTGATTGATTTTAAAAATTATACTAAAGTTTGACATTTATAAGTATCTTATCCTAATGAATTTTTAATTTAAGATTTGATCTCCTAATTAAGTCCACCTCTTTTAAATCTTAGGTGGGTTAAAAGTTAATTATTAGATTGATTGAATTGATTTAGGCTTATGTTTTAAGTTTATAATTTAATAGTTACAAATGTTAATAAAAACTTACTTAAGAGTTAAGTGTTTTAATAGATTTTTAAGAATTAGATTAAAGTTGGTTGGTTGATTATTAGTAGATTAAAGAAAATCAAAATCTAGGAAAACGTGTCACTAGGCATTTATTTTAAAGTCTCTATCCTATAAGGAACATACATCCTAAGTCTATGTTTTCTAAGACTCGGTCCTTAATTTTTGTCCTTAGATGTCACTAGTGTCGTAGGACTAAAAGTGTCGTTCTTCTTCTAATTCCTAAGACTTCTACACGGATGTCATAGGATTTTAGGGATCTAAATAAGAAAAACAAAAGCAATCCTAGATATAATTAAAGTTTCTAAGGCCCTAAGGGAAGGAGGCGTACAATCATCTAGGCCCCTAAAGGTTTTCTAAGCTTTTAGTAAACTTACAGCACCGGGGGCTACGACCCGGTGGTTTCGCCCGTAGCGCCCCTACCGGAATGGTAGGGATGACTGATGCTCGGATCCGATTGTCCTAGCTCCTTCTCCAAATGCTCTCATGCTCCTTGTCCATTGCTTTCCAAAAGGTGCCTCGCATGTCATAGAAGAAAGAGGGATTAGAGCAGTTATATAAGTAGTTAATAATATGAAAGAGAGAAAATGTAAGGAAAGAGGAAGAACGTACCTTTTAGTTATTTGTTGAGCTACTTATCCTTTAGGTTCTCCTCATTTTATAGGTGCGTAGTGTCAAAACACGAAAGAAACAACGAGGAAAGCTAACGTCGAAGCAAAAAGAGACCAAATGCAAAAGAAAGAAAGAGAACAAAAAATCGAATACGAAAAAGGGATGTAGGCATTGTTGTTTTGGACACACTTCTTTAAAGACAAGTGCATCCCAAAGCAACAACTAATGCCCTTTAATGTTCCCACAATCCAAATGAGGCACTTGATATTTTTAAGACCTCTACCCACAACACGCTACAAACAAAACCTATATCAACTAATGGGATGCAAATTCCCAATTCTAAATCCAAACTAAGAATCTCTTTTGTTTTACATTTCGCCCCGAAATTCTATATTTATTCTTCTTTTAGAAACTAACACTAAAGGCATCTAATTCAAATAATTAAGAACTATCCTACTCCCAAAAGGACACTAGAGGCTTTCCAACCTAAAGCTCCCTAATACCTCAAATTCCAAAATCCATCCTATAGAAAGAGACTTTAAGGGAATCTAACCTAAAACTTCCTAAAGTCTAAACCTCAAAATTCATCCTTAGCAATAACCACCAAAAGATTTTAATTCCAATAGGAAAGCACTAACTACTCCCCTAAAAGACACTAAGAGGTCCTTCTACACACCTCCAATCATCAAATTATACCTTTCAAAATAATTTTCAAGGACGTCCCAAATGGGCTACTACACAAAATTCTACAAAAAAAAGAAATCTACCAAAGTCTATTTTCTTTTCATTTTTGTTTTGGCACAAAAACTCTACAAAAATCCTTCACCAAAATCCCCTATTTTGACACAAAATTCTACCCAAAACAACCCACAACAAAGCGCCTCTCCCTTCATTTGGAGTGGGGTAGAAAACATAAAGCTTTCCAACGAGAAGGTTTTATAAGAACCTCTCATTGTAAAGCACTCGTCATAAAACATTCACAAGACGAAAACGCATAAAATTTCAACACAAGCCGATTCGCAAAACTCATAAAACAAAACTTCTCGATGCAAAACAACTCATAAAGCCCTTTTGTAAAACTTACAACCATAGAACGATTCACAAAACATTTCAATACGAAATAATTCATAAAACCTTCCAAATCATCCTCATTCTTTTTTTTATTTTAAACAAAGAAATACAAGCAAAAAGATTATTCAATCTCGCCAACCCAAACTTTATAGAAATCTAGAGATCCACAAATACATGCTACTCTAGATGCTAACGGAAGAAAAAATCATTTATAATAAAGCAAACTAATCTCCAACCATAAGTACACAAACCATCATTGCTAATCATATATGTAATATTGAGAAAATATTTGTAAGTTCAAACTTCTCCAAATATGAAAATAGGTGAATACTTATATGGCGTTAAAATGACAAGTGTAATTGCAAGCAAGAGAGACGAGAAACCTATGCTTTCATGAGATAAATTAGGGAAAATAACTACATAATCATTCAATCTTTTCCTCTCTTTTATGTCCAATCATGAATGAATAAAGGTAGAATTGCATAGTGTAAGACTTTTCCAATCCAACATTTGAGCCATATGTACTTATCAAAAAGGAAGAAACTTTCATATCATCATTTTCAAAACTCAAGGGAAAGGAGCATGATATCAAGCATAATATGGATTTGAAATGAAAGATGTATAATCATTCTCCAACAATTTCTAGTTTCCGCATTTATATGCTATCTAATATTTCCAAGAGCATTTTTCTTAACACAAATCCATAAGCTTTCTTTGATAGTAACAAACATGATTTTGCAAGAGCATTCTAATTAAAACCTCATGACATTAAATACAAAATTATCCTAACCACATTCCATTCGTGCATGTTTCAAGATATGTGCAAAGTGAACCTTACTACATCATTAGTAAGAAGTTTAAAACCTTGTAAAACAACGACAATCTCAAAATTTCGTGCTTAATCATTTTTTAAAACAATAATACTTCTCCGTTGGAAGGCCTTAGCAAAGAAGAACAACTCACATTCAAAATTCTATTTCAAAAGTATATACAAAATCAAGCTTTCGAATATCCATGTAAATACTTGAATCATAACAATTTTCTTGATGACTTACTTCCAACATTGTAATAAAGAACACAAAAGATTGTAAATGACACCTTCATGCGAAACACGCTTTCAAAGTTCTAGATGATGTTCGACTGGAAACAACAAAGCATGCTTATAAGTTTCATGAATAAGAGTTAATCAAAAAAAAAAAAAAAAAAAAAAGGAAGCAACCCAAATATGCATGTAGAAAAAGAGAACGGAAAAAAAAAGCTAAACCCCACATTTTTTGTAAGGAAACAACTATAAATTTCTTTTAAGGCATTATCATAAGTGCTATACAAGAAAAGTATGCAATATCACATAGAACATGCTAGTAAGAGAAACACGTTTCGAATGTCTACTTGATTGAGTTCATCCAACCAAACGACATAAGAGAACAATTACTCTTTCAATCATTAAAGTGTAACACCTAAACAACAAAACTTACCAATTATAAGAAAAGCTTGCTAATGTCAAGATCTTGAAGGGTTATGACAATGCAAGATCACTCAACCAATCAATAAATTATGGAAGCCTATAGACATTTCGATATAAGCTTCTCAAATATCATAAGCTTTTTTTTTTTTTTGAGATGAACAACCAACACAGTACTTAGCAAAAATCAAATTTATCCATGCCAACCAAAGTAAGCCTACACAATCAAGTTCATAAACTTGACCAATGAATGACATTTGGAATAAAATTTGGGTGTGAAAATAACTCATGCAGTTTCTATGGAAGAAGCCAACTCAACGTCCAAGCCCCCCTTTTTTTAACCTTCAACAAGATCTACCATGCATGTACATCACAAGAGATAAAACTTTAGCAATTACAATTAATCAAATCTTTCGTATTACATAAGGAGTTGCTCTCGGCGTAAGTATTTAACACTTTCCAACATGCACCACTTTGTGATTTTTTTTTTTTAAACATGAAATGATTTTCAATAATAGATAGACCTTTGAAACCTTTTCAACATAAGACTTGGCTCAACTCTTAAAGCTTAATGTAGAGAAAATTTCCATGCTTCAGGCTAACAAACATATGAAAAGATCTTCCCAAATCAAAATTCCATTCCCAAAAGTAAACCTTTCTCAAGACAAAGCAAACAGATCCTTCATAGGAAAGTTCTAGCAAATCAACATTCATAGGTCAAGAATTCAAACAACTCTTGAGTCATAAGAAGCACTTCGCAGCGAACTATCTCCCTTCCAAAATAATTTGAAATAAAAAAAAAAACAAAACCGTCACTTATCATTGAGAGGGGGAGATGCAACGTTAATCGTTAGCGATGGTTCAAATAAACCAAAGAAAACTTCTTGTATTTGACCAAAAGTCCGAAGTGAATTAAGAACAAAATTTCGCCTTTCCAAAAATGAGATAAATCAACAAATTGAGTGGAAATATGAATCAATACACGATACCCAAAATCAACTATGCAAGCTATCATCAAAATCTACTATGGAGAGTGAATACATTTACTTAGAAATTAATAGGGCTAGGAGTGCAATGACACATACACTCCAAAGCCTCACAAAACTACTTGAAGTTCTTCAAAACTCATTACCAATATCACTATTTGGAAGAGCATTAAACATTACAATAGGGGGGGGGGGGGGGGGGTTAGAATTAAGTTCACTAGCATAAATATGTAAAGGAACAACATGGTTCAAAGCTTTATAAGTCATGAACCAAATATTCAAATCTTTGCTTAAAAGCATTTCATCGAACACCTCAAATGCATGGTTTAGTGAAGAAGAAACACGACCTCTCTATAAGCCTTCAAGGTTCACACCTAAAACTCCTAAAAGGTATGGCATAGCTCAAGCACAACTCGATACATAGTTACTCACTTCGAACAAACCAAATTCTTAGCAATAACAGTTTCCATATTTTCAAAAGCAATAAAACATCACTTGAGAATTACATGAACAAAATAAAATGACAAGAGATGGTGGTAAGTGTTTTGCTAAATTAATTCTAACAAGGATCAAATCATCTCAACCATGCATTAATGAGATACACTAACTGGATGAGGAGAAACAAGAAGAAAAATGGAAGACAAGAAAGAAAAGAAGAAGGAAGAAGAAGAAATTGAAGAAGAAAGGAGAAGAGACAACGGAAGAAAAGAGGAGAGGAGAGTAAGAAGGAGGGGAAAGAATACTCATGGCGAGGAGTTCGGGATCGGTCCAGGCGTCGGGTCGTGTGGCTACTGTCGGGATCGGTCCAGGCGTTCGGCCCTGGCTGGAGGCGATGCGACGGGAGAAGGAGCTCGTCGGTCAGGTTTCACGAACAAGAGGAGACTCGTGTCGGGCTCCTTCCTGGCTCGCGAGATCGAAAGAGGGAGAGGGGTCGGGTCTGGCGTCGAGGCGTGCGTGAGATCCAGAGAGCCAGAGCAAGGGGGGAAGTTCGGGGAAGAAGAGAAGACTGAGAGCGGGAGAGGCGTGAGAGAGCACGGGCCAAGGATCAAGAAGACTCCAGTCGAAGGCTGCTCTCGGCTTTCTAAACGCTCTACTTCGCTCGAGAGGCCAGAATAGCTCTCCGACAGTCTGTTTCTTCGTAAAGTCATTTGAGTCCATTGCTCGTTTGAGGTTTCACGCGACTGGCGTCTATGGCTGCGGCAGAATTCAGATTTTGGGGCAATCTGAACCGTCGAGATCATTACCTGATACAGAAAATAAATTCAAAAATATTTAAAAAGTCAAATAGCTTTTAGTTGAATCGTATCAGGCTGAATCAGATTAAACAGGCTGAGATTGGGCTAGATTCGAGTCCAATCTTGACTCGATTCGAGTCAATTTTGGTTCGAGCCGGCGCGACAGATTAATTAGCCAAAATTTGGTTCAAAATAACGATCAATTTAAAGGAAATTAGGTACGACGCTACGAAAACAAACTAAACGAGTATAATTGCGCACATTCGAGTCCGATCCGGCTCGAGTCGGGTCGAGTCGAGCTCGAATTAGGCTCGACGAGGTCCGATTAAATCGATCAAAAGGGCTCGAGCACATGTTCGAGTCAAAATCGAGGTCAACAAACGGACCACCAACATATGCGGAGAACAACGAGTGAACCGTATATGTTGGCGTTGACCTTCCTAACTCTAGGAAGATACAACCTTAAGGTCAACCGAGGAAAATCACTAAGAAAATGCAATCAACTAATGAGAACCAAATCAATAAAGTGAGTGAACAAGTCAATTATCCACCCAACCAAAGTGGGAGGATAGGACAAAGAAAATCTCATGCTCACATGAGCAAAGTCGAAGTAAAATCTCGAAGAACCAAATAGAATTCAACGATCAACTACGACAAATATCCAAGATGATGCGGAAAGAAGAGAATTAATTGGAAATCATATCAAATAGCCAAGTCATAATCAAAGGGAATAGAGTTAAGGCGAACACAAAAAGTCCACAAGAAGCACTCTACTATCACTGGCGCATATGCCGCGGCGATAAGAAGAGGAAAGGACACTCTGCTATCACTGGCGCATATGCCAAGGTGATACGAAGAGGAAAGAACACTCTAATATCATCGGGCGCATATGCCGCGATGATAATAAGAGGGAATGTACAGTCTACTACCATCGGGCGCATATGCCGCGACGATAAGAAGAGGAAGAGTACACTCTACTACCGTCGGGCGCATATGCCACGACGATAAGAAGAGGAAAAGGTACACTCTACTACCGTCGGGCGCTTATGCCGTGACGATCAGAAGAGGAAAAGAATAACACTCTACTATCATCGGGCACATATGCCGCGACGATCAGAAGAGGAAAAGTACACTCTACTACCACGAGCGCATATGCCGCGATGATAAGAAGAGGAAGAGGGTGGTGAGGAATGCCTCCCAGGGACTCTGTCGGGCTCTCTCAACCAGAAAAAAAGGACTCTACACTCTAATACCGCCGGGCGCATATGCCGCGACGATAAAAAGAGGAAAACACTCTAATACCGCCGGGCGCATATGCCGCGGCGATAGAAAGAGGAAAACACTCTAATACCGCCGGGCGCATATGCCGCGGCGATAAGAAGAGGAAAGGGGTGGTGAGGAATGCCTCCCAGGGACTCTGTCGGGCTCTCTCAGCCAGAAAAGAGAACTCTACACTCTAATACCGTCGGGCGCAAATGCCGCGACGATGAAAAGAGGAAAGAAAAACACTCTAATATTGTCGGGCGCATATACCACGGTGATAAGAAGAGGAAAGGGGTGGTGAGGAATGCCTCCCAGGGACTCTGTCGGGCTCTCTCAGCCAGAAAAGAGAACTCTACACTCTAATACCGTCGGGCGCATATGCCGCTACGACGAAAAGAGGAAAGAACAACACTCTAATATCGTCGGGTGCATATGCCACGGTGATAAGAAGAGGAAAGGGGTGGTGAGGAATGCCTCCCAGGGACTCTGTCGGGCTCTCTCAGCCAGAAAAGAGAACTCTACACTCTAATAACGTCGGGCACATATGCTGCGACGATGAAAAGAGGAAAGAACAACACTCTAATATCGTCGGGCGCATATGCCACGGCGATAAGAAGAGGAAAGGGGTGGTGAGGAATGCCTCCCTGGGACTCTGTCGGACTCTCTCAGCCAGAAAAGAGAACTCTACACTCTAATACCGTCGGGCGCATATGCCGCGACGATGAAAAGAGGAAAGAACAACACTCTAATATCGTCGGGCGCATATGCCACGACGATAAGAAGAGGAAAATTACACTCGACTACCACCGGGCGCATATGCCGCGACGATCAGAAGAGGAAAAGGGTGGTGAGGAATGCCTCCCAGGGACTCTGTCGGGCTCTCTCAACCAACAAAAGGGAACAAGGAACACTTGACTATCACCCAACGCATATGCCAAGGTGATAAGAAGAGGAAAGAGCTCAACAACCACATAACGCTCATATGCATGGTGCTGTGAGAAAGACAAAGAAGTAAGTCATCATCCAAGAAATCTCAAACTTACACTTTAGTTACCACATGGTAGAGGACAAATCGTCGTGGCCATGAGTAATTCAAATATAAGTAGAATTTCTTTAAGTAAAATTGAAATAACAAATCATGAAGCAATCGACTGATGTATATCTCTCTAAGAAGAGGAACATACAAACAATCGAGCAGAAAGAATAATCTTATATTAAAGGAATAGCAATAGAAGTGGCAAGAGAACACACTCGCCATTTAAAACAACAACCATCATATCGGAAATCAATGATCACCAAAGGGATCACAGTGGTAACACCCATGCTAACTGATGGGACCCTGTGAAAAGTAAAAGCAACATTTTCTCATCCAAAAAGACCACCCTTGTAACTAAGAGTAAGCTCTTAATGGGAAATTATGTCGCTAAGGAAAGGAGTGGATTGACTTTCTACTAGGAGGTCAAAGATCCACTAAGAACTGATGTTAACATCTGAAGCAAGATGTACCACATCATAGGAGAGGGGAGAACAATGTCCCATTACAAGTTAATAATCATAATAAAAGCAATGAGCACACAGTCATCTCCTAAGCGATCATCTAAATGCCTTAAGGAGAGACAGAAGAGAATTTGGAGGGACTTTGGGCTTTTGGAGTGTAGAACCGGGTTCCACCTGTGACAAGGGCAACCGATTCTTTCTCAATTAAAAGCTTCCCTCTTTTTTTTTTTTTACATTATGTTCACAGATATAGATCAAGTATACTTGAACATAAAGAGGGGAAAATTATTGGCTTTGATATCCCAGGCCATACTCTCCACATGAGTAAAACTGAGGAGCACAAATATCATAACAAAATTTATAGAAAAATTCATATAGCGACAATGGATCAGCACTACATTGACTAATATAGATTATGGACCCAGTATTACATTCCATAGAAGTTTTAGTCAGTAGTTTTGATATCCCAGACCACACTTGAAAGTGATAAGTGAAACTGGGGAAAGTCAACCCTCGAAGGGGACTGAGAAGAAGATCTTGTGCAATAATACCAAAGTGATTGATGAATGTAAAAGTAAGCACAAACATCCCTACGGCGTATTTACACACAACCCTTGAGGGTGATCTTGTACTCTGCATGACGAACATCATGTGGTAGAGGACAAATCGTCGTGGCCACGGACTGCCGAAAAGTACAAGAAATCCTTTAGAGTTATATCTATACAGAGGGATATTTACAAGTGGTGGGGGATGCCCCTTGCGATGTGCAAACTCAAGCGTAGTACTTTCTCAAGTACTGCCCATTAATGACGGGCATGGGATGAACACCATTCGCATCAAGTGGTGGGGGATGCCCCTAGCAAATAAGATCCACCTTCGTATACTTGCTCTATAACAAATGGGCCTTCCCAAATGGGCTCGAACTTACCACCTCGGGGACGACGCGAGATGATAGGCCTACGCAAAGACAAGGACTAACTCACCGACCTGAAAAGCACGGGGTCGGACGAGGCGACCATGGGCTTGAGCCATCCGGGCCTGATACAACTTAAGGTTCTGATGAGCTTGCAAACGGAGCTCTTCTAAACCATCAAGTTCTTCCAACCGTAGTCGGGCATTATCCTCGTGGGACAAATTGTGGCTAACTGTTACATGCAATGAAGGGAGCTCGACCTCAAGTGGGAGGACAGCTTCAACCCCAAAAGCTAAAGCATATGGTGTACACTGAGTAGGAGTGCGGTATGTAGTCCTATAGGCCCATAATGCTTCAGGTAATTTGTCGTGCCATTCTCTTTTATTTGCCACAAGTATTTTTCTTATCAACTGGACTAAGGTCTTATTGAATGCTTCAGCCAAACCATTAGCCCTAGGATAGTAAATCGAGGAATACCGCCAATTTATGTTATGGCGGCGAGCAAATTTAGCAATTTTTGTGCTTCTAAAAGATGGGCCGTTATCCTAAATTATACGGCGCGGAACACCAAAATGGTAGACAACGTGATCGCAGAAGAAACACATCACATCTTCTGATTTGACTTCCTTAAGCGGGATAGCTTCTGCCCACTTAGAGAAGTAATCAGTAGTAGCCAGAAAAAACCTATGACCCTTAGAGGAAGGAGGGTCGATAGGACCCACTACATCCGTGCCCCAACTCTCAAAAGGCCAAGAGGACACCGTGGGGTGCAGCAGATTAGGAGGTTGGTAAATAACAGTATTATGAATCTGGCATTGGTGGCACTTCCTAGCGTGCTCCATGCAATCACGAATCATCGTCGGCCAGTAATAACCAAGGCGTTTAATTCTGACCTTCATCTTAGGTCCGGACTGATGAGCACCATAAAGCCCCTCATGTATCTCGCCCATGACCTTACGAGCCTTCTCGTTGTTGAGGCACAACGTAACCACATCTGGTCAAAAGAGCGTCAGTACAGGATTTCATTCATATAGGAGAAGGACAAAGCTCTCTTCCTAATCTGAGCGACAAGAGAGCGATCATCCGAAAGCTTACCACGCTTCAAGTATTCCACAAAAGGGACTCTCCAGTCTGACTCTTCCTCAACAGCGCACACTGTAAGGGTCTGATCGGGAGAAGACAAGTCCGCGGGGCACAAAGCTTGTCGATACTGGACCACAATCGACACCAGGCTTCCAGTCGGGTCAGCCAACTCCTTAACAAGTTTAGCTAGTGCATCCGCTCTACCATTCTCAGATCGAGGGACTCTAACTAAAGTCACTTCAGGGATCAAACACAAGAGCTCCATTGCCCTATCGTGGTAAGGCAAAAGCTCAGGTTTGAGAACTTTGAAAATTCCAGCCACTTGATTAATAATTAATTAGGAATCTCCAAAGATTTTTACCCGCACAATGCTCATCTGAATGGCCAACTCAAGTCCTACAATTAAGGCTTCATACTCAGCTTCATTATTAGTACGAGGCTCAGAAAGACTGTAGGAGTAATGAAGGGTGTGGCCTTCAGGAGACAGAAAAACAAGCCCCAAACCTACCCTAACAACAGGAGTTTCATAAGGCCGTAGTGCTTTGATGGAAGAAGCTCCATCAAAGTAAAACTCCCAAGTAAGGGACTCCCGCTCTTCTACACTCATGACTAATTCGTCGGGCAAATCGTCATTAAGTGGAGAATCCGCAGGGATTGGGTGAGAAGAAAGAAAATCAGCTAGAGCCTGTCCTTTGACGGCCCGCTGAGGGACATATATAATGTCAAATTGCAATAAAATCATGGACCAACGTGCTAGACGACCTGACAAAGCCGGACGGGTCATCAGATATTGCAAAGGATTGACTTGAGAAATCAAACTGATCTTGTGTGAGAGCATATAGTGTCTAAGCTTCTGCACAGCAAAGATCAAGGCCAAACATTGCTTTTCCATTGCCTAGTATTTTAGCTCTGCAGGAATTAAACGTCTGCTAAGGTAGTACAAGGCATTCTCTTTGCCTTCCTCATTTTCTTGAGCTAAAAGTGCACCAAGCGACTCATCCAAGGCAGTAGTATAAAGAATCAACGGTCTACCAGGGATGGGTGCAGCTAACACTGGGGGATTCGTCAGGTAGCGCTTTATGCTCTCAAAGGCCTCCTGACAATTCTTATCCCAATAAAAATGGGCATCCTTCTTTGCTAAAGCAGCAAAGGGATGACATCTACCGGCAAGATTGGAGATGAATCTCCGCAAGAAAGCGAGCTTACCCTGAAAAGATCTCAACTGAGTAAGACTCCTAGGGGATTTCAAGTCCACTATGGCCTTAATCATGGAGGGATCAATTTCAATGCCACGATAACGAACAATAAAACCAAGAAACTTTCCCGCACTAACTCCAAATGCACACTTTAGGGGATTCATCTTCAAATCATGCTTTCTTAAGCGCTCAAAAACGATTCGTAGGTTTCGGAGGTGATCACTACGGACCTTGCTTTTGACCACTAAATCATCCACATAGCATTCAACTTGCTCATGAATCAACTCATAAAAAATGATAGTCATGGCACGCTGATAGGTGGCCCCGGCATTCTTGAGGCCAAAGGGCATTACCTTGTAACAAAACACACCTATAGGGGTGCGAAAGGCCGTAAATTTCTCATCTTCAAGGGCCATCTTAATCTGATTGTAACCATATGAACCATCGATGAAGGAGAAAATGCTATGGGATGAAGCAATATCAACCATAAGTTCAGGGATAGGAAGAGGGAAATCATCTTTAGGACATGCCTTATTCAAATCACGGAAGTCAATACAGACACGGATCTGACCACTCTTCTTCCGGACTGGAACAACATTGGCAAGCCAAGTGGGATACTTCTCTTCACGAATGAAACCAGCTTCTATAAGCTTCTTAGTCTCAGCGATCACCTGTTGTTCAATCTCTAACCTCATCCGACGAGGTGACTGCTTAACAGGGACTGCATCAGGACTAATAGCTAACTTATGGACTGCTACTTCTGGATCTAAATCGAGCATCTCTGTATAGTTCCAGGCAAAGCAATCTTTAAACTCAGAAATGAGTGCAACATACTCTTGAGCCTCTGATTCGGATATCAAAGCACTATGAAAGATAGGCCGAGGATCCGACTCAGTGCCCAAATTGATCTCGCACAATTCGTCCATGGCAGAACTGGCGCCATCTTCAAATTCACGTGGGGCTTCAAGGACCCTGTCCTCATTCTCTTCCGGGTCTTCATCCTCGGAGACGGAAACAATTGGATAGGAATGAGAGACAACCCGAATGTTGGTGGAAGGGGACTGATCTTCTTGAGAATAGCCTATACCTTGCCCAGTTCGAGGAAAATCAGTTTGCCAAATACGAGCCTGCTGTTGGGCCTGTCTACCTGACAAAGTCGAAGGGACAATGCCTCGCTCAACAAAATTATCAACAGCAGGGGAAAAGTATCGGGGAACTGGCATGATCTCATCGTCGACAGTGGATTCCACAGGATCCTGTATGTCAGTACTCTGTGGGACACCTACACTATGGAACAATGATGCATGCCAAGCAGATTGTGGTGGCACATAGAGAGTGTGCAGCTCTTGTACAGAGCACCTATCTAAGGGTAGTGCACCGCGAGCACTGGCGGAAGGTGTAGGGGAAGGTTGAGGAGGAGATTCCTCGATTCTCATCTCGTACATCTGGCGAGAAAGGGATTGTTGACTAGTGGTCTGACGTCCGACATCTCCGTCGTCGTCTGAATCACTATCAATAACCAAACCACCCTGAGGAATCAAACTCCTATGGAAAGTGGGATATGAATTGTGATCAACACTAAAGGCGAGCAAAGGGACTGAATGACGAGGAACATCAATCATCTCATCATCAGAGTCAGACTCAACAGTCAAAGGGGAAGTGTACAAGTGCGAGGGAGGAGGGATTCGAGTATCAAAGTTCCTCGGAGGGAGAACTAACTCTCTACCTCGACCTCTACCACGCAATCCCCTACCTCTACTAGGCGGAACATCGCGCCTGACTACAAACCGTAAAGATTCATCCAGGTCTTTAGTGGAAACATCTGCCCCAATCCTAACCTGTGATGGACCCTGTGCTAGTGGCTGTATAGGACCCTGTGCAAGTGGCTGCATAGGACCCTGTACAACACTAGTGGGTATCACTGGTGACTGGGCAGGGGGAGGTCTACGAGCTTTCCGGGGCATGTAATGCTCGACATCATCATAGACAGAGACCTCATGCACGACAAAAGGTTGAATATCTCCAAGGATGGAAAACTCTACGTCATTCCTCATATACTTCATGCACTGGTGCAGTGTAGAGGGCACCATTCCATATTCATGTATCCAAGGCCTTCCTAAGAGAGCCTTGTATGAGATATCTGCCTCAATAACATGAAACGCAAAGGCAAAGTGATGGAAGCTAGAGCTCGCTGACCTTGATCATTAAAACCCTTTAGCATAATCTTGTCTGAGGTGAGCTTTAAGTGACCAAGGGAGAGACTCTGCAGGGTGGCATGATTAAGGATATTAACTGAAGCTCCTTGATCAATGAGGACCCTGTTCAACTCATAGCCATTTACTTCAGTGGTGACATACAAGGGACGGTTGTGATCAGGAGTCCCTAAAAAAAGATCCTGATCTGAAAAGGTAATGCATGGCATCTCTCTCAAATAGCATGCATCCTTAACTGACTCAGTGGCAAAGAAGGCTTGCTAAGACTCTGGTTCAAGCAAAGCCTTCACCAAAGTCTCTCTCAAGTCGGAAGACATCATAAGTGCATCGTAAACACTAAGGAGAGAAGGAATCTTTCTCAAATGAGCCAACACATTGTAATCAACATCCAACTGAGGGCCTTTTCCCTTCTCCTTAGCTGGTGCTTGAGGAGGAGGGATAGGCTCATCCTGTTGGGTAATGATGTTTCTATCTTTTTCTTTACTATTCTTAGCCATTTTAGGTGGAAGAACCTTACCTGAACGCAATTGTATCTCTCGTATCGAGTCAGACTCAATAGAGGACTCATTCGGTTCAGGTGACATGGCTTGTGTTGGTTCAACAAAAAGTGGTTGGGAAGTGTTCTCGGATTCATCTCCAGAATCCATGTAACAACCTCTATCAGGAATAACAAACACAGGCTCTTCCTCACACTCAAACTCTTCTCCATAAGAGAGACTATCATCATTTTCAGAAATAAATAAAACATGAGAAGAACGAGTGCTAGGAAAAGTAGAACTAGAAGGAGCAAGACACCAAATAGAAGAAATATGCTCAGAAGGCACTACAACAGAAGAAGAAAAAGAAACTGGCAAAGAAACTGGGCTGGCAACTGTCGACTTGGCCTGTGGGGGCCTCCTCTCAACTGCCTCTGAACTCTGAACTGCTCGTCTGATCATACCCCTTGTCTTGCGAGAGAGTGCAAGCTGCCACTCCTCCCTAGAACTAAGAGGTGCTCTACTGTCACTGCTCTGAATACCACACTGACTGTCACACTGACTGGAACTAGTAATTATCTGAACTATCTGAGCAACCTTACCTCGAGGATGCACCAAATCACTGTCCTGCAAGTGAATCTCACCCCTAGCCATAAGGCTCTCCACTCTGTCCTTGAACACAAAGCAATCTTCAAGGACATGACCAATATGTCTATGAAATGGACAATACAAAGGATGTTCTGTTTGCCCTTCTTCATTTGCCTTATTGTTAACCGGGAATACCAAAATATTTTTCTTAACAAGGAATTTAAAGATCTTCTGCACACTTTTCCTTTTGAAGGGATATTCCTTGTTAAGCTTCTCCTGTAGAGACTGCTAAATCTCCGAAGTCCTCTGAGGGCGCCTAAACTGCTGCTGTGTCTGTGGCTGAGACTGAAATTGCCCTGACGGCTGTACTGGTGGTGGCAACTGAGGTCGGGGCTGAAACTGAGGTCGTGGTGGTGGTGAACGCTGTGGTACTGAACTAATCATGGGCCTCTTGCCCCTATCATGAGCATTAGAAGTACTATGCACCTCCCCCTTCCTAGGAGGTGGTGCCCCGAAAAACTCCAAACGTTGAGGTCTACGTGTGGGTTGACTCTCAACCTTAGGAGGGACTGCACTGGGTATGCTGTCCTGTAGGCTAGTGACTTTGGTTAACAACTTCTGAAAGGTTCGGATGCTGAAACCCTTCAGGTACAGAGCGATAGGACCATCTATGTTCTTCAACAGAATCTCAACTACGTGCTGCTCTTGCAGTTGAGGTTCACACTGAAGACTAAGGTTTCTCCACCTAACTATATAGTTAAGTAAAGACTCGTGGGGGCGCTGTCTGGTCACTACCAACTCACCAACAGTCACTCTATGCTCTGTACTAATGAACCTCTGAACAAACAACTGTTCCATCTCAGCAAAGGTGCGAACTGAATCATTATGGAGATCGGCATACCACTCAAATGCCACTCCCCCTAAGCTACTAACAAACAATCTCAGCATCAAAGCATCGTTCCCTCCAATGTTACAACATATGGCTCGATACTGAGCCACATGTTGCCTTGGGTTCCCAAACCCATCAAAAACTCGAAAATGGGGCGGAACAAAACCAGCGGGGTAAGGCTCCCGCTCGTACTCTACAGGGTAAGGACGACCTCTATTAATAGAATCCCCAGACTTTCTAGAAGCTATAGCCTGGTCAACCCTCTGTGCAATCATATCCTGAATCTGAACGGGTGACAGCTGAACCGACTAACTCTGAACTGGTGCACTCAACTGTACTGCTGGTGGAGACATCGGAACTGTCCTCTGGACTCTGTCAACTCTAACAGGCTCTGGAGCTGGTGACTGTGGTGCAACTGGCTCGTCTCTAGATGTAGTAGGAGTACCTACATCCATGACATGGAGTGTAGCCCCCAACGCCGTCAACTGTGTGGTCATCGTCGCCATGGCTCTATCCATCTCCGCCATCTGAGTCTGCAACTGCAACACTGTAACATTCGTGTCTACTGAACGGGGAGGTCCACCCTGTGTTGAGGTGGAAGGTACATCAGCTTCCCCTTGCTCCTCTAAATCATCGTACTGCTCATCTGACGTGCCTCATCTCGTGACAACACAAATACGGTGAACGGGGATGTCTTCGTCTGACTCCTCTGTAAGCAAGTCATCATCGGAGAGGGTCTGACAAAGGGCATCTATGTACGGACCCATAGGAAAAGAAATCCTAAGGGGACTAGAAGCAGCAATTGGCTCCACTCGAGCCGGGGCACTACTATCAACATCTACTGCATCAACATCCATCTGAACTGCTGCTGGCACTGAAGGAGCTGTGTCAACTCGACGAATCGTCCCGACAGTCTGCTCTGTCTCAACAGGTTCCTCTACCTGTCGACGTCTCCAAACCCATCTACTACGATGGGACCTGGTAGGAACATCTAACTGAGTGGAGGGGGCAACGACAACTGAACCAAGCTTGGATCGGGCAGGCTCTAACTGTGGGCGACGTCCATGACGGCGAGGGCGTCGTCCAACAGCAGGGGCACCTGCTTGAGGTCTATCAGTGGAAACAACTCTAGTTTGCTGCCGTGGTGGCTGTCCTCTCTGCCACCGGTAACTCTGTCTAACTGACTGCCGCTGCAACTGGGCATGCACCTGAGAAATCTGGTGGAGTAACCTCTCCTCACTAACACGACCCCTATCACACGCTGAACGGATAATGCCTCGGATCCTCTAGGTGAGGGTCCTAGCAACAGTATCCCTGGGGACTTGAGCGCGAGGAAGAGTAGTGGGGACAGGAGGGGATGCCGCAATATGAACAGCATTCTCCTCGTCACCACTATGTACTAGCGGTGAGAAGCGCCCTCTCTGGACTGCGTCGATCTCAGGGGCGATAACAACATCGGGAACTGGGGTATCTACTCGTCTACGTGACTCCCGCTGTAAGGGAACCATCCTCTGCTGAACTGGCTCCTACTGAGCCACAGAATCTGCCATCCGCTGGACTGCTGCATCGGATGCCGCTAAACGCAATCTCCTATTCCTATTCCTCCTAGCCCTTCTCCCAAGGCCAGAGGTGGAGGAAGAGGCTACATCAGTACCCACAGACTGTACTGGAGGAACATGAACTACTAACTGAGGGAGTGTCGGTGTCTCCTCAGCAATCTCAGGGTGAGACAACCGGGTGAAAACAGAAACCCGACAAGTAGGAGGCGGAGGAAGCTCGGCCTGAGCAACCCTCTTCCTCGAAGTGGAAGGAGAAGGGGAGACCCGAGCACGAGCAGCCTCTACCAGAATGACAGGTAAAGGAACTGCTACTAGCTGCCGGCGCTGAGGGGTCGGGGCTATACGAAAAACAGGAGCGACAGGCGCTGGCCGCCTGATCGCTGGACGAATAGGGTGAAAAGGGAGTGGCCTAGGCACTGGCTGCCTAGCCACCGAGCGCACTGGCTGCGCACGAACAGCAACAGGACGAGCAGGTGCCCGGGTAGGTTGCCGAGCTACTAGTCGTCTGAACGGTCGCATGGCTGCGCGTCCTCTCCTCTGAGGGGGAGAGAATGCAGCAGCCTCGGAGGGGGTCGGCCCGCCCAAAGTGACGTACGCCGAGTCGGTAAAAGAACCGAAGGTGATTCCCCCTGCAGGTGGGCTTGACAGCAGGGACTCAGGGAGTGTCACCCGCGAGTCAGAGCCAAAACAAAAAGTAACTGAAGGGCCGGAGTACGCCATTGCACTGTCTGTTAACACAAATTGTAACAATTAGCATAAAACAAAACCACCGAAAGGAACGAGAGAGAAAGGGACGGAATAGCCTGTAAAGACCAGAAGAGGAAGAACCTAACTAAAGAACACTAAACCCGGAGTGCACACAAAGGAGGATAAATTAACATCCGAAGATGGAGAGAGAAACCTGTTCCACCGTGGTCGCCAAAAATCTGTGAGTCTCCGAAAGGATTCCGCTCATGTGGTTCGAATGCAAAGGGTACGATCACACTATCCCGTAGGACAAAATGGTCGTACACCTTTACACCCGACACAAGCAGGCCAATGGAAGAGCAGATGGAGTCATGTATACGATTAGCCATGGAGGATAGCGGAATTCACCTACCAACCTCGATGGGTAATAATATACATAACCCAAAAGTTCACGAGATTTCCCCCATTCGATACATCAGCTCGAATGGGGTTTATTTGATTGTGGGGATCGGTTTCCTACGGGCGCAAGCCCCCGTAGTTAATTACATCTTAGAACTTGATCTAAGAAAACTCTCGATTAGGGATGTGAGATTATCTTCTTGAATGGGTTTAGTGTAAGGGCAAATTCTAGGCTTTCCTAATCAAAGACAAAGAGTGTCACAAGTTGGCTCAATCAATCACACATCGTTCATTCAACACCCGGCCGGTCTAAAGAAGACAAAACTGGAGAAAAGAAAGAGGCCACGCATTCAAACAAGCATGAGAGAAAGAGGGAGGCGGCGTCATCTGTGTGACATGGATAGGTAGGATTTATAGTCTCCGAAAGAATGGAGAACTTACCCACCAATAAGGTGTATAGAAGTACACTTGTACCCTCCACCTTTAGACCATAAATCTATAAAAGATGTAGTGTTGTACACAAAACACTAACATCTATGACCTAACTAATGCAGTCCTGGACTTATTCCTTGCCTCACAAAGAAAGCCAGCTAAAAACCTCCTAATCGTATAAAATCCATGCTGTCCGGTCTGTATGAGAGATGGGTGTGTAGTTTAGACACTGAAATTGGGATCGACAACTAAAGAAATCCCTAATTGATCCCACACTTACGAGTGGTATGATGCTCCTAAAACTAATGCAATTAAATCTTAATTTTAATTAGTTACTAATGCAATTTATGCTGATTAAAGTTTCCAAATCAGATATGTATGAATTCTAAAAAGGCTTTATAAAATAATTTTTGAATGACTAAACTTCCCTAAGTCCGGCACTTCATCCTCATAGGCCAGATTATCCGGACTCTACCCGCAGGCAGGGAAATTTGTCTAATATTAGAGAGAATGCGTGCATGCACCCCCGGACGATTCCGGCTATTCCCTAAAATCGTTATGGTTTCTATGTGAATTAATCTTAAAATTTTTATTTAATAATTACGAGTAAAAAAATTATTATCCCTAAAGAGCCTAACGGTCAGACACAAGCACATGCAAGAAAGAAACCTATAAAAAGCATGCCGGTTCTACTACGCAAACAAAGTAAGTAAATCACAACACAGAAATAAATCCCACGAAAAAGAATGTCCATGGCAAGTGCCATACAATATTACATCACATAGTACAGTAAGTAATGGTGGCCGGGCTCCACCGACAACAACCAGGAAACGACGCAAATCTTAAAATAAGGCATTTTTATATTTCTTCAGTCTTCTTCTTCTCTTCCTTGATTCGTCTTTGGATCGTCTTCGTTCTTCCTTCTGGCTCCTCGTAGTGAATACTCCAAAAGGATGCCCAAATGAAAAAGGAAACCCCCTTGTAGGGGTTTACTTTTCCCTTTGGACTCCTATATCTTTAAAATGCCTTATTTTAATGATTTTCACAATTTACTACATCTCAAATACATTACATCAGAAAAAGAAAAAAAATTCTAGACTCTCCTGCAGGGGTTATCCTAAGCAGTTATAATAAAAATTTCACCCAAGCAGTTATATATGTAAATTAAAATGCGCACATCAATTACTTGGCCGTGCTTTGATTATTGGGGGCTAAGCAGCTGAAGCGGATACCTAAAGCAGTTTTAAATGATTATTAATTTTTAGCCCACTTTTAGCAGCATTATATGAGCACGGCCACCTGCAGGAAAACAGCATTAGTATGAAAGAGCATGCCTAACCTATGGGTATTCTAACGTAACAACCACAGTGCAGAAAGAAAAGCTAAAACAAAGCAGTACAAAAATGATACAGCAGAAAAGCTACAACAGGTAGCAAAAACAACAACCAGCACCCGAATCACATGCAGAGCGTCACAACAAAGTATAGAAAAGTAAAGCAGAACAACAACCTAACCTAAAGCTAATAGTCGTGTCCTAGTAAACTCATCTATGTGTGTGTCGGCTGTGTGGTTTTGGTAGGTCCCATGTAGGATGATTTAGTTAAAGTTGTTTGTATTTTGTTTGTTGAAAGAGGCTAAAGAAGTTTGGTTAAAATTCAAATCTTAATATTTTGGGATTGATTTTAGGATTCTTTTGTTTTAGTGTTTGATTAACCACCACCTTTGTTTCACACCGATGCCGTGAGGTTTATTTCACCCTCCTTGGGGCTAACTTAATAGCCTCGTAGGCCTGGGTTACCTAGTGATAATTAACTTTGTTGGTTTATTTTAATTTGTTATGAAAAGAAAAAGAAAAAGGTAAATTAAATATTTTATTAATCATATTTGTTGATTGATTTTAAAAATTATACTAAGGTTTGACATTTATAAGTATCTTATCCTAATGAATTTTTAATTTAAAATTTGATCTCCTAATTAAGTCTACCTCTTTTAAATCTTAGGTGGGTTAAAAGTTAATTATTAGATTGATTGAATTGATTTAGGCTTATGTTTTAAGTTTATAATTTAATAGTTACAAATGTTAATAAAAACTTACTTAAAAGTTAAGTGTTTTAATTTAAGAATTAGATTAAAGTTGGTTGGTTGATTATTAGTAGATTAAAGAAAATCAAAATCTAGGAAAACGTGTCACTAGGTTTTTGTTTTAAAGTCTCTATCCTATAAGGAACTTACACCCTAAGTCTATGTTTTCTAAGGCTCGGTCCTTAATTTTTGTCCTTAGATGTCACTAGTGTCGTAGGACTAAAAGTGTCATTCTTCTTCTAATTCCTAAGACTTCTACACGGATGTCATAGGATTTTAGGGATCTAAATAAGAAAAACAAAAGCAATCCTAGATATAATTGAAGTTTCTAAGGCCCTAAGGGAAGGAGGCGTACAATCATCTAGGCCCCTAAAGGTTTTCTAAGCTTTTAGTAAACATACAGCACCGGGGGCTACGACCCGGTGGTTCCGCCCGTAGCGCCCCTACCAGAATGGTAGGGACGACTGATGCTCGGATCCGATTGTCCTAGCTCCTTCTCCAAATGCTCTCATGCTCCTTGTCCATTGCTTTCCAAAAGGTGCCTCGCATGTCATAGAAGAAAGAGGGATTAGAGCAGTTCTATAAGCAGTTAATAATATGAAAGAGAGAAAATGTAAGGAAAGAGGAAGAACGTACCTTTTAGTTATTTGTTGAGCTACTTGTTTTTTAGGTTCTCCTCATTTTATAGGTGCGTAGTGTCAAAACACGAAAGAAACAATGTGGAAAGCTAACGGCGAAGCAAAAAGAGACCAAATGCAAAAGAAAGAAAGAGAACGAAAAATCGAATACGAAAAAGGGATGTAGGCATTGTTGTTTTGGACACACTTCTTTAAAGACAAGTGCATCCCAAAGCAACAACTAATGCCCTTTAATGTTCCCACAATCCAAATGAGGCACTTGATATTTTTAAGACCTCTACCCACAACACGCTACAAACAAAACCTATATCAACTAATGGGATGCAAATTCCCAATTCTAAATCCAAACTAAGAATCTCTTTTGTTTTACATTTCGCCCCGAAATTCTATATTTATTCTTCTTTTAGAAACTAACACTAAAGGGATCTAATTCAAATAATTAAGAACTATCCTACTCCCAAAAGGACACTAGAGGCTTTCCAACCTAAAGCTCCCTAATACCTCAAACTCCAAAATCCATCCTGTAGAAAGAGACTTCAAGGGAATCTAACCTAAAACTTCCTAAAGTCTAAACCTCAAAATTCATCCTTAGCAATAACCACCAAAAGATTTTAATTCCAATAGGAAAGCACTAACTACTCCCCCAAAAGACACTAAGAGGTCTTTCTACACACCTCCAATCATCAAATTATACCTTTCAAAATAATTTTCAAGGACCTCCCAAATGGGCTACTACACAAAATTCTACAAAAAAAAGAAATATACCAAAGTCTCTTTTCTTTTCATTTTTGTTTTGGCACAAAAACTCTTCAAAAATCCTTCACCAAAATCCCCTATTTTGACACAAAATTCTACCCAAAACAACCCACAATCAAGCGCCTCTCCCTTCATTTGGAGTGGGGTAGAAAACATAAAGCTTTCCAACGAGAAGGTTTTATAAGAACCTCTCATTGTAAAGCACTCGTCATAAAAAATTCACAAGATGAAAACGCATAAAATTTCAACACAAGCCGATTCGCAAAACTCATAAAACAAAACTTCTCGATGCAAAACAACTCTTAAAGCCCTTTTGTAAAATTTACAACCATAGAACGATTCACAAAACATTTCAATACGAAATAATTCATAAAACCTTCCAAATCATCCTCATTCTTTTTTTTATTTTAAACAAAGAAATACAAGCAAAAAGATTATTCAATCTCGCCAACCCAAACTTTATAGAAATCTAGAGATCCACAAATACATGCTACTCTAGATGCTAACGGAAGAAAAAATCATTTATAATAAAGCAAACTAATCTCCAACCATAAGTACACAAACCATCATTGCTAATCATATATGTAATATTGAGAAAATATTTGTAAGTTCAAACTTCTCCAAATATGAAAATAGGTGAATACTTATATGGCGTTAAAATGACAAGTGTAATTGCAAGCAAGAGAAACGAGAAACCTATGCTTTCATGAGATAAATTAGGGAAAATAACTACATAATCATTCAATCTTTTCCTCTCTTTTATGTCCAATCATGAATGAATAGAGGTAGAATTGCATAGCGTAAGACTTTTCCAATCCAACATTTGAGCTATATGTACTTATCAAAAAGGAAGAAATGATTTTCAATAATAGATAGACCTTTGAAACCTTTTCAACATAAGACTTGGCTCAACTCTTAAAGCTTAATGTAGAGAAAATTTCCATGCTTCAGGCTAACAAACATATGAAAAGATCTTCCCAAATCAAAATTCCATTCCCAAAAGAGGGAGAGGGGTTGGGTCTGGCGTCGAGGTGTGCGTGAGATCCAGAGAGCCAGAGCAAGGGGGGAAGTTCGGGGAAGAAGAGAAGACTGAGAGCGGGAGAGGCGTGAGAGAGCACGGGCCAAGGATCAAGAAGACTCCAGTCGAAGGCTGCTCTCGACTTTCTAAACGCTCTACTTCGCTCGAGAGGCCAGAATAGCTCTCCGACAGTCTGTTTCTTCGTAAAGTCATTTGAGTCCATTGCTCGTTTGAGGTTTCACGCGACTGGCATCTGTGGCTGCGGCAGAATTCAGATTTTGGGGCAATCTGAACCGTCGAGATCATTACCTGATACAGAAAATAATTTCAAAAATATTTAAAAAGTCAAATGGCTTTTAGTTGAATCGTATCAGGCCGAATCAGATTAAACAGGCTGAGATTGGGCTAGATTCGAGTCCAATCCTGACTCGATTCGAGTCAATTTTGGTTCGAGCCGGCGCGATGGATTAATTAGCCAAAATTTGGTTCAAAATAACGATCAATTTAAAGGAAATTAGGTACGACGCTACGAAATCAAACTAAACGAGTATAATTGTGCACATTCGAGTCCGATCCGGCTCTAGTCGGGTCGAGTCGAGCTCGAATTAGGCTCGATGAGGTCCGATTAAATCGATCAAAAGGGCTCGAGCATATGTTTGAGTCAAAATCGAGGTCAACAAACGGACCCCCAACATATGCGGAGAACAACGAGTGAACCGTATATGTTGGCGTTGACCTTCCTAACTCTAGGAAGATACAACCTTAAGGTCAACCGAGGAAAATCACTAAGAAAATGCAATCAACTAATGAGAACCAAATCAATAAAGCGAGTGAACAAGTCAATTATCCACCCAACCAAAGTGGGAGGATAGGACAAAGAAAATCCCATGCTCACATGAGCAAAGTCGAAGTGAAATCTCAAAGAACCAAATAGAATTCAACAATCAACTACGACAAATATCCAAGATGATGCGGAAAGAAGAGAATTAATTGGAAATCATATCAAATAGCCAATTCATAATCAAATGGAATAGAGTAAAGGCGAACACAAAAAGTCCACAAGAAGCACTCTACTATCACTGGCGCATATGCCACGGCGATAAGAAGAGGAAAGGACACTCTACTATCACTGGCGCATATGCCAAGGTGATACGAAGAGGAAAGAAAACTCTAATATCATCGGGCGCATATGCCGCGACGATAACAAGAGGGAAAGTACACTCTACTACCATCGGGCGCATATGCCGCGACGATAAGAAGAGAAAGAGTACACTCTACTACCGTCGGGCGCATATGCCACGACGATAAGAAGAGGAAAGGGTACACTCTACTATCGTCGGGCGCTTATGCCGTGACGATCAGAAGAGGAAAAGAACAACACTCTACTATCATCGGGCGCATATGCCGCGATGATCAGAAGAGGAAAAGTACACTCTACTACCATCGAGCGCATATGCCGCGACGATAAGAAGAGGAAGAGGGTGGTGAGGAATGCCTCCCAGGGACTCTGTCGGGCTCTCTCAACCAGAAAAATTGTTTTTTCTAAAAATTAAAAAGTAGATAATTGTGTTTTCTAAAAATTAAAAGTATATTGTCAAACAGTGGAGAGTAACCCTCAGGTGTGTTTCGGTTTCCAAATATAGCCATCAACATTAATAAAAAAGTAGTCTAAACTTATGATTTTGAAACAAAGCTCTGATACCACTTGTTGAAACTTGTTCAATATGAATTAGGTTGTTAAACCTAAGCTTATGTCCCACGGCTAACCAAGAGGGGCGGTGAATTGGTATTTTAAAAATTAAACCCTCTTTTGAGTATTTTAAACCGAAAATAAACTTTAATGAATTTTTGTAGAAATAGTTTTTCAACCACAATTTTTTAAAATAGAAAAAGAAGAAAATAAAAAGTAGTAAAAATAAAAGACTCAATATTTATAGTGGTTCGGTCAAAACCAGACCTACATCCACTCCCCAGGGGCATCCACCGAGTATTGCACTAATACCAATAGTGTCTCTCCTTTTACACCCACAGTAAGGCGGAGAAGCCTTTACAAAACTATTTCCACCCCTACCCGGTGCGGCAGAGAACCGTCGTCCTTTTACACTATCCCCAATGTTGGCAGAGAACTGTTCATCCTTTCACACTCTCCTAGTGTGGGCAGAGAACTCTTTGTCCTTTTACACTCTCCTAGTGTGGGAAGAGAACCCTTCGACTGTTCACACTCTCCTAATGTGGGCAGTGAACCCTTCGTCTGTTCACACTCTCCAAGTGTCGGCAGAGAACCAGATCTCCTTGATAGATCTCCTCACAAGAAATCTAGAAGGAAGAAAGAAAAGAGTGAAGTAATCACAATTCAAAAGTAAATATTCTTACTTTTAAACTCCAAGTGAAGCCTTCACGCTCCAGTAGCAAGAATCCTCCTTCGAACACTCTCTCATACTCTCTCCTTGACTCTTCTTTCAATAGGCACGAAGATTAGCAGGCAAAAAGATTTGGTGGCAGTCAAAACTTGGACCTTATATAAGAGATACAAGAAAAACAGTCCAAAAACTGCAAATATTCAAGTCAATATGAAATGGATCGTCCCATATGATCGTGGATCGTCCTGGACGATTTTACTTAAAGTGTCAAAAATGATCCTAATGAATATTGGTATGAACTGTGTTCGTACACGATCATCATCTCGTCGCACTAAGTTCATTCGGACAAACAATTATTTCATAGGTCGGTTCCCAAAAACTGCAGAACGCTGCCAAAATTTTTAGAGTTGATTCACTTCTTCCTGGGACGATTTCAATTTTGTTTGGACAAAATTTTGTAGAGAGCAACTCATCCTGGCATGATTATTAATTTCATCTAGATAAAATTTTTACAGAGAGCAATTCGTCCTGGAACGATTTCAATTTCGTTTGGAGGAAATTTTTACAGAGAGCAATTCGACCTGGCACGATTATGAATTTTGTCTAAATAAAATTTTTACAGAGAGCAAGTCATCCTGGGATGACAATGACTTGATCCTGGACGATCAGAACTTAGAAAAAATTTTCTTACAACCCTGTTCGTTCCATTGCTCTTACGAGGAGATAACTGACCTGATCGTCCTATACGAATTTTATTCGTCCCGTACGATCAGTACAAAATTTTAAAGATATCTTTAAGTGTGTGTGTGTTTATTCACTCAATTACAATCACTCCCTTTTAAACTTAATTCAAACAAAAATTACAAGATTCAAAATACAAGATATCTCATGCTGAATTTGTGGAGTTCGATTTTCCTGAAATATTAGTACACACAAGAGCCAAAACAAATTTTCCAAAAAAGTCTTAAGAGATAACTACACATAAAATAATAATATTTGAAATCATCAAAACTATATAAGATGTAAGAATGTAAAACATGCAAATAGCAACTCTCTTAACAAAACTCCCCATGAACACCCCAGCATAATACAAAGAAACTACGCAGGATAACCATCAGCCCCCAGAAACGGGGATGAAGAAAAACCGTCAAAAATTGGACCTTATATAGGAGAGATAAGAAAAATCGTCCAAAAACTTCAAATATTCTAGTCAATATGAAATGGATCGTCCCGTATGATCATGGATCGTCCCGTACAATCGTGGATCGTCCTGGACTATTTTACTTAAAGTGTCAAAAACAATCCTAATGAATATTGGTATGAACTATGTTCGTACATAATCATCGTCCCGTACGAACTCGGTTCGTCCGGATGAACAATTATTTCATAGATATGTTCCCAAAAACTGCAGAACGCTGCCAAAATTTTCAGAGTTGATTCACTTCATCCTGGGACGATTTCAATTTTGTCTGGACAAAATTTTTACAGAGAGCAACTCATCCTGGCACGATTATTAATTTCATCTAGACAAAATTTTTACAGAGAGCAATTCATCTTGGGACGATTTCAATTTCGTCTGGATGAAATTTTTACAGAGAGCAATTCATCCTGGCATGATTATGAATTTCGTCTGAATAAAATTTTTACAGAGAGCAAGTCATCCTGGGATGACAATGACTTCATCCAGGATGATCAGGACTTAGAAAAAATTTTCTTACAACCCTGTTCGTTCCATTGCTCTTACGAGGAGATAACTGACCTGATCAACCTGTATGAATTTTGTTCGTCCTGTACGGTCAGTGCAAAAGTTTTAAGATCTCCTTAAGTGTGTGTGTGTGTGTGTTTATTCACTCAATTACAATCACTCCCTCTCCAACTTAATTCAAACAAAAATTACAAGCTTCAAAATACAAGATATCTCATGTTGAATTTGTGGAGTTCAATTTTTCTGAAATGTTAGTACACACAAGAGCAAAAATAAATTTTCCAAAAAAATGTTAGGAGATAACTATACATAAAATAATAATACTTGAAATCATCAAAATTATATAAGATGTAAGAATGTAAAACATGCAAGTAGCAACTCTCTTAACAAAACTCCCCATGAACACCCCAGCATAATACAAAGAAACTACGCAGGATAACCATCAGCCCCCACAAATGGGGATGAAGGACCCCCCCCCCCCCCCCCCCCCCCCCCCCCCCCCCCCCCCCCACACACACACACACCAGAAACACAATAAACAAAACAGACATAAAAATAAAGCATCAAGCATGACGAATATAAGGGAGTCCCAGTTTATGCAAAGAAACCATGCCTCTAAGAAGAGTAGGCAAATTGTTCTGAGGATGTTCCTGAAAGATACCACTTCGAGCACCAAAATTAGTCAGCCAATCAGCACAGGCGTTACCTTCACGATAAATATGGGAAATAGTAAAACTCAAACTAGCAAGAGCCATATTGATTTTTCTGATAATGTAAAAATCCTAAAGACAACCAACAGAAATCACATGAATGAGTAGTTTAGAATCCACCTCAATGTTAACATTATGAAAACCAAATTTCATGCACATATCTAAACCACTATACAAAGCCATCAGCTCAACCGTTAAAACAGAGCAAGGCAACAGGGGATCAGAAAAAACAACAAAAGGCTTGCCAATATGATCTCTAATAATACCTCCAATACCAGCATTAGTAGCACGGACAGAGCCATCCGTGTTCAATTTAACACTCGAAGCAATAGGTTTGATCCACCTCACAATACGAACCATCTTTCTCATATTAGTAGAACCATTAAGCATTCCAAAGTGATTAGCAAGCAGATGGCAGTTAATAAAATGTTTTTTAGAAATAAGATTAACAGAAATTAAGTACAAAATTTTATCCCTCACATTAGAAATAATCTGGTTAGCATACATTTTTATCTCGTTATGCTTAGAATCATTCCTACCTTTCCATAGGTACCAATTAATCACAATAGGTAGTAAATTTTGGATAGGCCTTTGCTTTTAAAAAACCATATATTAAGAATGCCAGCCAAATCACAGTTATCATTGAAAGTGTTAAAACCAGCCAAATTAAAAAAATGTTGCCAAACTCTTCTAGCAATGACACCATTCACAAACACATGTTGTATGCTCTCAGTATTAAAACAACATTGATATTTAGAAGGAAAGCTAAAGCCTTTTTTCCACAATAGGTTATCAATTGGCAAAAAACCTTTAAGGCACCTCCAAGTTAAAATAGAATATGAGAGGGGGTATGTTGTTATGCCAAAGAGAGTTAAATAAAGGAGAGTTTTCACCTTTGAATCTAAAATTCTCCCACACCTTTTTGATATTGAAATTACCAGAAGAAGACAGCTTAAATAAAATTTTATCCGTTTGCTGTAATTACAAAGGAATTTGCAAAAAATTTTCAATAATATCATTGGGGACAACCTCCTCAAGTTTATAAATATCCCAATTCCCATTTTGAATAAAATCCTTCACTTTGTTGTTGACAATGGTATGGGTATTATGATAATTGTCAATTGATAAAGAACCCAACCAGTTGTCTTGCCAAAAGAAGACCTCCCCATTGCCAATACCCCAACGGATGTTCTACTCCGTTTCCCATTTAATTTTGAAAAGACGTTTCCAAACCAGAGAATCATAAGCTTTGAAATGGCATGATAAGGGATTAAGATTCTTATAATATTTAGCAAACATAAGTTGGGCCCATAAACTATTTTGAGATCTAAAAGAAAACCAAAGTTTATGAGAGAAAGCATGGGCAGTATCCATAATAGACTTGCAACCAAGAGAGCCTTCATTAGAATTACCACAAATTTTTTTCCAGGACGACCAATTGATACAATTCTTGTTGTTGGTAGCCCCCCAAAAAAACTTATTTATCATTTTCTCCATTTTCAAACAAACCGAGGATGGAGCTTTCATCGTATGAAAAATAAATATAGGAATTGAGTTTAAAACACTTTTGATCAAAATTAGTCTACCACCAAAAGAAAGAGAATTCGAAGACCAATTAAGTAATTTTTTTCGAAAGATAGTAAAGATATTTTCAAACAAAAAAAGCTTTTTCCTATCTTTAAAAAGGGGCGTTCCAAGATATTTAATAGGAAGTAAAGTCTAATTGAAACCACAAACTCTTTTGATCATACTTACTCTATTGCTATTCACATTAATATCGGTAATAAAGTTGCTCTTCTCCTTACTAATAGAGATACCACTTATACTCTAGAAAGAATAAAGAAATTTAGTAATAATTTTAACATTTTTTATCAAGGCATTCAAAAAAATAATAAAGTCATCAGCAAAGCTAAGATGAGTAACCAAAAAACCCCAACAGTATGAAAGGTAAGCATAGGGTAACTTCTATAAAGATTCTCAATACCTCTGGACAAATATTCCATAGCAATAATAAAGAGAGACGGAGATAAACAATTTCCTTGCCTAAGGCCATGCTTGGAAGGAAAAAACCATGATGATTACCATTGATGATAACAGAGAAAAAGCAATTTTCTATACTATTCTTGATAAGCCTAATAAAATTTTGATTAAAACCAAATAGATGTAAAATTTTGTAGAGAAAGTCCCACTTCAAGTTGTCATAGGCCTTAGTAATGTCAAGTTTAAAAATAATGTTGCCTCCAATGCCTTTAACATTAAGATCATGAACCATCTCATGGGCCAATAAAATGTTACCAAAAACACTTCTGCTTTACACAAAGCTAGTTTGGTTGATGGAAATAATTCTAGGTAAAATGAGAGAGAGTCTAGAAGCAATGATTTTAGCCACCAATTTAACTTAGAATATTCTAACATAATTTTTCTCCATGAACAATAGATTGTGAATTAATATATAATTCATCTACAATATATATATAAATATATATATATATACATATACATACGTGTGTTTGTTTGTGTGTCTGTGTGTGTGAAATTTCATATTCCCTTTTTGTTGCAAATGAGAAATTGAGTTGGTATGAATAGATTTTGATCATCTTAGTTATAGTTCATGATTATTCAGAAATATATTTAGTCAAGAAATAAAACAAAAAATTCCATCACTTAGAGCCTACAGACTAAGATTTAAAATTGGTAGCCAATGATCTAGCTGAAAAATATTTAAGCATTGAGGCTGTCAATACAGGCTATTAGAAATTCTATGGCTCTGGTATGTCAATTTCTATCATTAGAATGTTCCTTATTTCTTGTAGTAATATAAATCATAATTAAAAAGCAGAATCTTTGATTGATCGATTTCATACTAGACAAGCATACATATATAAAGGCAATAGAAAATAATAAAGGAAATAGAATAAATAGAATATTCTCAATAATAAAAAAATTATTACATGAACAAACACTACATATTCTAATTATTAATATATGGCAATGACTAATTCAAATAGCTCTATTTGGTTGGAGGAATTTGAAATTTATGAGTATTTTTAATATAATGTAAATTAAAATCATATATTTGAAAAACTTTTTAGCTTTTTAATTTCTTGTAATAAATTTTATGAGTTGTTTTTTATTTGGTTACTTACAAATTAAAACTAATATTTGAAATACACTCATTACTAACGATGGGGATGGTGGGTGGAGTGATGGGCTTATGGTGGTGGTGGCGACAATTGTAATGGTTGATTGTGACGATAGCGGTGTTGGCAGTGACCAATAACAAAATTAGTGGTGGTGTCTTGCCATTACTTTAGGTGAAGCTTCACATTTTAATGAATTTAAAATTCACCAAATGAGATGAGTTCTAAATATATTGAAATGAACTAAGTGAGAAATTTGAAATATCTTAAAAAATTATTCTGCATTTGCTTTTCTTTCAATGGCCAAGAATTAAAATTCATTTTCATTTGGTTTAATTTCTACTATCAGTACTTGGAACCAAATTGCAACCCTTGAATAATTTTAACAGTTTAAACATAAATAATTAAAATGCTCCTTCAAAAATAATGAGTTGAAGAACACATAAAATCAGCCATTAATGTTGATGAAGGATAAAGGCTAGATACTGGTGTTGTAAACCAAAGAACATTATTCCATTAAAATGTTGTGCGACGTCAGTCAACATGCATTAGTGAGGGCAATTTGGAGAATATCTTTATATTGAGATATATGTGCAATAAACCTTATTATGCATGTGTTAATTTCTTGATTAAAGAAGGCAAATAAATATTATAGTTTTATTTTTTCTTGTCTTGAATTAGAAACTAACATGAGAAAATAATTAATGATTACAAGTATAAGTCAAATAGAACATTTTGTCATTGATTACAGACCAATATGTATTATGAGGAAAATAAGTTTAACAATCATTTACAAATCAAATTTTATGTAATGAAGCAAGTAAATATTTAGATTTAAATATATGACACTAATATAGGAATTAAAGGGCATTCCACTTAAGTTAAAGCAATTTGATAATTTAAATATGCTCAATTAATTGTGTATACTTGCATATGCTTCTTAGGTACTTAGCAGGTGTAACACCCTAGGGCTTAAGAGAGAAATTTAAACCTACTTTTTTATACTTCTAAGTTTATTATTCTTGAATTTATATACACCAAAGTCAACTAATCATCAAGAATATGTAAAATAAATACCAGAGTGCGCAACTCATAGATTCACATCACAAAATAATCATTTACAAAAGTTCACATTACAATGGCTTCAAATAAATAATTAATCTAAGAGCACCCAAAATTCAATTGGTAAATTAAAAAGCTGTGGGTTTTTAGTGAGAGAAAGTGAATTTTCAAAAATTCATTTGGCGTCCGGAGAAGAAGGCAATGATGGCGGCGGATGATCGCCGGCCTAATGCCGGTGGTTTTCCTAAAGGAGATCGTCGATCCTCTTCTGAGAAGAAAAAACAATTTATGGGTAATAAATATCCTCCTATATTCGTAGATGCAACTATAAGAGTTCTGGCTAAGTCTGAGAACACTACAGGAATTCATCTATTACTGGTGGAATTTTTTGGCGATTTTTCGACGGATTTCCAGCGGTCAATTTCCTGTTGGCATTTCCGGCGGCTTTTTAAAATCTCCGACGGATTTTAAATAATTTAACTAAAATGATTAAAATTTTAACTATTTAAATTTTTTAACAAAATTATTAAAACAAATTAACTAATTTAAGTTAACTATTTCCTTAATTTAAGTAAAAAGATTTAAATTAAATTTTATTATTTAAATTAATTATATTTTTCAATAACTAGTAAATTTAAAAGTAATTTAATTAATTATTAAGTTAATAATTTGTTTTAATTAGCATTTATTTTAATTAATTAACATTCTTAAATTAATTAGTAATTATTATTTTTAAATTAATTATTAATTTTTTATTTTCAAAATAAAATTAATTAATTAATTTAATATAAGTTTATAATTTTGTGTTATCATATGGTTTAAATATAAAAAACTTACAATTAAATTGTATTTTCCTGTCTAGGAATCTAGTTTGTTGTTTTAAAATTTTCTTAAGTAACCTGAGTTCAAATCCCATGAGCTGCAGGCATGCGGGCAGAGATGGCGGGCTTCGGGCAGGAGGCGGGCAGCACGAGCTTGGTTTCTGGCAGCGCGGGAGAGACTTCGGTCAGTGCGGGAAGGCACGCGGGGCTTCGCGCAGCTGGATGGGGCAGGCGGACAGTGCGGGCAGGATTTCGGGAAGCTGGGCGGGCAGTGGGGTTGCCTCCGGGCAGAACGAGAAGGCAGGCGAGGCGTCGGGCTGCTAAGCAGGCATCTTGGGCGACTTAGCAAAGCCATTTTTTTTAAAATAATGTTTTTTATTTTTCTGACGGCTTAATTCAGCTGGATAGCCGCCGGAATAATTTACTGCCAAAAAAATTTTCCTATGCGGTTTTTACCGGTGGAAATTTTGCCACCGGAAAACCGCCGGTAAATTATAAAATCACCAAAAAATGATAAATTTCTACCAAAAAAGGCCACCAGTAATATGTGATTTTGCTATAGTAGAGTAATAGAGCGCGATATTCATCCATTTATGCTAAACCTTTGGTAATTAACGAAGGTGACCTTTTAAATGTGAAATTTGATTAGGTGATTGGAAAGGGGAAGAGTTTTATGATGTATGAAGAGGTTTCAAAGAATGTGGAAGTTCAAAAATTTCAAAATTTCAATTTTACTGTTGTCGCTGAATAAGTTCAGAATTGATTAAAGATTGGTGGAACTCTGGATAAATGAAGATAATTATGTTAACAAAGATGTTGTGGCTGGAGGCAACGAAGAGCTTGGAGACATGGATATGGTTCATCAATGTGTATTGGGGGAAAGAGACTTGGCAGTTCTGGATGTAACAATAGCTGGAGACAATTCAATGAACGAACCATCTGGGAATGGTTTGCCAAATGTTTAGCACAAAAAAAACTCACAAAAGAATTTCTGATTTAGATTGGGATTTTTGAAATTGTATTTCTGATGATGGGATGATAGTAAAACTCTGTGAAGAGAAGGTATTGGAAAACACTAAAAGTTTGCAGAATGCTTTGGTGGTTAAGGTATTTGGAGAGAACATACCACAGTTCATCGTTAATGCTGAACTCAAGAGGCAGTGGTCACAAATTGGTAAGTTTAATCTTACTTGGCTTCGAAAGGGCTGGAGCTTATGTGTATTTAAGGATAAAGAATCCATGGACATGGTGCTTGCAAATGGTCCTTGGTATGTGAAAGGAAATATTATTGGTGTTAAAAAATGGAACCAATCTTTCTCTCTGAATTCATTAAAGGGATTGACAGCACCTGTATGGATAAGAATGCATGTATGTTTGTAGGAGTGCTTCTAAGATAGGGAAATAATATTTAATTGATGAAAATATGTTTCAGTGGGGAAGACATGAATTTGCCTTGATTTGTGTCCACATTCACCTAGAAGAATCTCTACCTCTTGGTGTGTACGTAGAGGGAAGCTCAGGAAGGTTTTTTCAAAAATAATTGAATACGAAAGGATTCCTAATATTTGTTTTGGTTGTGGTAAGATTGGTCATGACCAAGACATTTGTCCTGAGAAGGTTGTTGGATTGGCTTCAAAAGTTTTGAAAGAAGTGGATTACAATGTTAGAAATCAAGTTTAGATCGAGTTAGAGATAAGATGGCTTAAACAGGTTCAGGAGAGGATAATGTTTATGGGCTCTAGATTCATGTGAGCTATGGAAGGAAGAATTTTAAGGGAGATGGATTTCGTGGAAAGAAGACTTGTTGGGATAGAAATAAAAATAAGTGTAATGCTACTCAATTGTCATGAAAAGAGTTCAAGTTAAAGATTACTAATGTTTCTAGAACGTCTGATGGCAATAATGAGGAAGAGCCTGCAGTACTAGATGTCTCAAAACAGGTTTTGAACATGAATTTGAAGATGAAAGCGGCTGGGGAAAATCCTGTAGTTAATAAAGAGGTGAAAAAGTTTTCAGTTCTTAATAACTTGACTGAGGAAGGGGAGTTGGTTGATGATGTGAATGCAGGAGATGATATTATTATTCTGAAAGAGACGGGCCATATGGAAGTTAGCAATTCTTGTTCATTGAAACTGGTGCATAAAGGAGGATGTTTTCCTAAGGCACAAGCTAGAAATGTTATGGAGGAATTCAAAGATGGTAGTTCTTCTAACATTAAAGTCAAACTTGCTAAGAAAATCAAAAGTCTTGGTCCTATCAAGTTGATGCCTAGAGGAAGGAAATTGGATGGTGAGGTAAAGGAGAAAGCGGGGAATTCTTCCCCTTTTGTTCTTTAATGGCTTCAATTTTATTTTGGAATTGTAGAGGAGCTAGGAAAAAGCAAGCTTCTCTATATTTGAAGGAGGTAGTTAGAGATAATAATGTGTTTTTTTTGGGGCTTTTGGAAACTAAAATTTCAAATTTCAGTAAATCTGAAATTGATGTACTCATTGGAAGTGAATGGAATTTTTTTCAAGTTCTAGCTAAAGGTCTTTCTGGAGGAATATTGGTTCTTTGAAAATTCCAGGTAGCTTCCTTTTCTCCGTTATTTTCTTCCAACCAAGTGGTTATAGGGGATCTTAATATTGTGAATATGGGAGTGTGGAAAATAGCTACGGTTTATGGTGGTAAAGAAGTGGTTCAAAGGCAATTACTTTGTGACAAGTTGGAGGAGTTCTGTTCTAGCAGTTATCCTATGGTGGTTAGAGGGAATTTTAATTTCATATTGTCTAAAGATGATATAAGAGGTTGAAGACCTTTTCGGTTTTCTCAGGGCTCAAGAGAGATGAGTTCTTTCTTGGTGAGAAGTGATGGTTATTGGACCCAGATTTACTTGGTGCATTAACAAGGATGGTAGTGCTCGAATATTAGAGAGGTTGAATTGGTGTTTTATTAATCCATCATCATTGAAGGCTAATTGATTAGTGTTGACGAATTTACCTAGGGTGGCATCGGATCATAGTCCCATCCTATTAAATTTCTTGGAAAATAACTTTTTTTCTGATAAGATTATAAGATTTGAAGAGGTTTGGGCATCTTATTCAGCTTCAGTAGGTGTGTTAAGATCAGCTTGGAATAAGAAGACTAGTGGAGACTTTGCAAAAATGCTAAATTACAAATTCTGTAGATCTTTAAAAGAACTTTTTTACTGGAGTAAAGAAAAGTATAGGTAGTATATAATATCAACAAAAATAGTTCTGAAATCAAAGATAATGGAGTTGCAATCTAAAGAGTCGGATGTTAGATGGTTGTCAGAAGATGAAATATTTCTCCTTCATTCATATATTAGTGAGCTGAATTCTGTATTGGCACGACTCAATACATGGTGGAAGTAATGATCTAAGGTCAAGTGGATGAAGGAGGTAGATACTAACTCTAAGTTCTTTCACTCTTTTGCTTTGGCTAGAAGAAATACAAATTGGATTTTTAAAATTAATGATGAATCTGGCTTGGTTATTGAAGATTCCAATCAATTTTTTTTTTTTAAGTTTCTTTAATGGAAAATGGAAGGAAAGGATTGGCTCTCTTAGTGGATGGCCAATTTCGAATAGTTTTATTGATAAGAATGATAGGAAGTTGTTATTCAAATAGCTATCAATGGAGGAGTTCGAGTTGGTGGTATTGCAAGATGGAGATAGTATTTCACCTGGCAATGATGGGATATCATATTCTTTCATTAAAACTTATTAGAGAATTAAGAATGATTGTTGGAATGATGTAAATCAATTCTTTATCTCAAGTACGATGAATTTTGATTGGAAAGAGACTCTTCTTGTACTTATTCCTAAGGTTTTGGAACCTGTTATACTGAGCCAATATAGGCCTATCAGCTTATACAAGTCAATTTATAAGGTGGTGGCTAGAATTCTATTAAACAAAATGAAATTGTTGGTGTATAAATTAATTTATTTGGGGTTATCATATACTTGTGGCACATGAGGTATTTTAAAACTTCAGGAACTCTCGATCCTCAAAAGGCTTGGTTTCATTTTAAGTGGATTTGGAACAAGCTTATGACAACATGAGTTGGAATACTCTAAGAAATGCTTTAAATTATTTTAGGTTTCTTAAAAAATTTTCTATGTGGATGATGGAATGTGTAGAGCATCCTATTTTTTTTTTTTTTATTATTAATGGTAAGATTTCCACTTGGATTCATGCTAAGAGCAGGTCCGACAAGGATGTCCTCTTTCACGATTTTTGTTTATTTTATGCTCACAATTGCTTACTAATCGATTGAAGCAAAATGATGAAGCTTTGGGAATCAAAATTGGTTACAATGTGCCAAAGATTTCTCATCTTTTATATGTAGATGACATCATTACTTTCTTTCATACCAATGTCAAGGAAGTGAAGGAAGTAAAACGAGTTTTTATCAGATTTCTTTAGCTAGAAAGGACAAAAAATTAATTTCGAAAAATCAGCAATGTTGTTTGGGAGGCATGTCAAAAGAAGAAGGAAAGTTATTGAAAGGATCATGGGATTTAAGGTGGTGAAAGAATTTTTGTATCTTGGAGTAAAAATGTCTTTTAGAAGGCCAGTAGCTATAGATTATCATTCCATAACCAAAAAAAGCACTAAAACTCATGGTTGTATGGGGTAGTAAGCAATTATCATTGTCAGGGAAGTTTTGGCTGAGTAAAAATGTGACGCTTTCAATTCCTAATTTTTATTGCACTTTCTCATTGGCTCCAAAAAGTACTCTTAGAGAATTATACAAGTTGTGTAGGGAATTTGTATGGAATAAAAAAATGGGAAATTGGGTTTGGACTATGTAAGCTAGACTAATCTATATAAACCAGTGTACTATGGTGGCAAAGGCCTTCGCTCATGTGTTAAGGTTGTGGGTGCTTTGAGAGAAAAATTAGCTTGGAAGGTTATTCAAGAAAGGAGTTCTTTGTTGTTCCAAGCTTTGAAACCTAAGTATGGGTTGCTACTTGATGAAGTAACGTATGGCAGAGGAACTTCATCAACTTGTAAAATCATATCAAGTGGTAAGAAAGCGTTGAGATATGTGGTAAGATGGAGAGTTGTAAATGGCTGTTCTATCAGTATCCTTGATAACATTTGGATATTGGATAAAAATTTGAGCTGTTGGACAACCTTTGTTTTGGTTCCATATTCATGGGAGGAAATGGTAGAGAATTTGATTTTAAATGGGGAGTAGAATATTTTGAAGTTACAACAGCTATTTGGAGAGGAACTTATTAAAATTATTCAATTGGTGGAGATTCACAGGGATAAGAATAATGATTATTTGGAGCTTATTCATCAAAATTCAAGATGTTCAATCTCTTCTCTGGTTTACAATACTTCGGTTATGTAGGAGTTGTAACGTGGTTATTGGAAATGCTTGAAGAAGGTCAAATTAAGATCCTGGGTAGAAGAATTTTGGCGGCAATTATTTAACAATGCAATTCCAGCCTTCACTTTTTTGTATCAGAGAAGAATTCAAGATGTGTATGGCTGTCCAAGAGGTTGCGATTTAACAGAAGATTTTGATCATATCACGGCAACTTGTGTGAAGATGAAGGAAGTCATTAATTGTTTGAACAAATGGGGATTTCGATTTCAGTTTTTTGATTCCTTTCAACAATGCTGTGAATGGATGGAGAGGTATTATAAAGCTCAAGGTTTTCTTATTAATATTTACTGTAATGCAGTCTATCTTACATGGAGATCTAGGAACAAACTTATTCATGGTGGTAAGGAGGATTGCTCTATGTTCATAGCTTCAAATGTTGTAAGTTATGCTTCCATTTCTTATATGTTTGATGGGAAATTGAGGCACTGGGGTACAAATCAGTCTTCTAGACTATTAGATCGTTGGTACCCTCTTCCTCCCAATTGGAAAAAAAATCAATGTTGATGCATCATTGTTACAATCATACAAAGCTAGAATTGGTGGTGTGGTCTGTGACAATGAAGGAAGATTTCTACTGGGATATGGTCATTCATGTATTCATTGGATATTGCAAATCTGGAGATTTTTTTTTTTCATTTTATAGGATAAATTAAAAAAGAGAGGATGGAAGACTACCATGGGATAATAATAAAAGGTGACAACTACAATGTTATCAAGTTCTTGCAAAGCCTGGGAGGCAAATGGAGAGATGAGCTTTTATTTTTTAAGAATCATAAGTTTAATAAGTAAGCTAACCTTTGTGCTAGATATGCTCTTTGTAGTGATTTTTGTTGGGAAGATTTTTCTTGTAATAAGGTTCCTCCTATGTTTCCAAAATTGTTAAAGGAGGAATCTAGTTATGGTAGCGGTTTGTAATTAGGTTTGCTTTGATTAATAATTTTGGCAGCTCTTTGTGCTTTTTTAAAAAAAAAAGGCTAAAAATAAAATGTAAAATAATTTGGGTTACAAAATCAAAAGTGCCTACTAAACTAGACTTCCTTGCTCCCTATTTAATTAGACCTACTCAACAAAACCTTTACCTTGCCTGAAATGATATAACAATGGAGTGAGTATATAACTCAATAGCTCAACCCCATTTACCATGACAAAATTAAATTCATAATATTGGAAGAAACTAAAACAAAATCTTAAGAAACTATTTCACTTAAAGTTTTAGGTATACAAATGTAATTATGAATGCATGACACATATGTATTTTTTCCCCTTGTAACACTCAACCTTTCACCTCCCACCTGTTCATGATAGGTACAGGGCATAGTAGAGTTGAAACAGAACATAATTCCAATACTGACCCAGTTCAGAGACAAAATAGATTACTCCAACACAGAATATTTTCACCTTGGACTCAAGAAAAGTTTTTTTAGAGTATTTTCCTTTCCAATTCATAAACTCCATGTTATGAAATGCATGATAATGCAAATGTAATATGCAATCAAACCTTCAAGTAAATAACATACTGTGTCAACATGTATAGAAAATCCTGACATTTTAGTTATGAGTATAAATTTTTTAGAACTTTACCAATTTCATAGAGCTTCTATAAATACTAAAGGAACATACTTTTCCAATTGTATTATAAATAAAAAATGTTACCATTGTTAAGAAAAATTAGAAATCCTTAAAGAACAAACCAACTAGTGAAATTTTGCATTCTTATAATCAAGTCCAAAATAAAAAAATAATAAGATATCAAAAGTTACATGGTAAATTATTTTTAAAACTAAAGAAAAATACTTTTGAAAATATATCTTTCATTATATATGTTAGAATTGAAAACAAAAAATGGGCTATGGGTTGCATACCTTGAGCCCGACAATTATCCTAACTTGTTGGACGGATATAAAATTTTGGACCTCGAATCTCCTCATTTCCTTTCTCTTTTCTCCCTCTCCTCTCCTTTCTTCCTCCACAAGCTACTAAGTTATTGGGTTCGTGTTAGTGATTTTATATATTTATTATTTTAAAAAATATTAATTCCTCCCAACACCACTATGCTTCAACCACAAACACCACAGCGATACCATCAAAACTACTACACTCTCCCAAACTCTCACAAACTATCATAGGCTCCATTCTCAATAACAAAATGACACTACTTAACCATAAAACTCCCTCAAATCCTCATTTTCTTCATTTTCCCAAGAGCACAACGTCGAAGCTCCAAATTTGACATCGTAGTTGTTACAAAAGAAAAAATTAAACTTCTAAATTTCACATCCTTAACAAAAAACTTTAAACATTATAAGCACCAAATAACCTAATAACACTTATAACTACTTAATCAATTAAAATTTGCACATATAAATAGATAATTACAAGACTTCTAGATGAGAAATATTACATTATCTCCTCCTTAGAGAAAATGTCATCCTTGACATTCAATTAAAATAGCTGTGGATATAAGCACCTCATCTCACCTTCTTTCTCCCATATTGCCTCAATTTCTACACAGTGCTTCCAATAAACTTTGACCATTAAGATTGTTTTATACCTTAATGCTCAAGTTCTTCATTATAAGTCAAATTGGGATGCACTTCTAATTCTACATCAAGGACTTCTTACTCTAGATTAGATGCTAATTTCCTGAACAATGATACATAAAATAGATTGTTGACATTAAATAAGTGATCCGATAGAAATAGTCTATAAGCGGGCTTTCTGATTTGTTTAATAACAATGAGTGATCAAATGCATCGAGGACCTAGCTTACTTTATTTTCTAATCATTAATATTCTGTTCATTGGGTTAACCTTCAGATAGACAAAATCCCCAATTAAAAATTCAACTTATTTATGCTTAGGATCAAAGTACTTTCTCTACATGTCTTGAGCTACTTCCAATATCTTCTTAATCAATCTTACCTTCAGTGACACTACCAACTAACTTAGAACCTTTTAAAGTCCTTCCCCCAAGATCCTCCCAAGATATGGTGTCCTTCAACTTCCTCCATATAGAGCTTCATATGGAGCCATGCTAATCCTTTCTTAGAAATTACTACTATATATAAACTCAATCAAAAGAATATGATCTTACCAACTTCCACCAAAATATAGAGAAAATATTCTAAATAGAACTTTTAGAATCTAAGTTGCCCTTTATGATTATCCATCTATCTGGGGTTGAAAGTATATACTAAAATTCAACTGAGTCCCCAAACTTTTCTGAATACTATTCCATGACCTTAAAATGAGTCTGCCATCACAGTCAGAAATAATAGCCTTAGAGATTTCCATGCATTCTAATAATTTTCTTTATATATATCTTAGTTAACTTATCTACATAATTAGTTTGCCTCATTTGCAACAAATATGTAGACTTTTAAGTCTATCTATAACCCCCCAAACTATATCATGACCTTGTCTTAATATAGGAAAACTTATAATAAAGTCCAAGGTAGTTTCTTCTCATTTCCACTTAGGAATTGACAATGGTTGCAATAAACTCTTAATTTTTTATGCTTAACTTTTACTCTTTGATAATTCTCACCTTTAGAGAAAAATTCAGCCCCCTCTTACTTCAACTCTAGCCACCAAAACACGCATTCCAAATCATGAAACATCTTATTGCTGCCTTGATGAATGATGTATCTAAAATAATGGGCTTCATGAAAAGTCTTTTTCCTTATATCACTTAAGGAGAAAAAAATATAACCTCTTACACAAAAAATGTCACCTTCCACATCTGCCTTCAACTCAAGCCTCTTTCGACACTGAATCTTGTCCATCAATTTTAGATATCCTTCATCTACTTTATGGGCTTCCATAATTCTATCTTGTAATGAAGACTGGAAAAAAATCTAGAAAAGAATCCCACTTAGCACATTTGCAAAGTGCACCACCTCTAATTCCAGTCTATCCATTTCCTTAATTAAAGGTTGCTTAGAAGCTAATAGGTTAACTCTTAACTTCGTACTGAATGCATCAACAACAATGTTTTCTTTACAAGGTTAATGAATAATATCCAAAATGTAGTTCTTGATTAGCTTCAAGAACCTTCTTTACCTCAAATTTAGTTCTTTTTGAGTAAATATATATTTCAGACTTTGGTGATTAGTATAGATCTCACAATGAATAACATAAATATAATGTCTTCAAATCTTCAATACAAAGATAATGGCTATTAATTCCAAATCATGAGTCACATAATTTTTCTCATATTATTTTAACTTCTTATTAGCATAATTAAGCCATCACCATTCCATTTTGGTAAAGCCCACACCCAAATCCTCTCAAGGATGCATCACAGTATAATTTGAATCCTTCTATGCCCAATAGATTAATTACTACTAGGGCTAACACCAAATATTCCTTCAACCTTAATATACTCTCTTCAAACTTTGGTGTTCAATCAAACAACATAGCCTTCTAGCTTAATCTTGTTAAAGGGACAATGATATGTGAAAATCCCTTGATAAACTTTTAATAGCATCTTACTAAAGCCATAAAGCTATCAACCCCTATCACTAACATCAGCCTCAACCAATCCACCACATCCTCCACCTTCTAAATGAGAGTTTTTTAGTGTTGTTAAATCTTTATGAACTAGCCCGATGCTAACAAAGAGTGGGGGTGAATTAATTATTTAAAAAAATTAACAAAAAAAGAAAATATTTTTGAAATACTTTTGAATATTTTAAAACAAATAATTTATGCCGAAGCAACACTAATTTCAAAATAAAAAAAAATATGAAATTTTGACCATAGAACAATCACAGAATAATGCAAAAATTAAATGTGAAGAAGTAAATAGAAAGAACACACCAGATTTATAGTGGTTCAGCGAACTTGACTTATGTCCACTCCCATTAAACCTCCTTTTCCGCATTGCACTAAAAGTAGTGTCTCTCCTTTTGCACCCATAGTAATGTAGAAAAGCCCTTACAAAATCTTTTTACTAACCTAATGAGGCAAAGTGAAAGTCTATATAGGTTGTTAGACCTAAAGCAATTAACCCAAGGCTAACCAAAAGGTGGGGTGAATTGATTATTTAAAAACACTAAAAAATTTTATAGAAAATCATTTTTTATAATTTTAAGCATAATAAAAATTTTAACAAAACAAAATCTTTTCAACTAGAAACTTAAAATTGCAGAAAATAAAAATGCAATAAAGTAAAAACACAAAAAATTATAGTGGTTTGGTCCAACTAGCCCTACATCCACTCCCTGAAGACTCCCTCTTTAGGTATTACACTATTACTAAAGTAAATCTCCTTTTACTCCCACAACAAGGTGGACAAGCCTTTACAAAACACCTCTCTTCCACCAATCCCTAGTGCGGTAGAGTACTATCATCCTTTCACACTCTCCAAGTGTTGGCAGAGAACCGTCATCCTTTCACACTCTCTAAGTGTTGGCAGAGAACTATCATACTTTCATACTCTCGAAGTGATGGTAGAGAACGGTCATTTTTTCACACTCTTAAAGTTTTAGTAGAGAATCAACTTCCTTTTAAACCCTTCTAGTGTCGGTAGAGAACCATCATCCTTTGACACCCTCCCGGTATGGAAGAGAACCATCATCCTTTTACACCCTCTTTGTATCAGTAGAGAACTAGATCATTTTCAAAGATCTTCTCTCGAGCATCTTAAAAAAAATTAAGTAAAATATTTGAAATACTTATAAAAAGATTCTCAACTTTGGGCAATTTTTTGAACCCTTCATACTCTCTACTTGCAATAACTCTCTCAAAAACTCTCCCAAATTACTCACATACTTGCTCTCAAAGAAAAAAAAAACAAAGAAGAATTTTTCCACAATTAGTTTTTAGGACCTTATATATGAAAGACTTAAAAAACTGTCCATAAAACTGAAATTTTTAATTTGACCATCTATGATCGACAGTACGATTGATGATCGTACATACAAATAGTTCAAAATTTGCTCGTATGATCGAGTACAAACCAATTTTATACTCTGATTGACCTGTATACAAACTGATATTATACAATACGATCAGTTCAAAATTGAACAATTTTATCTAGTACAAAATGATTTCGTACTCCAAATAATGTACTGTAAAAAATCCATATCGTATAGTACGATATATTCTAATCAAACCATGTTTCATTTGGTACAAAATTGGATGAGTCCATTTTGTACTCTGAAAGTCATTTGTATGATCCTAGGATGGTACAGTATAGACAATTCATTTATAATTGCTTTCCATTGGCAAATTTGCGCATCTTTTCAAATATTAGTGGCACACTTTGTGCATCTTTTCTATTTGGGCTAATTTTATGCCTCTTTTCACTTTACGAACCATTGCACATCTTTTTTAATTTTGTATGCTTTGTGTATTTTTTATACTTTTTGGATCTTTTCAATATCAGTAATATAAATTCAAATTCACTAATAACCAAAATAAACATATTAAAAAAATAAAAAATAATAAGACATCAATCTTGAAACAGTAATAGCTTAGATATGTTTGTCTTAAAAATATGAAATTATTTTCCTTATATAAATACCGTTATAATTTTAATTCAAATATTTTGAAAGATTAAATCTTATAAGGAAATTAATTTGTAGAGCAAAGTAATTGATAACCCATTTCAACGATCAATTTCAAAAGATTTTTCTCGTTAAAGACAAACATTTTAAGAATTAAGAATTAATATAAGTCAAGAAATCATAAAACATTTTATTGATATAGAGGATCACATATACTCATTTTAATGATACCAAACATCAATAAAAAAACATCATTACATAGATTCAATACAACATATAAAACTACTACACTCATAAAAAAAATCATAATAGTAAATACAAAAACTCAGAAGCAAAAATAATAACAAAGTACATCTATAAATCTAAGGGGCCCTAATCTGGAGGAGGAGGCTAGTTGAACATTGAAAAGTAGCTATTCATCGTAGATATATTCGTGTTGATTGTGTCAAATTGACCATGGATCCAACCCATATCTTCCTGATATCTCACATCCATCTGCTTTAAGTGATTCTCAGTTTGATCAAAGCATTGATCAAAATGAGCTCCATTCTATCAAAGTGCTAGACCATTTCCTTGTAGAAATTATGATCAAGTGCAGGTGTAAATGCTGGAGCAAGAGCTCCGCCTTCTTCCTCAGAATCATCATTCTCCGAACTCTCATCTCTCCCAAAAAGTGCCCAAAAAGAGGTATTAGTGAAGTAAATAGAAAGTTCTATGGGAGGATAAGGATGATTCATTTTGTACTTTTTTTCTAGGATGTAGGCAATTAATGTCCTAAAGCCACATTTTTCTTCCTCTTAAGATGTGGAAGTCCAATTTCAAAAAGATTATAAAAGTAGTCCATAATGAGTTGGGCTTTATCAAGGGGCTTTTTGAACATAATCAGATAGGTGACTGTGGAAAAAATTGGAGTCATATTTATGTAATCACCAGCCTTAGGAATAATTGACGTTCTCAAAACATGTTGGATGATCCGAGTATTTTGATATAGAGTGTAAACCCTAGAAAATTATATATTTGGGATACCCCTCAAAGATTTTGATCAATTTCAGTATAATCAAAATTCCTTGGATTCTCAGATGAAGAACCCAAGGAATGGTTCAGTAAGTGGGTTCGGGTAAGACTCTACTGATTGATTTACCTATTCATTCCTCTCGAGGGAAGATAGAGCTACCTTACTTCATAGATTTCTTGTATTGACGGTTATTACATTTCTTCCATTACTAGGCATGTTATGTTCTCTGAATCATCCCTTGAGGTCAAAGTGTGGGCTTGAATCCCTTGGGTTCTCAAACAAAGAAAGTTGCCTAAATCTTCCTTGATAATTTCTACTTGTTATTTCTGAACATAAGAAGTAATCCTAGAGTGGTCCTAATTAACTCTCATGCTGGCCAATAAGTATTTGAAAGTCTCTTTGTGGTAGGCATAAATGAAAGTAAGAATGAAAGAGAGTTGAGTCGAAGCAAACAAGGGCATGAAAAAAAAGTGAAGATCACCTCTAATGAGAAGTCTATATGGGGTAATTTTGGCAGCATAATATCTAAAGTAGGCATTTTCATTCTCTTTAGATAAAAAGTTATCATACCTACCGCTTCTAGAAGAGGAACCCTTAGAGAGACGGAGTCATTTTCTAGAACTTTCCATTCCTAAGATGAGCACTCTAGAAGGTTTTGAAATGGATATGAAAGTGAATGAAAACAATTTCAAATATCCTTCTATTTAAAAGAAAATTACCTATCGTACAGTACGAAACTTGAATCATGCGTACTATTTTAAAATTGTATGGGACAAAAATGTTTTCATATGTATGAATAGAAAAAGAGAAAAATTAAATGGCTTATCATAAAATGCCATTTATGAGGTGTCTTTTTATATAGGCTTTTGACTAAATAATTGTACAGACGAACAGGTGTTCGTCCAGAATGATCATAATATTAAAGATTATTTTAAAGACAGTTAGGTTTATCCCTCACAGAAAGTAACAACTGGATCGTACAGATGAAATATGATTTCATACATACGATCAATAATTAATAACTGACTCCAACTAGTAAATCATTCCCATGTGTACAGATGAAACTATATATATCGTACAATATGATGACATCATCGTATAATATGAACCCTATGAAAAACTAAGTTTCTCATGATCAACTCTAAAACCTACCATACACATGCTATAGAATTCATATGGGACAAACAAATTTCATACAGTACAAATAGAACACTTAAAAAATAAGTCATGATAATAAAAAAATCTTCTCAAAACCAATCATTTTTCATCAAGTGGCATGTTTCACAGTAAAAACAAAAACAAAAATGAAAAATACAGAACTAAACACATAAAAAAATGAATAAAATAAATTAACAAAAACAAAATAAACAGATACATATTTACAACACATCAAGTTTATAGAATTTTTGATTTAAAATATTATGATCAATTACACCTAACCTGGTTCATAAGATGCTAAAAGTGTCAAAGGCAATTGGTTTTATGAAAATATATGTAAGTTAATTTTCTATAGTAATGTGATTCAATTCAATCTCTACCTTTAGCTACATGATCTCTAATGAAGTTATGCCTTATGTCTATATGATTGGTTCTAGAATGTTGAATGGGATTCTTTAAAACACCTATGACACTAATATTATCACAAAAAATTTGAATTATGTCATTTGAAAAACCTAAAATAAATTAACTATTACTTCAACTAAAGAACTAGTGCCACACAACTATCTAAGGTAATATATTTTGCATTAGTAGTAGATAGGGCTACTGAATTCTATTTTTTATTAGATTAAGAAACTAAAGAGTTTCTTATGAATTGATAAGTTTTAGATGTACTTTTTTGATCAATCCTATAACTTATAAAATCTGAATAAGAATATCAGACAATTTTAAATAAAGAGTTTTGCATGGATACCAAATCCTTAAGTTTTGAGTTTCCAAAACATATCTCATAATTCTTTTTACTACTGTGAAATGATTCTTTTGGATCAAACCAAAATATAACACACAAACAAGCACTAAAAATTATATATGGCCTACTAGCAGTCAATTAAAATAATGATCTAATTATACCTCTAAATTTTTTTTTATCAATAGATTTTTTCTTAGGGTCCTTATCAAATTGAACTGAGAAACTCATAGGTGTAGTCACGGGTTTAGCATTATGCATTTTATATTTCTTGAGGATGTCCTCAATATGCATCGTTGACTAAGAAAAGTTTTTTCCTCGTTTAGCTTTATGCTAAAACTAAGAAAATAACTCAAATTTCCTATTAAACTTATCTTAAATTCACTATTTTTTTTTAAATCATCACAAAGATTATTAATTTTAAATACAAATATGATGTCATCAATATATATTTTAATAATGAGTAAATCATCTACTATTTTCTTCAAAAAGAGAGTGTTTTTCACACTTCCTTTCACAAAAGATCTCTATAATAGGAATGTGCTTAACCTCTCATATCAATTTATAGGTGCATGTTTCAGTCCATATAATGCCTTTTTCAATTAAAAAATATGATTAAAGAATTTATAGTTTTCAAAATCTAAAGGTTGCTCAACCTAAAAATTCTTTTGTATCATTCCATTCAAATAGGCACTCTTGACATCCATTTGATACAATTTAAAACCTTTAAAATAGGTAAAGGCTAAAAAAATCCTAATTGCTTTAAGTCTTTCTATAGGGGTAAAAGTCTCTTCAAAATTAATCCCTTCTATTTGATTATACCCCTTGTCCACCAATCTTGCCTTATTCCTAATCATAACTCATGAATCATTTATTTTATTTTTGAATACTCACTTAGTTCCTACAAAACTTTTATCATTTGACTTTTCAATCAATTCTCAAATATAATTTCTTACAAATTAATTCAACTCTTTTTGCATGACAAATCCAAAATTCATCCAAAAGTACTTAATTTATATTTGTAGGTTCATTCGTCGATATAAAGGCAGAATGTTTCACCTCTTTACTATGTCTATGCCTAATTTTAACACCCTCACTAGGTTCATCTAAAATCAATTCCTTAGGGTGATTCTTAGAAAATTTCCAATCTCTAGACAAAGGATTTTCTTTTTCCATATTTTCTTCTAAATTTATCTTTTCAATTTCTTGGAAGTTATTTTCAATATGATCATCTTCCAAACTTAGCTCTTCTAAAATGTCAGATTCATCAAACACAATATATGTAGTCCCCTCAACTACCAAATTTATCTTGTTAAAAATTCTATAAGATTTTTGAACACTAGAGTATCCAAGAAAATTTCCTTCATTAGATTTTAGATGAAATTTCCTAAAGGAGTTTTTCCATTATTATAAATGAACACCTTACATCCAAAAATATGTAAATATGACAAATTTAGTATTCTCCCTTTAAGAAGTTTAAAGGGTGTCTTATTAAATTTGGATTTAATATTCACACTATTTAGAATATAACAAGTTGTATTGATCACTTCAGCAAACAAATATTTTGGAAGTGAACATTCTACGAACATGGCTCTAGTAGATTTAGTTAATGTTTTGTTCTTCCTTTCTATTATCCCATTCTACTAAGGGGTACTAGGTGCTGAAAAAATTTTGATCAATTCCTTTCTCTTTATAAAAATCTTCAAATTTTTTATTTTCAAATTTATCTCCATGATCACTTTGAATTGATAAATTCACGCATTCTAATTTTATGTGAATCCAAGTTAAAAAACTTTTAAATTCCTCAAATGATTCACTCTATTGAAATAAAAATTTAACCTAAGTGAATTTTAAAAAAATAATCAACAATCACAAATTCAAATACTTTACCTCCTAGACTTATAATGCTAATCAATCCAAAAAGATCTATGTGAAAAATTTACAATGATTTTCTAGTTCTAATATCCTTAATGGTATGAAAGGAGGACTTCACCCATTTTCCTAGTTGACATACATCACATAGGTGATCCTTAATAAAGTCTTATTTTGGTATTCCTCTAATAAGTTCTTTTTAATTAATTTTCCTAAGACTTTTTATGCTAGTGTAATAAAGTTTCCTATGTCATAACCATGATACATCATAAATTATTTTCACACAAAAATCATTAGGATATTTAATATAATTCAAATCAAGTATGTACATATTATTTATCCTAATTTCATTCAAAACACCAATTCCATTTTAGCTTATTATGCAGCTAGTAGAAAAAACTTTTATACTATAATCCTTATCACATAGCTGACTAATACTCAATAGATTATGCTTTAAGCCATATACAAGAAAAATATTCTCAATGAAAAAGTTGTTTAAGTTTCTAATCATTATTGTGCCAACCAATTTTCTAATGATATTATCTCCAAGTATAATCTTGCCTCCATTACTAGCTTTTAACGATATGAATTATATAGTGTCTCCAGTCATATGCTTCGAACATCCACTGTCTAGCTACGAAATGCTCTCACGAGGTCTTATATGAGAACATTTCTACAAGATAATCAAACATTAGTCTTGGGAACCCAAAACAGTTAAATTTTTCCTCTTAGCAAAATTAATCTAGATGCATGTTTGATATACTTTATTTTATGCATCTTTGGTTTCCCCAGTAGATATGATTTATTATGAATAGTGCAAGTGTGAGATATATGGCCAATTATTCCATATGAAAAACATTTATCTCCAGGAAAAGGATTTTTCAATCTATATGAATAAAACTTTCTTTCCTAAATATTAAAACTTTTGGTTTTTTTATCAGGAATGAAAATTGTTTAGGAGTAGATGGAATCCTGTTTTCCTCAAGTGCTTTCAATTGAGCTTTAAAAATGGTGCACTTTCTAACACAATATTGTTAACTTTTAAATAATGCTCTCTCCTTTCAGATTCATCAATAAATATTTTTAAATCTTTTTTATGTTCAATATGGGATGATTTCAATAGTTCATATTGTTTATTCAATTCATCAAACTCATCCAAAAGTTTTATGTGGTTGTTATCAATCAGTGCATGATCCTTCCTAAGAATTTTTTGATCATTTTATAATTTTAAGAAATCCAAGTTCAACCTAGCATGCATTATTTTGAGTTTTCTATATGTAGTATGTATTTTCTGAGAAACATCAAATAGCTCTTAATAAGTTAAGTCACATATATCATCTTGATCTGACTTATCAAGCTTGTTGGCCATTAAGTATAAATTTGTGACTTCTTCCTCTACTTCTATTTTTGAGGAATCCAAAGCTGAGTATGCCCAAAATGCTCTCTGTAATCTCCTCTTGTCCTTCGTTACATTTGTTTTCTCCTTCACCTTCTCCTTATTAGGATTAGCTTTAAGATTCGAGCATTCAAATTTTATGTATCCAGACTTCCTGCATTTATAATAAATAATATTGTTAGAAGACTTAGAATTTTTGTAGAACTTATATTTATTTCACTGCTGACGTCTCATTTGTTTCCTTTTTAGAAAACTCTTCAATTGCCTTGTTATCACGGCAATGCATCTTCATCCATAGGCTGAGATTGATCACTCTCCAAGTCATCCACTTTTAATGCTATATTCTTCTCCTTTCGCTTCTCACCTGCATCAATTTGCCTTAGAGTCACTTCTTACTTGAAAACAGTTAGTGATCTAAGAAGATTGTCAATATAATGATTAGTTAAATCTTTTGATTCCATTACAATGGTGATCTTTGCATCATAAATTATTGGCAAACAACAAAGTATCTTATTCACTTCCTCATAATTTGTTAGTTCCCTACCAAAATCATGCAATGTTATCAGTGATTGATTCATTTGATTTCATACAAAATAGTTCATAATCATGTAGAAAATATTCAATTTAGATTATTTCATTTTGTTAGTCTCTTCATATGTAATACAAAGTCTATCCCAATTTTCTTTTCCACTTTTATAAGTAGAGACACGCATATAGTCTTTAGATTTAAGTGCACAGAAAAAGCTGTTCAAATATTTAGCGTTTAGTTGAGCTAAGTTTTTTTCTTCTACAATCCAATTAGTAAATGGTGTTTTAGTTCTGATGCCTTCTATAAGTCTAGTTTTCCTAGTGTATCCTTCCTGTACTAAAATCCATATGTGATACTCAAGCGATTAAAGAAAAATAGCCATATATGTTTTTTAAAAACTGAAGGGATGTTATCAAATAATGGAGCTCTAGTGATCGAATACCTTTTAGGTGTGTTACAATTTACAAAAGTAGCCATAATCATTTTTAAAAAGTTTTATAAATCTAAATTTTCAAAAGTAGGCTTTGATACTACTTGAAAGTCTATATAGGTTGTTAGACCTAAAGCAATTATCCTAAGGCTAACCAAGAGGGGGGGGGGGGGAATTAGTTATTTAAAAAAATCTTAGAAATTTTATTGAAAATCTTTTTAATAATTTTAAGCATAATAAAAGATTTAACAAAATAAAAACTTTTCAGACACAAACTTCAAATTGCAAAAAAATAAAAATGAAGTAAATTAAAACATAGAAATTTATAGTGGTTCGATCCAAGTAGTCCTATTTATACTCCCTGAAGACTCTCTCTTCAGTTATTGCACTATTACCAAAGTGACTCTCCTTTTACTCCCACAGCAAGGCAGAGAAGCCTTTAAAAAACACCTCTTTCCACCAATCCCCAATACAGTAGAGTACTCTTATCCTTTCACACTCTCCAGCATTGACAGAGAACCATCTTCCTTTCATACTGTCTATGTGTTGGCAGAGAACCATCATTTTTTCACAATTTCCATGTGTTGGCAGAGAACTATTATTGTTTTACACTCTCTAAGTGATGGCAGAGAACCAACATCCTTTCACACTTTTCAGGTGTCGACAAAGAACCATCATCCTTTCACACCCTGCTGGTGTTGGCAAAGAATAGTCATCCTTTCACATCCTTTCGGTGTTGGCAGAGAACTGTCATCCTTTTACACCCTCCTATTGGTAGAGAATCGGATCTTCTTCAAAGATCTTCTCTCATGCATCTTCAAAGAAGTAAGGAAGAGATTTGGCACACCTATAAAAAGATTCTTACCTTTGAGCAACCTTGTGAACCCTTCACGCTCTCCACTTGAAGGAACTCTCTCTAAAACACTATCCCAAATCACTCTCACACTTGCTCTCAAAGAAAAAAATAAAAAAGGATTCATCCACAGTTAATTTGTAGGTCCTTGTATATGAAATACATAAAAAACCATAAAAAATGAAAATTTTATTTTTTACCATCCATGATCTTATGACGATTGTACATACGAATAGTTTAAAATTTGCTTGTACAATCCAATATAAACCAATTTTATACTCTGATTGACTGCGTACAAACTGACATTGTACAATATGATCAGTTCAAAATTGAACATATTTTTCTGGTATGATTCAGTACAAATTAATTTCATACTCTGAATAACGTACTGTACAAAATCCATGTCATAAAGTACGATATGTTCTAATCAAACCATGTTTTATTTTGTATAGAATTGGATGAGTCCATTTCATACTCTGGAAGTCATCTATACAATTCTAGATCTTACAATATAAATAGTTCAAAAATTTACCTGTTCATTTTGATGAAAAGATACACAACCATTTTGTACTCTGGACATCGTCTGTACAAACCTAAGATCGTACAGTACAAATAATTTAGAAAAAATTAGGAGTTCATCAGGATGAACTACTATGTATCTATTTCATACTCTGGAAGTCATATGTACGAAGCTAACTTCATATAGTATGAACAAGACTATAATAAATATTCCTGGCATGGTTCGATTAATTGCTTTCTAGATGAACGCTCAAGCCAAATCATCCCGTACGATCCAAAATCGTACAGTACGATTAGTTTTTAAAATTTACAAATTTTTATACTCCCCCAATGTGTGTGTGTACATGATTACCCAATTACAATCACACTCTCTCGACTCAAGAAAAGTATAAAAAAATAGACTTAAAAAATAATAAACTTTAATCTAATCTGACTTGAAGTCTTCAACAGTCTAGAGTATGAATTCTCTAAAATATTAGTACACACAAATAATAAAAGAAATATTTCCAATATATGTTAGACAAAATAGTAGTCAATACAATAATATTTTGGAATCATCAAAAACACACATGCTATAAAAATATAGTTATGAAAACTAAGTTATAACATAGAGTACATTGAATCCTTTTACTCCCTCTTGGAGTAGGCAAAGAACCTCAAAATCCTTTTACTCCCTCTTAAAGTTGGAAGAGAACCTTGAAAATCCTTTTACTCCCTCTTAAAGTAGGTAGTGAACCTTCGAAATCTTTTTCTCCCTCCTCGTGAAGGTAGAGAACCAAGATCTAATGCTGATAAAGATCACACCTAGAGCCACCAAAAAGCTAAGGAAGAAGCCTAAAGAAGACGATGGAAACCTTGCTTGGAGCAACTTTTACAAATCCTTTATAACTCCACCTCACAAGGATCTCTCTCTCTCTTAAAGCTCTCCTCTCTTCCTTCTCTAAGCTCTCTCTCAGGACAACCCAACAACAAAAAAATTTCTTATAAGAGTATTAGAAATCCTTAAATAGTGGGGTTAAAAAACCCTTAATTTCAAGAGATTCATCTTCTATTCGTATAGTATGATACACGTATCATACAATACAATTAATTAAATTTAGAATCATCTAGAAAGATTGTTCATATGAATTATTCATCTTTTATAAGTCATCATACATTATGATCAACACATCATATGTTATGATCTTTTGAAATTCCTTCTATTCATTTGGAATAATCCTTGGGACAACCAACTTTGTACACTATTAATCGTCAACCACTGTGGACATCATATGATTTGATCAATATAAAAATCGTAGATTTCATTTGGTACAATCCATGGGATGACTAATTTTGTACACTAGTAATCATAGAGTATAAACTATATCATACAATATGATCAATCACAATAATTGTCAATGAATTGATTGCCTGATATCACGATACTAATTAAGAAAGATTTTTATTAGGGCATAGAGTACAAACCAAATCATACTATGCAATCAGTACAGAATTAGTATCTTCTTTAACCTTTGGTGGCTAGAGTTTTGGAAGAGCATAACACTTCATACAGTATGAATTAAAATTGTATAGTTTGAATTACTTCGTATATTATGAAACCAAGATCATATAGTATAAATTACTTAAAAAAAGACTCTCTTAAAAACATTTTTATCTCTCCCCATGTGAGTGTGAAAGCTCACTCAGCAATGATATCCACCCAATTACATGATACGACTCAAGAAAGGAAAAAATACATAATAAAATAAAAATTGACTTTAACCCTAATGTAACCCATCTTGAGCTGATCAGAATTACAGGTGAACAGTGGACTGATTTTCTGAAACATTAGTACACACAAGCACAAAACAAAAATATCATAGAAATAAGAGAAAGCAGTAACATGCATAATAATATTTGTTATCGTCAAAATCACATTATTTAAATCAGTTTTGCAATAATCTCTCCCTTTTTTATAGTGGCAAATATTATAATTTTTAATTAACAAAAATTTGCTTTCCTCTAAAATCCGTTTAGATGAAAATCAATTATAAGAAAAAAGAGTGTAAATTTTTTTTTAATTTTAAATAATATGCAAATAACAACAACAATAAACAAACAACAAAATACTACTTTCCCTTTTGACATCACAAAAAGAGGGAAAATAGAAGGAAGAAAAAAAATAAAAAATAAAAACAAGAAATATATAAAACAAAGAAACTCAAAACTACTAACAACTAAAGGAAAAGAAAGAAACATCACAGACATGAGAACTCTCATGGGCATTTTTTAATATGTAATAAACTTACTCTACAAATAGAAAATACCAAATAAGATAAGTGTTGACTTTATTGCAACCAAAGAACTTGGATTCTAGAGTTTGCACACCCAGCTTAATATCTTCATAGGATAAAATCCTCGGGTTATACAAACATCTAATTTGAGAATCATAATTAGGTAGAGAAATTTAAACTTTTTAGACTACTAACATGAAATATATAAAATAAAATATTACTATAAAGTGATGAATGAAGAACCATGATTTTCTAAAATTAAGTTTTAAGTATATTATCAAACATATGGATATTCTAAGAATTAAAGATTGAACATAAAGAGAAGCTAATTTAAGTTGGGTTCATTTTGTGCCTCTTTTATCACCTTTGAGTGCACATTGCGCATCTTTTATTTTTGACACACTTAGTATATCTTTTACTTTTGGCTTCATTGTGTATATTTTAAATTTGGTCTCATTTTGTGCCTTTTTTTACTTTAATTTTCTAAATTGTTTCATTTCTAAATCTTTAAGAATCACAGTTGTAATATTATCTTCTAAATAGAAGATAGGAATAACGCACTCTCTTATATAGGGAAGAATAATCTAAAAGGCAAACCCCAGTTTTTTAATAGGAATAAAAGGCATGATGAAGAAAAATAAAGAATTACATTCATCAAATTGTTGAATATATCAATGATTTATAAATATGTAGTATAGTGAATAAGCTTTCATTTCAAAATCTTAATTCCAATTCAATTTAGACATCTAGTTCACAGAAGGAATTATCATTCAAATAAAATAAGATGGGATATGAAAATTCATAAGATTTATTTATCCTTTGAGTTTTAAAAATATCAACAATTACTTATTAAACTTTTAAGTCAGAATAGAGGTGTGTATATTGCAAATAACAAAGAGCATTGTGGAGAGTTCATTTGTATAGTATGATATAATTCATATAATACGATCCAAATCATGTAGTATGAGTTGAATTGTATTATACGATCAATGGAAACATATTTTCTACAGATTTCTCAAGTAAAAATCATATAAAAGAGATCTAAGAGCATAGAACCACCTAGAAAGAAAAAGAAATACCACTTTTAAATTGAAGAAATAAGCACAATGTAAAATACTATTTTTTTTATTTAAAAGGATTACAATATAGGTGGTGCTGAGAAAGAAATGCGATACAAACACAAAGCAACAATTTTTTAAAGAAAATCTAGACATAAAAAATAAAAGTACAACATGAACAAACTAGTATAAAGGTGGATCCTAATCAGAAGGTGTTGTAGAGGTGTTTGGAAGAACTGGATAAAATTGTCATATTGCTACTAGATGGAGGTGAATTGTTGTTGGATATTTCCAAATTGCTCACTGAACCAACCCATATCATTATCATGCTAGGTTTTTTGTTGATCCAGGAGACTCTTAAGTCTGTCAAATTGTTAAATTAACTTCTGATATGGGTAGTGGTGAGGAGGCGCTGCAGGTGCAGGATCAGCTATAGGGGCAGCTTCTTCTTCTTCATCAAAGAGCAGGTCTTATAGCTCATGATCTCTATAAAAGAGTATTCATAAGGAGGCATCAGAAAAGAAGAATAGAGTGTGGTAAGGAGGAGCATGATATGTGATGTTGTATTTTTTATCTAAGATATTCCCAATTACATATCCTAGAATGAAGTTTTGCTTTCTTTTAGTAGCTAGGAGTTGAATGTAAGTGAGGTTTTGAATGTAATCAATTAGCATTTAAGCTTCATCCATTTTATATTTCATATTTTGAAGTATGTGATAATTGATAGTACGGGAGTCATGTTTATTTAGTCTCCAGCTTTAGGGATGATGGATATTCTTATAACGTTCTGGATAACCCTGGCATTTTAACATAGAGTGTAAACTAAGGGTTGGTGGTAGTTTAAGGCATCATTTTGAAGTAAGAGATTCACAATACTCCATTCAAAAGAGGATCTGGAAGCTATGTCAAGGGGTCTATTTCCTTGGGTGTTAAGTTGAAGGTTGAGTCCTATATTCTATTTGATTATTATGACATTCTGACATCACACACAGGAAAAAAAAACAGTAGCATCCCCACTAATCCTTAGGTTTATTGGAAACTTATAAAGGTTAGAAGAAATTGAAGTGTATTGGAATTAAAGATATTTACTACTGAAAAGCTAAGGGAATGTTGATTAAGATGTCGGGAAGGTGTGATCTTGCCATCTTTAAATTTGAGTGGTTATTGGTAGTGTTGCTAGAGGAGGAAGTACCCTGTGTTTATTTACTGCACTTTCCACTGCCCACCATTGTAAAGGTTGAGATTGCAAGAAGGAAGGACTAGAAGGTTGCATGAAACAATTAAAAGACTTGGGCTATTTAAATAGATCTTTAGTAAATTGTAGAGTACGATCGTGATATCATACGGGAATATCACATTATATTATTTTGGCCAAATGATCAATAAAAAAGATGTGCCTGATTGAACAATACGATCAGACATCATACGGGAGAACTAGAGACATGGAGCACGTCCCTAGGAGTCAAGCTGTACAACTTTTGACAAAAATGTTTGTACAATATGAAGAGGTGTTTGTACAATACGATCAATTACAAATGTTTCCCCAATCTGGATTCACATGTAGATCATCCAAACGAATAGGTGTTCGTACAGTATGATCGTCAATCATAGATTCAATCTAGTTCATCTGTTGAGTCAAAGGCTATGATCAAAGCAGTTTTGTGCAGATCATATAGTATGAATGTGGTTCATACAGTACGATCGAAGATGAAAATTTCAAATTGTAGGAAAAGATAATGAAGTTCAGGGAAGGGATTGTAAGATGATTAGGACACAAACATAAAACATGATAACAACAAAATTATAAAAAGAAAAATTACAACAAAAATAAATCAATAAAAAAAATTAATTAAGGACTAGAAAGTAAAATAAAATCACAAAAATCATAAGAAAATAGAAACAAAAATCACAAAAACATGTAAATAGAAACAAGCATAATAAAAATAAACAGAATAGAAATAGAAAGTGTTAGTTTCAAGCATGAATATCGATCACACCTAATCTGATTATGAAGGTTTTAAAAGCTAGTGGTTTTATAAAGATATCAACAAGTTGATTTTTAGTTGCTACATGGTGTAGCTCTGTCTCCTTTGGTAACATAGTCCTAATGAAATGATGTCTTATGTCTATTTACTTGGTCCTGGAATGTTGGAATGGATTCTTTAAAATGCAGATGGCACTATTGTTATCACATAGGATTTAAATTTTTCCACCAGATAGTCCTAAATCTTTAATTTACTACATTAGCCATAGAACCAGGGCCACATAACTTCCCAAGACTATGTACTCAGCTTTAGCAATAGATAGGGTAACTATGTTCTATTTTCTATTAAACCAGTAGACTAAGGATTGTCCTATGAATTGATATGTTCCAGAGGTGATTTTTCTATTAACATGACATCCAAAAAAATCTGAATCAGAATATCCTATGATTTCAAAAGATGTGTTATGCTTAGGATACAAGATTCCTAAGTCTTTGGTTCCTAAGAGATATATAAGAATTCTCTTATTAACAGTCAAGTGGCACTCTTTTAGATCATTTTGAAATCTAGTACAAAGATAAACACTAAATATAATATCAGGTCTACTAGTACTCAAGTAAGGAAGTGATCCAATTATTCTTATATATTTCTTTTTAATTAACAGATTTTATATTCGAGTCATTATCTAACGGAATAGTAGAACTCATGAGAGTGTTGATTGACTTAGCCTTATCCATTTCATTTATTTTAAGGATGTCCTTAATATATTTTGATTGACTAAGAAAAGTTTCATAATCCTTCTTCCTTATACTAAATTCAATAAAGTAGGTTAGTTCTCCCATCTTACTTATCTCAAATTTCTTGCACATTATTTTTGAAAACTCATCAAAAAGGCTTTTATCAGAGAATCCAAATAAAATATCATCAACATAAATTTAGAAATCAGTAGTATATCTCCTATCTTTTTCAAAAATAGGGTGGTGTCTATACTCCCCTTAACAAAAAAATTTTCTAATAGGAATGTGCTTAGCCTTTCATATCATGCCATAGGTACTTATTTTAGTGCATATAATACCTTTTTTTTTAACACATGATTAAGAAATTATGAATTTTCAATATCTGGGGGTTATTTAACATACACATCTTCTTTTATCACCTCATTATAAAGTCACTTTTGACATACATTTGGTACAATTTAAATCCCTTAAAATAAGTAAAGGCTAGTAGCACCCTGGTGGCTTCCAATTTATCTATAAGGGCAAAGATATTTTCAAAATTAGTTTCTTCTATCTGGTTATACCCCTTAGCCAACAATTTAACTTTGTTTCTAAATACTACACTATAATAATTAATTTTATTTTTGAAAACCCATTTAGTTCCCACCACACTCTAGTCCTTAGGTCTTTCAACTAGTTCGCAAGCAACATTCTTTACAAATTGATTTTTAACTCTTCTTGTATGTCTAGGATCCAGAATTCATTAAATAGAGCTTAATTGATGTTGGTGGGTTCAATCATTGAAATGAAGGCAAAATGTTTTACTTCTTTTTTTAGTCTATCCCTAGTTCTAGCATCTTCTGATGGGTCTCCTAAGATTAGTTCATTAGGATGACTTGAAGTATAACTCCATTCTCTTGGCATCATATTTTTAGGTTCTAGCCTTCCCTCCAGATTCATAGATTCTAGTCCTTCTATAAAATCTTCTTCTTCTACTCTATACCCTCCAAAATTATCAAATTAATCAAATACAACATCAGTGGTCTCCTTTACTGCAAGTGTTCTTTTATTGAAAACTCTATAAGATTTCTCAACATTTAAGTAACCTAGGAACTCTCCTTTATTAGATTTAGGGTCAGACAATCCTAGTAGAGATTTCTTATTATTTAGAATGGACACTTTACATCCAAATACATAAAGGTGAGAGAGGTTGGGTGTCTTACCCTTAAGAATTTCATATGGTGTCGTGTCTAGCTTGGATCTAACATTTATCCTATTCAGGATATAATAGGCTGTATTCACTGCTTCTACCCAAATATATTTAAGAAGTGAGTATTCAGTTAACATGGCTTTAATGGCTTTTATCAAGATTTTATTCTTTCTTTCAGCTACCCTGTTCTGCTGAGGGGTTCAAGGAGCTAGAAAATTATTATATATCTCATGCTCTATACAATAATATTCAATGCATACTTCCTATTATCTAATTCACTAATCTCTTACATACATTTTTTAACTCAATACATGATATTTTTAAGGAATCGTGCAGCTCTGTTAATTCATGATGCTTCTTATTTAAAATGCTAAATTCATCTAATAATGCCATATGATTACTATCTATAGTAGAATAATCTTTTTTAAGCATTCAAGCTCTTTTTTACAGAATTGAAAAGTCAAATTGAAGTCTGGCGTATGACTTTTTAAGCTTCCTATATGTAGTATAAATTTTTTTAGAAACTTTAAATAATTGATCATAGGTAAGCTCACATACCTCCTCTTGATCAAAATAATTAAGATGATCATTTTCCATTAAGTATAGGTTGGTTATCTCCTCTTCTGCTTTAGTTTTAGAATAGTCTAATGCTGAGTCTACCTAGAAGGCATTTTGAATCCTTTATTTTCCCTTCTTGAATTTGGGTTTTCCTTCACCTACTCCTTTCTTGGGTGGACTTTAAGAGTTGAGCCCTAGCTTCCTGCATTCAAAGCATATAACATCAGATGAAACTTTAGAAATTTTACCATTCTTACATTTATTCCATTATTGATGATGTTTTTTCTTTTTCTTTAAAAAGCCCTTAAATTTTCTAGTCATCACGACAATATCATCATCATCTTATCCAGAAGAGTTGTTATCAGAATCATTAGCCTTTAAGGCTATAATTTTCTCTTTTATCCTTTCACCTATATCAAGCTTCCTTTGACTCACCCCTTACTTCTAGGAAATGAGTGACTCAAGTAAGTTTTCAATGTAATAAACATTCAAATCCTTAGACTCAGTAATGGAAGTTATTTTTGCATCATAGGAAGAAGGTAAACAATGAAAAATTTTGTTAACTTTTTTGTAATTTGTAAGTTTTCTTCCTAAGGCATACACGAAAGTAACAATCTGAGTAAGCCTAGTACATATTTCAGAAATAGATTTACTAGGTTTCATGTGGAAAAGTTCATAATCATAAAGAAGAATGTTTAACCTAGATTATTTTACTTCCTTTGTTCCTTCATATATTATTAAGAGTTTATTCCAAATCTCCTTACCAATAGTGCAAGTGGAAAAATACATATAAGCTCTAGATTTTAAAGCACAGAAAAAATAATTCAAATATTCAGCATTCAGTCGGGCTAAATCTCTATCATATATAGTCAATTAAGAAAAGCTATTTCAAGTTTAACATCATTTACTTAAAAAGGTACATAATAACCATCCTATATTAGCATCTACATGCGATAATTAATTGATTGCAAAAAGGTGGACATATGCGTTTTCCAAAAATTGAAAGGAATATTATCAAATAGAGGTGGTATAGTGATTGAGTATCCTCCATAGTATTATGATTACCTAAGTTAGCCATATAACGTTTTTAAAAAGTTTTTTTAAAACTTAATCTATGAATCCCGCTTTGATACCACTTGAGAGTTTGTGAGGGTTGTTAAACCTTTATGAACTAACCCCAGGCTAACCAAGAGGGGGGTGAAATGGTCATTTAAAAATTCTTAACTAATAAAGGAAATCTTTTTGAAATCCTTTTGAATATTTTAAAATAAATAATTTATGCGAAAGTAACACTAATTTTATAATAACAAAAATTAGAGATTTTGACCACTGAACAAATCACAAAATAATGTAAAAATTAAATACATAAAAGTAAATAGAAAGAACACAATAGATTTATAATGATTTGGTCAACTTGACCTATGTCCACTCTCCGAAAACCTCCTTTCCATGTATTGCACTAAAAGTAATGTTCTCCTTTTGCCCCCACAGTAAGGTGGAGAAGCCCTTACTAAATCCTTTCACTAACTTGGTGAGGTAGAGTATCTTGAATCTTTTTACTCACTTTTGGAGTAGATAGAGAACCTAAAAATCATTTTACTCCCTCCTAGAGTTGGCAGGAACCTCGAAAATCTTTTTGCTCTCTATTGGAGTAGGTAGAGAAACTTGGAATCCTTTTTCACCCTCTTGGTGAAGGCAAAAAACCTAGATCTAATGTTGATGAAGATCTCCTCTAGAGCTACCAAGGAACTAAGGAAGAAGCCTGAAGAAGATGATGAAACATTGTGTGGAGCAACCTTTGTGAATCCCTCAAAACTTCCCCTCACAAGGATCTCTCCCTCTCAAAGCTCTCCTCTCTTCCTTCTCTAAGCTCTCTCTCAAGTCAACCAAATAGTAAAAGATTTCTCATAAGAGTATTAAAAATCCTTAAATAGTGGGCTTAAAGAAACTCTGAATTTCAAGATATACAACTTTTATTCGTGCAATATGATATACGTATCGTTTGACACGATCAGTTGAATTCAAACTCATCCAACAAGATCATTCAGATGAACTATTCATCTTTTATAAGACATTATATAGTATGATAAAAATATCATATAGTGCAATCTGTTAAAATTCCGTAATGATTCAGCTTGAACTATATCGCATAGTATGATCAATCACAATAATTGTCTATGATTTGATTGTCTGATGTCATGAGATTAATTAAGAAATATTTGAATTAGAACGTAGAGTAAGTACCAAATTGTACTATGAAATCAGTACATAATTAGTATCTTTCTTAACCTTTGGTGGCTAAGGTTTTGATAGAGCACAACACTTTATACAGTGCGAGTTAAAATCATACATTATGAATTACTTTGTACATTAGAAAACCAAGATCATACAATATAAGTTAATTAAAAAAAGACTCTCTCGAAAACATTTATTATCTCTTCCCTATGTATGTGAAAGGTTACTTAGCAATGATATCCACCCAATTACAAGATATGACTCAAGAAAGGAGAAAATACAAAATAAAATGAAAACTAACTATAACCCTAGTCTAAGTTGTCATGAGCTAATCAGAATTTCCAGTGAATGGTTGACTGATATTTGAAATGTTAGTACACACAAGCACAAAATAAAAATATCACAGAAATAAGAAAAAAATATTAACAAACATAATAATAATTGTTATCATCAAAATTACAATGTTTGAATCAGGTTTGCAACACTAAGGATCTAATATAATTCCTTCTTTGCTTATCATGTGCTCTAGAAATGCTATGGAAGTCAACCAAGACTCACCTTCAAAAATCTAACATACAATCTCTATTGTTTTATAGTCTCTTGGGTTAATCTCAAATGAACTACATGTTCCTCTTCAGACTTGGAATATATCAAAATATTATCAATAAATATAATGATAAATTAGACTAGACACTCTTTGGACACCCTATGCATAAGGTCTATAAACACAAATGGTGCATTCATCAGACCAAATGATGTAAAAAAGAAATATATACTACTCATATCTAGTACTGAAAACTATCTTCACAACATCTTTATTATTCACCCTTAACTAATGATAACCAATTTTCAAACTAAACTTAAAAAATAAAACTACACCTTTTAGTTAAATCATGGGTATTTACTCATTAAAGCTACCTTATTCAGCTCTCTATAATTAATACATATTCTCAGAGATATATCCTTCTTCTTCACAAATAATATTGGAGCTCCTCACAGAGATGCACTCAGCTGGATGAATCCTTTCTATAATAACCTTTGCAACTGCACTTTAAATTCCTATAATTCTCTAGACATCATTCTATAAGGAGTTTTTGCTATCAAAGTTGTACTTGACGTCACCTCAATACAAAACTCTATATATATCTCTCTCTCAGGAGGTAATCAATACAACTCCTTTGAAAAAATATCAGGGAACTCCTTCACCATTGGAATATTATTAATATCTTCAACTAGCTTGCTCAAGTCTCTCACATAAGTAAGAAATATATAACCCCGTTCTACCAAGCTTTTTAACTTGGACTACAAGAATTAAAGAAGTCATAATACTTCAAATTCCTCGAAAATAAAATATTTCACCATCCATGCACATACTTTCTTCTTCTTACTACAATTAATGTAAGCATGATATTTACTCAACTAATCCATTCCAGTGATGATATCAAACTCTTTTAAAGGAAGATAACTAAGGTTGCTACCAACATCCTACCAAAAATCTCAAATTCACACAAACAGACTTTAGTCACAACCACAAAATCCCACAATGGTTATATAACATAGAACTCAGGATATAATGGAAAGAGAGGCAAACTCAGATCACCAACACGCTTAGAAATATAAGATTGACAAGTGCCCAAATAAAAAAGAAAACACTACAAGGCCATTATGAAACATAAATCATGCATGTTATCACATCCAAAGCTTCCTTTGCCTCTTGTTGAGTCAAAATATAAAGACTTGGTTAAACTACATGAGTACTATCAATGTTTCTAGACTCTTTCTGTACTCCTAACAGACTTCCACTAAACTTGCTCCCACTAAATATTATCAATCCTTCACTAATGGTTCTAGAAGCAACCACCGTTGACTGTTGCCTTTGACTACCTCTGGCTTTAGATATACGTTGTTATACAATATAGGGACACTGAGCTATCTTATGAAGTAACTGAACACAACTAAAACACTGACCTATATTTTTGGAATATCTATCAGAATGCCTTCTACCACAATACCCACACAAAGGGAGAATTCCAACTTATACAAATCCACCTGCATTCATAGAAAATGTAGAACTTTTCTTCTTCACCTCTCCACTACAACAAAATAAGTGTCGCTTCTCACCAACTCCTCTCGTGGAGGGTTCCCCTCTAAATTTTCTTCTGCTAGAATCCCATTTGTCACAACCCAACCTAATCAGGATAGGTCCTATCGTGTTGAGCTATGACAGGCAAACCCTAATATATAGTTTTAGAATTATTTCACATTTTCTATCAATATTCATTGAAATAAATGACGAACTATAGAGCTACTAAAATATCCAAATACTAAAATACTAATCAACAAAATTTTTTTCATTCATCAAAATAAACATATACACTATAATACATGGCTACAGGCAATAACTATATAACTGAAAATTAAGCTAGCCATGATTGTGCAAAAATTAAAATAACAAAATACCTATAACCTCAAATATAATTGTGAACAGCTAGTCCACAACCTCTTTCCCCTTCCAAGATCCAAAAAAAACCAAAAGTAAAACCATAGTGAGCTATAATAGCTTAGCAAGCTACTCAAACCAATCTAAATTTTTAAATATTCTTTTATCAAATATTTAGAACCAGTTAATTACATTTTAAATAAATTACTGAACTGAGAATCACAAAACTAAAAAATATAATAAATGCATAGCAATTTTTCTATGATTCAGATAACAATATAAAACAAATGAATAAATTGAAATTCATATGACAGAGTAGTTCATATCACATTTTCCAAATCCAGACAAAATCTCAAAGGATTCTGGCTCCTTATAACTCTCATTTTATTTGTACTTATAACACTAGAATATATCAGATATCACATTCTTAGACATAATCTCAAAGAATTCTGGCAACTTATAAATCTTAGAAATTCCCTGATATAGACAGAATTTCTAATGATTCTGACCCCTTATGGCTCCCAACAGATATAATTTAATTACATAAGCACATGTATCAAAATTTATAGTAATATATAATGGTAGACAACCAAAAATCAAACTAAGCAAAAATGCATGCACATTTTTCAGAAAATTACTAAATTATTTGGGATTATGTAAAATAATGTTTTAAGACTTTTATTATACTGCAATACTTTTTTTTAATATCCTGATAATTTTCCATTCACTAAAAATCCCACAAATTTCAAAACCCCCAGTGCAAAATTTCCAGTGTGCATAATCTTAAACTCTACAACATAGAAAAAGTTCTGTGGTGAAAGTTTTACAGGTGCAAAGTTATTCTCGTTTTTCGCCAACAGATATAAAATTTTAATCGGAATATTCGCTAAAACTTACACATTTTTGAAAATTGATATGGACATAATGTGCCTTACTTTGAGACGAACAACTTTCTCAATTACGTCGACGACCGAAAACAGTCTAAAATCCCCAAAAATCCAATTTTCTCTTTCTCTAACTTAGATTTTTCTCTCTTATTTTCTAAGTAAGGTCTCTATTTGGGAAAAAAACCGAAAAGAAGCAAAGAGATATAATATCAATTAGTGGATTAGGATATTTAATTAAAATAATAATTATTCTAATTATTTAATATTAAAATATTATCTTTAGTCAAATTCTTTTATATTTTTTTCACATAGAAATTCAAAAATTGAAGAATAATATTCATAAATTAGTAAATTTTATTTAAAAAGTTATGGTGAAATCAGTTTTCCAAACGGACGCCTGACGGTCCCAAAAACCCCACTTATACTGACAAGTGCCAATTTCTTAAGAAATTTTGTCAGTGCCCAAAAATTACGAAAAAGCTAGGGAAGCTAAAACACAACATTATAAATGTTCTGATTAAGATAGTTTGTGATTTGGACTTCTTTAGGTCAATAAAAAAAATCTTAAAAATTTAAAGTGTTTCACACCATCTTTGATACATTACTGCTAAATCATTTTCAATCAATCTAGTCCACTATAATAATTCAGAAAAGTTTTAAATGTGAAACGGTACTAGCGGATGCCTCAGATTGTCCCCTAGCCCTCTCAGAAAATAAAATTTTTCCATATGTCGATTCTAAGGGAAATATCTATAATATTTGGAGAATTGAATCAAAAAAATTTCGGTAAGTTTCTACAAAGTTCTCTTGTTGGTAGAAAAGGAAAAGAGTAGCGTGAATTTTATTTTTCTTAAACAATTTGTAATCATGTAAGTTTGTTTTTAATTTCAGCACGAATTAATTGCTTCAATTATTCGCTTAATTTTTTTTTTTTTTTTTGAAGGAGGTTTATTGTGAAAATTGAGATAATGGAGTTGCGGAGAAAAGCTTGCAAAGAAGTTCTATTTTCTACTTGTTGGGGTAGAGGTTAAGGACCATGACAGAAGGCAAGCATCATTCACTTTGATTTCAACCTGTTTCTAAGATTTAGTTCCATCCATCATAGGTTAGGAAATGGCCACTTGTTTGCCTCTCTAATGTGGCTCATTCTTATGTCGCAAAATTGTATTGAAAAGCTTTTGTTGGTTTATGTTTACAAAAAAGAATTTTCATACTAAAATTTCAACTAATTAATAATTTCGAATGGATCAGTGGTTGCTGAAATCTTAGGTTATTCTTGATTAACTGCCAAGTGCATTCGCTAACTGATCAAAAGTATGAGAAATTCTTTTGATAAACTTTTCTTGTTCTTAGTTCCTTTCAAATGTTAAATATCTTTTGTTTTAAAAATTTCAGTCAAGACATAAAGCTTCTGCGACAGCAATTGTCAGTTATTTTGTTAGTTATTGTGTTGTTTTTTGTCAATTATTTTGTTATTGTCAAACTTTAGTCTTGCAATTGTCAGTTATCCTTGAAATAATTTTTTTAAGTTTTTATCAGTTATTGTATTATTTTTTGTCCATTATTTTTATTATATTTTACTAAATTTTACTATTTTGAATGCATTTAGTGATAGTAGTTTCAATGGACGTTTATACACTAATTTGTAATATTGTTATATTATGATATTTTTGGTGTTTGTGAATTTTACTATCTTTTCTAAATTGATGTCATTTATAAAAGAAAAAACTAGTTCTTTGTATTTGGGTTGGATACTATGATAATTTATATTGTTAATTGTATATTGAAAAAATAGATGAGTGAGTAGATGTTCAAGTCTGTTAAATTTTAACAAATAAATGTATGTTAATTTTTTTATGTACTAAATATTGGCAGCCTCGGTTGATAAAATTAGTGTTGCATTGTAACTATCTGATGATAAATTTAATCAATTGTTACATACATCATTAGTGAGATTAGGGGGTAAATCAACATTCATCAGCGTCAAATAAAATGGTTGTTAATGTGGACTAAGTAATTAAAAACATAAACAATAACATTAGTGGCTAAATTAATATTTATTAGCATAAAAAAAAGGATTGCTAATGTGACATTTTTTAACAATCTATGTTATAAGTGGTCACTAGTTTAGCAATACAAAATAAATATCGCTGCTAAAAGTCTTAGCGAAGAGGCTACTATGACAAACCAGCAACCTGATTTTTTTAGTCGCTGTTGACTTTAGCGACCAAAATTTTATCTTTAGAAAGCAATTTTGTTGGTTGCTAATAACAAGTTTTCTATAGTGAGGATTGACTTTTATAACAACCAATTCTCTAGTAGGCTTTGCATTATTTGAATGAATTCAAAGCGAGGAATTGCAAATAATATTTTTGTTAAGAATTTTTATTAACTTTTATATTCATCCCTTTGAATAATTTCACCCAAGTTTTTCCATTGCTATTTCTTAAACCATTAATGCACCATTACATTAGTCAATATTTGAAAAAAAAAAAATATGCAGTGCACTGAAACATAAATAAAAAAATCATAAATAAATAATATTGGATTCAAATGTGTTTGCATCAGATGTCTGATCTTACTTGGAAACAATCTCCAATTAGTAGAATTAAAAACATATTTACATGGAACAAACCACCACAAGAAGCATAAGCAAATTACAATTACATAGCAATAGTAATGCCGCTTAATTTAATCATTTCAACATCATGAGTAACATATATGTAAGTGTTGCGGGCAAGAATATATGCGGTGATAGAGTTAAAATCCCACGTCTTAGTATTTGCATGGATATCCAGCTCACATACAGAGAGAACAAGATTTTTTAATTGGAAAACCCTTGAAACGAGAAAAACCATAGGGCCTGGCTCAATCTGAAAGATTCCACTAGTATTTGGGTAGATTTCAATGAGCTGACTCATCCCAGAGGGCAATCAGATTATAAATGTTAACCGTATGGTTGAAATCTAGCTAGAAACAGGGATGAAAGTCTGACGTCACTTGATGATTAGGTGGAAGTCAGGTGTACTTGAAAATTCCAGTGTCAGTTTGTATCCTAGCGGTGGTTTGGTAGAACTTCAACGTCGAGAGGTGGTCTGATAGAACTCCAGCATTTGGTGGTGGTCCAGTAGAACTCCGGGTGTCGGGTGGTGGTCCAGTACAAATTCGGGCCTCAAGTGGTGGTTCGATAAAAGTTCAGGCCTCATGAGGTGGTCCGATAGAAGTACATGCCTCTAGTGGTGGTCTGGTAGAATTCTGGGCCTCATGTGGTGGTTTGATAGAACTCCGGGCCTTAGGTGGTGATCTAAAAGAACTCTGGGCCTTATGTGTTGGTCCAGAAAAACTTTAAGCCTTAGGTGGTGGTTTTGCAGAACTCCGGGCATCAGATGGTGGTTCGACAGAAGTTCAGCCCTGAGGTGGTGGTCTGGCGGAAGTCAGCGCCTCAGGTGGTGGTCTGGCAAAAGTTCGGATCTCAAGTGATGGTCCGACAGAAGTCCAAAAAAAGCATGAATCTCATGTGGTGGTCCAACAGAACTCTGTGCTGCAATTTAGTTTTCATAACCATGTTTTCATATCATGTGTGTTTTTTATGATTTCAAATATTATTATTTTGATTATTGTTTCTCCTAGCATATATTGGATATATTATTTTTGTCATTTATGTGTACTAACATTTCTGAAAAATTATACTCCAGATTATTAAAGACTTCAAGTCAGATTAGATTAGGATTTATTATAAATGGAGTCTATATTTTTACACTTTTATTGAGTCTGAGAGAGTGTGATTGTAATTGGGTAATCGTGCACACACACATTGTGGGAGTGTTAAAATTTATAAATTTTTAAACTAATCATATTGTATGATTTCAAATAGTTATGAGATGATTTGTTCAATTATTTTCTCCAAAAAGAAGTTAATCAAATCATGTGAGGAAAATTTTTCTAAGTCCTGTTCGTACTGTACAAAGTCATATTTATATAGATGATGTTCAGAGTATGAAATTGATGCAAACATTTTTGTCCATAGGAACAGGTAAATTTTTTTGAACTATTCATCCGGGATGATCTTGAATTCATACAGACGACGTCCAAAGTATGAATTCATGCAAACATTTTCATCCATATGAATAAGTAAATTTTTTGAATTATTCATCTTTGATGATCTTAAGTTTGTATAGACGACGTCTAGAGTACAAAATTACGGGGTATATTTTCAACTAGATGATATGAAAATGTTTCTGAACAATTTGTACTGTATGATATACAATTCATACTGTATGATCAGCTTGTATGAAAATGTTTCGTAGTGGATCATATGAGTAAATTTTGAACTGTTCATACGTATGATCATTGATCATTCTATACGATCATGGACGGTCAAAATTGAAATTTTCAATTTTTCGGATAGTTTTTTGTGTCTTACCTATATAAAGTCATAAGAAACTAATTTGGCTTGTCTTGTCTTCATATTTTCTTTGAGAATAAGTGAAAGTATGTTTTGGGAGAGTGTTTGTGAGAGAGTTCTTACAAGTGGAGAAGGTGATGGGATCACAAGGTTACTCAATGGTCAGAATCAATTTTTGTATTATCAATTCTCTTTCATACTTCTTTCAGTTTGTTCAAGAGAAGATCTTTGGAGAAGATCCGGTTCTCTGCTGACACTTGGAGAGTTTGAAAGGATGTCGATTCTTGCTGACACTATGAGGGTATAAAAGGATGTCAATTCTCTGACAACACTAGGAGGGTATAAAAGGATGATGATTCTCTATCTACCGACACTTGGAAGGTGTGAATAGATGACAGTTCACTGTCAAAACTTAGAGGATGTGAAAGGATGATGGTACTCTACCAACACTTGGAGGGAGTGAAAGGACGATGGTATTTTGATGATACTTGGAGGGTGTAAATGGATAATGGTACTCTGCCGGACCAGGGATTTGTGTAAGAGATGATAATTCTAAAGGCTTCTCTTCCTTACTATGGGGGCAAAAGGAGAGTCACTTTACTAATAATGCAATACCTGAGGGAGTCTTCAGGAAGTGGATGTAGGTCTAGTTGGACTGAACAACTATAAATTTCTATGTTTTTTATTTTTCTGCTTATTTTTATATAAGTGGTTGAAAAGTTTTATTTTGTTAAAAAATTAATTATTGTGCAAAATAATTTTAAAACAGATTTTCATTAAAGAGGAAATTTTTAAATTATCAATTTACCCCCACTTTGTTAGCCTTGGGACAATTGCATTAGGTCTAATAACCTATACAGACTTTACACTCTAGGCGTCAAGTGGTTGACACACTAGAACTCCAAGCCTCAGGTGATGGTCCGGTAGAAGTCCTTGCTTAAGGTGGTGGTCCAGCGGAACTCTGGGCATTAGGTGGTGGATCCGGTAGAAGTACGGGCATAAGGTGGTGGCCCGGCAGAAGTCCAGGCCTAAGGTGGTGGTCTGGTAGAATTCCGAGCCTATGGTGGTGGTTCGGTAGAAGTCCGACCCTTAGGTGTTGGTTTAGTAGAACTCCAGGCCTTAGGTGGTGGTCCGGTGAAACAACAGCATCAAGTGGTGGTCCAGTGAAACTCGAGGCAGTGGTCGAGGAGGAGCAAGGATGCAAGAGCGATCTCCAATCTCTCACATTACAACTTTTGGGATGGGTGAAGCATAAAAAATAAGTGAACAGGGCATAATGGATGAGAAAAAGTATCAATCACATATTTTTTATGCTTCACCCATCTCAGAAGTTGTAATGTCTATTTAATATAGGTTCCAAAATGAAAATAAAACACATATCGCATTTAAAATATTCTAAATAATATCCTCTTATAGTTGATTTTTTTTCTTTGATCATTTTCTTTAGAGTTGATATTTGCTCTTAAAACTTAACTTTTATTTTAATTATCATTATCCATATAAAATACCACATCATCAAGCCCCTCAACTTAGTCGCATGTGTGCCTTTGTCAAATTTAATATATGCTGTAATAGAATTAAGCAGGTCTTCTTGTACAAAGTAATCTCAATAATTCAAAATTTGAAAATGAGACCAAGTAGCTTATATTCTTCTTTTCATGGCTTAAGTAAGAATGTTTATAGGCTAATTCTCATAATTATGGCATACTAGTTGATGTCATAATTTTTTATTTTAAAAAACCTCAAGAAAAATGATTGCATTTTGATGCTTGATTATAGTATTGAATATTAATGCATATGTAATTACATAATATATACATGAAAAAAAAAAAAAGAACTGGATGAACTGTACATGAAAGTAGGATTGTTGTGTCAATGGATGCATATTATACTTTAAAGAAAATTTCTCAGAGAACTGGATGAACTGTACAGAAGTTAGTTTCCAACTTGGTTTGACATACATAAAGATAGATTGTTGTGTCAATGGATGCATATTATACTTTAAAGAAAATTTCTCAGAGATTATACGCCATCATTGCAATACACCAAGGTTTAAACCAAAATCTGAAAAAAAAAAAAAAAAAAAGCAGAAGGATGTGCTTGTCAATATGATATTTTACTTACCAATAATTCCTAGTCTACAACAGCTATATGCATCCATGAGATTTGCTGCACTTATAAGATGGCATAATGATCACATTCCGCAAGAAAGTGTTATTACACATCCATTAGAAGCAGAGGCTTATAGACACTTTGATCGTACACATCCCATATTCACGGCAGAATAAAGAAATGTAAGATTAGGTTTATCTGCAGATGATTTTACTTCATTCAATTAGTCTGCTTCACCTTACTCATGTTGACCCGTGATACTCACTCCTTATAATCTTTCTCTAGAGTTGTGTATGAATACTCCTTATATATTTCTAACACTTATCATTCTAGGGCCACATAATCCAAAATTGAAGATTGATGTATTCTTACAGTCGTTAATTGATAATTTAAGTTTATTATGGGAAGAGGGAGTAATTACATATGATATCTCCACCAAATTAAACTTCAAACTGATAGCAGCATTACTTTGGACAATTGGTGACTTTTCTGCCTATGGTATGCTCTCAGGTTGGAAAACTTCAGGCAATAGCTTGTCCATATTATATCGAGCATACAAAATCATTCACTTTAAAGTATGGTAGGAAGAACACTTAGTTCGATTCTCATCGCATGTTATTACATCCAAGTCATCCTTTTAGGCAAAATAAAGATGCTTTTACAAAAAATAAAATGGTGATGTTTTAAAATCCTCCAAGATTAAGTAGTGAAGAAATACTTGAAAGAGTGAGGTTCATGCCAATAATAATGGATTCTCCAATATTAGCTGAGTACAAATTGTCAGGATATGGTGTCAACCATAATTGGACCAAGAAAAGTATTTTTTGGTCGTTTCCATATTAGAGAATAAATCTTATTAGACATAATTTAGATGTCATGCATATAGAGAAAAATGTTTTTGATAACATTTTCAATACAGTTATAGACATCAAAGATAAATCTAAAAATATTATAAAAGCGAGGATGGACTTAAAGGAGATTTGTAGGAGGAAATCATTAGAATTAAAGGATGGTGGAGGTAAAAAACTTCTCAAACCAAAAGCTCCATTTACATTAATTTTAGAGAAAAAATGAGCAATTTTTGAATGGCTGAAGACCCTACGAGTACCTAATGGATATTCTTCCAATCTAAGCAGGTGTGTTTACATAAGATCAGGGAGATTATTTAGATTGAAAAGTCATGATTGTCACATCTTCATGCAATATCTACTAACAACTGCTTTTAGTTATCTGTAAGATCAAATTTTAAAGCCCTTGATTGAGCTAAGTGCATTCTTCAAAAATTTATTTTTAAACTAAACGTAGAGAACTTTATTCTTATGGAGCAGCAAATTCCTTTCATTCTATGTCAACTTGAGAAAATTTTTCCTCCATGATTTTTTAACTCTATGGAGCATCTACCAGTGCATTTACAATAGGAGGCTATAATCGATGGACCTATTTAGTATGGTGGATGTATCCTTTTGAGATATATTTAAATAAACTTAAGAAGATCGATAAGAATAAAGTACGTCGTGAAGGCTCTATCTGTGCAGCATATTTAATGTATGAGATAACTCAGTTTTGCTCGTATTACTTTGAAATAATGTCTCAATCGGGTGAAAGCACATCACCTCAAAATATTGGTAAATCCTATAATATACCTGTATTCAGTGGAAGTGGTGAACCTGTAAGCGCTAACACCATGCGCTATTTAACCGATAAGGAGATGACAGTTATCACATTATATATCTTGCTTAACTGTGATGAAGTTGAGCCATATCTCGAGTAAGTATGAATAAATTTTTTCATTTATTTATTATTATTAACTTTGTTCTAAACTCAAAAGTTTGTAGGAGGTTAATTGATTATTTAAGTACATCAGAATAAAGAGAAGTCCAAAAGCTAGTGGAGAAAGAATTCACTGCTTGGTTTAAAAATATGGTATATTTTTAATAATTTGTCTTAATTAGTTAGTATTGCATGTAATAAATATACAAATAATACAATCTTATTCATTTAAAGGTTCACACTGAAGATAGTGATTCGCAGTATTAAGGGCTATTTGACCTAGCTTGGGGACATAATAGATTAGTTAAATGTTATAAAATATTTATAGTTAATAGTTATAAATTTCAAACAAAAAATTGGTGTGAAGGTAGAAAGATAGAAAATTTTGGTGTATGTGTAAGAGAGAACACCCATACAGGAGATGATTCTAAATACTATAGGGTGTTATAAGAAATATTAGAGGTGGAATATCCCGGTCACAAGAATATTATGTATATCTTCAATTGTGAATGGTTTGATCCAGTACAGAACAGAGGCAAAAGAGTACATCAAATTTATGGTATAACAGAAGTAAAGCGGGTGGGAGATATGCAAAGTTTGACCCATTCTTCATTGCTAGTCAGGCAAGCCAAGTCTATTATGCTAACTATTCAAGCCGATTACGAGGTAAAAAAGATTGGCTTATAGTTAAGAAGTCAAAATCAAGGGGAGTAATTGAGAAAACCACTTCAATACCATCAGCACATCAAGAAGAGTTTATGTCAAATTTAAAAAATCTTTCAATCAATGTAGATGACCAAATTCTAATTAATGAGAGTGAGTTGCAGTTAGAGGAGGTAGATTTAACCATAGAGAAAGTCATAAAGAATCTTATAGCGCTAGAAATGTATCATCATATGAAAGTGAATCAATAAATGATGGGTTAATATAAGGTAAATTTTATTTTATTATTAATGTACGGCATTTATTTTTTTTTTTTTGTTACTACACTGCATTTTATTTTATTTTTACTGCACTACTATATTATTTTATATTATAACTCATGTTTTTAATATTTCTTATTTTTTTGTGCAGATGGCTTCAAGTGAAGAGCCTAGTAGAGGATTGATCAAAAATATTTTTAATAGGTGCAACAAGAAGATCACTATAGCTGGACCATCTAGACCAGTACGTACTAAGGGGATCACTTCGTCTTAGCCTGCTACACATTCTCAGCTTGCCACAGATACTCAGCCTACCGCTCAGCCTACCACTTAGTCTAAGCCTACCACTCAATCTTTACCCACTCTTGGAGCCAATAGCCCACAGTTCTACTCACCAGACCCCCGATTTCCTTCACCATATCCCATATAGAGTACTCCTTTCTACCTTTACTACACACCCCCACCTTATGGTGCCCCTCCTACTTATCCATATCCATCATATGTTCTACCATACTATCCCCCAACACCCCCTCAGCCTGCTATAGGTGGACCTTCGACACCAGCTGCATCAGAGCAGGCGATAGATGGTTGAATGTTAATAGAACCTAATGGTGACACATACGTAGATTCTCTTTTACTTATGCTAACAATTATATTTATTTTATATTATATTTTTTATCATATAATCTTATTTTTGTAGGTTTTACCCATCAAAATAACTGATACATAAATTACGAGACATCATATGGAGCAAGTTTGACACTCCTTATATTTCTTGGAAGAATGTCCCGAAAGAAGTCTAGGAAATGTGCTTTAGAGAGTTTAATGTATTTTTATTTAGATGATTTAATCCTTTTTACTAAGCTAATAAACATATATATTCTATATTGTATGTTTTTGAATGTAGAAAGATTTTTGTTGGCTGCCCCAGCATAATGATAAAATTAGAAAGAATTTTGAGAATCATGAGTACACTCGGATGCGCGACATGTTCATAGACATTAGAAAGACTGGCGAGCAGCCATTGTGGATTGGAGAGACTATATGGGCTGAGTTGAACACTGCTTGGGGCAATGCAGAGTATAGCAGGAGGAGGGATCAAAATCGACAGAACAAAGCTTCTGATGTTGGGGGCTTGGGTAGTTCCCTTCATACTAGCGGCTCAGATTCACATGCTGAGCACAGGTAACATTTGGTAATGAATTTTAAAAGTGTTTTTAATTTTTTCTTTAATAGAATTCTATTATAGAAAGAGTTGTTGGGTAGAGATTCAACTCCTGTGGAATTGCATAGTCACACTCATAAGCAATAGGATGATCAACAATGGGTTGATGAGTGAGCAAGAAAAGCCCATGTAAGTATATGTGTTTATTAATTTTTATTTTTAGTCTTAATTATATATATATATATATATATATATATATATACATGATTTTGAGAGAGTCAGGCCGCAGTAGGTAAGGGTTCTTTCGACAGCTCTGTGGAGTGTTCAGAGTATTGCATCTGGTCATAAGCTATAGGAGGAATGCAACATGGTATGGTTTATGGTTTTGGTTCACAAGCCCAAGCATATGAGGGGATGACCTCTATTGTATCCAACTTTGCAGCCAGTTCATATGATTCCTTACATAGTTAATAAATAACTACCCTTCAAGTGGAGCTAGAATAAGTAAGGAAATCACAAGCTGATTGGCAAGTTCAGTTGCGAGCACAGATATAAATGCAGATGCAGAAGTAACACAATCAGTTGTTCGATGAAATACGCAAAATGAGAGAGCAATTGAGTGGAAAAGGGGTAGCTAGAGCTGAGGATGAGTCCACGGATTCAGAGTAGTTTAGTTTTTTTCAATGTCATATGAACTTGTATACGTTCTTGAATATTTGGTGTTAATGAATAATCTGTGATATTTTTTAATATTGGTTGATGTTAATGAACAATTTGTAATATTTACATTTATGTTTTTAATTATTTATAGAAGTTCATGAAATCTTTGCTATGTAGATCTATGTTGTGAAACTATTATTTGTATATATTTGCAAGTGTGGAAATTTGATTGCTGCCTTGAAAGGAAAAAAAATTTTATTATTGCTACAGGTTTTCGGTGGAATTTACGTCAGTAGTTTGCTGGAAACGATGATACAACGAGTTATTGAATTTGTTCTGGCATTTTCTATTCGCCGAAACTACCGACAGATAAAGCACCGGTAATAATTTGTGGCTTCGACTCCATACTCTTCTCTACGCGAAAACCCCATGCACGCCTTTATTGGCATGGTGGGCAAAAAAATAAAAAAAATCACCACCGCAGTGTCTCACAAACACCAACCATGCACCTCTTTATTGACGTGGCGAGTAGGCGGCCTCATGGTTTTTCCCCCAAACGGGGGAGACGCCAGGAGGTTGCCGAATTTTTGTCTGAAATATAGACAATGACTTGAAGAAAAATTGGACTTGTGGACTTGTTGCAATCGATTTAAATGAATATAAGCTCTAAATGAACTTGAAATACAACATAAGCTTGGACTTGAAATAAGAGAATTTGATTGAACTCAAAAGACATAGAACTTTTGACTTGAGATTGTAGTTTGGGACAACTACAAGAGAACTTGATTTGAACTCATACTCGAACTTGCAAGATGAACAGTGGCATGACTTAAACATTTGAAATATTTGACTTGAACTGTAGAAGACTTGTTTTGAACTTGAATTCAATCAAAATATAAGAGGTTCAAATTCCCAAAGGGGTTCAAAAGACTAAACTAGAGCTTGAATTCAACATGACCACAAAAAAGCGTGGACATAGAGCTTGAATTTGCACTATGAACTCAAACAAGAATGAGAACATGAGTTGGTCATTTGAATTCAAGTAAGTACTTGATCATGTGCTTTGAACTTGGACCATGCAATATCAAGTGGGTTTTGGTAATGAACTATAAATTGAATGATCCATAAGAATTCAAGTCGAATCATAACACAAGGAATTCAAATGACTCATAAGAGATTTGAACATTTGAATAAAGTGAAAGAAGACTTGATCTGGGATTATAGTGGGCATGAACTCGAACTGTACAACATCAAGAAAAGCTTGGACTAAATAATACTATAGCATAACTTGTAATTTGAATATGAAGTTTGGAATGCAATTTGATGCCTAAAATGGGACTTGTAATTTGGTAAGATGATAAAGTAAATCGTACAAGCAAGAATAAGACAGAGGATGTGGTGATATGCTTGTAAGGTTTCCAATAGAATATTAGGAAATGATCACCTCAATAAAAGTGCAAATTCTATTCAACAACATCAAGTTTATCATGCATGCTATAAACCATTCTTGAAGACAAAGAGTTTACAGACATAGGTTGTCTACAAGTAAAATGAGAAGATCATAAAGGGGATGACCTATTTGCTGCCATTACAAACATGATCATTCACGATAATATCTACAAACAGATAACCTCAATTGCAAGCAAACATATTAATCAACGAAGGATCTATAATGTATGTAGTGAACTATTCATGAATAATATCAAGGAGCATGCAACTGGTGATTTGAAATGATTGCAACGATGACAAGGAATTTTTCATATACATAATAAGTCTGCAAGTGCTAATCAGCAACAAGCAGTAGATGCTACGATACCCTTATAGTCAAGAACTATGCAATGATAGTTGAATGCATCGTTCTTCAACAAATAAAGGCACAGAAAGAATTGTGATAAATACAACTCGCCATCATCCAAATCTTGCAAGCAATAAAAATCAAAGGAGATATATAATTTAATCACAATTAAAGGAGAAAAGTTCTTTAGCAAACATATCACTTACAAATGATGGCATCTGATGTGAAACATTCATATGAATCCTACAAGCAAGGTAGTAGCGAATGTATTGAAAGGACCCAAAACCACAGCAAAATGCATGAAGAAGGTGACAAATATAAGTTCCTATGGGCCGCTGTAGGAAACCTATTATACACCTAATATGTCATCTATAAGAATGATGCAAGGAAACTACAGTAGAAATCAACATATACTGGCAAAAGTAGGAGACTCATTAGTGTACTACGATCCATCTATAGAAAGCAACGAGTTGTGCACGACAGTCTACCTGTACGAAGCAGCGAACAATTCTATCCAGAAGCTGCTACGCCACGCCACTAAATCCACAACATTCATGCAAGAGAACAGGTGTTTATAAATATTATTATAATACTCCCGCACGTGCACCGTAGTTTGAATACACATAGGTACACTAAAGGAAAAAATATAATCTCAAATTGTATGGGCCCCGACGATCGTGTTATTGGTATACACGTGACGTCTAGGGAGCTGTGCGGGTTATCAAATTTTGAACCTGATCCTTCTAAGTAGATAAAAGGAGTTGACAAGGTTCAATTATAAAATTCCCCCAAACACCCGCATAGGCCCCGACGAGCGTGTTATTGGTACACATGTGACGTCTAGGAAAGTTGTTTGGGTCAATAAGTGAATTCAGGTTTGAACCCGATCCTTCTATACGGATCAATAGGAGTCGACAAGGTTCGAACCAACAAACAAATATGTGGCCGTGGCGATCAAAATATTTGTTTTAATACATTCAGATTAGGCCTTCAAAGTCTAAAATCAAAAGAATTCACGCTCAAAGGCATAAAGCCTACGAAACCCGATCCTTTGTCGACAACCAGACAGAGTCAATAAGGTTCAAACTTTAAATGAAAATAACCCCTAACACCCTGATGATGACCGTGTTGATTGCTTATCTCAACCAGAGGGGTTCATAGACATTTTCAAATGACTCCCAAATATCCAAATGTCTTCCAAACTCTACACAAATACCCATAAAATCCAAAACTCCACAAAAATTCCAAAATCCAAAAAATATTTAAAATGAAACTATCCATCCCAACACTTAAAAGTAAAGCTCATCCACCCTCCGCAACAGTCTACCGGGGTGGACAAATTGAAATTTACTTCAGCTCACAAAAGAGCTAAATGCCTAGTCGAAAATATCACTAGGATCCATTCTAAAATAGTCTCCTGCCGATAAGGATGTGGTATGTGTTCTCTGACCGGCGGTCTGCCGCCAAATGACACCGCAGGATAAATGATTATGACCCGGGGGCCTCTGAACCGAGTGATTTTGCCGCCAAATGGCACCACAAAATACTGTTTATGGCCAGCATCGTTACGTCCCTTATTGGCATCAAATACTTGAGATATGAATCAATAGGATATGATTGATAGGGCACAAAGCCCTCTGTCAGCTAAGGTGGATTTAAAATTTTCCACTTGGATAAACATCAACCCAGGTCTACAAGGTCCCCTTGGACGAAGCAACCCATGGCTGCCGACAAGGATCCTTCTATCAGGTTGGGTCGACTACCTTCTCTAACTAAGTAGACCTGGGACCATGATGGCCCGGGACGACGGAACCATGGGATCTTGATCGGGTCTATCATCCATTCTCCCACTATCTACTTTTAAGTGTGAGATGGTGAAATTTCCCATTTTAAATATCAAACTCCTCTCAATGCCCAAATTCAAACCTAATTTTCAATACCCAAACCCATGCTGCTACTATATGCCAGATAACACATATTTTATATGTATCTAATTGACGACTAGCCTTAATCGAAAGTTCTCTCTCATTATCGGGAGGGGTAATTAACTATAGGGGCTTACGCCTATAGGAAACCAGAACTCAGATCATAAAGTCCTCTCAAAATGAGGGCGAAATCTCTGGATAGTGTCTTATCTACAAACCCATCTGCCTTTCAAAATTTACCTCGGGACTTATTTAGTTAAAACTCCCTCGTCGAATAAAAAGAAAAGTGAGGGGAGGCCAGGGCTGAATTTTTGGAGCCCACAACAAATTCAAGACATGCGAGGGGGTCGATATGGATATCAAGGTAAGGTACACATATTAGAAAAAGTTGGCCTCGGCATCGCCCAAATGATATTTAATCATGAAATAGACTGTACCTTTGTGATCAGGATAATGATAGCATCCTAAATTCACTATTAATTTGTTTAATTATGATTGTTCGGAAAGATCGACCCCATACATGCTTTTATTAACATGGTGGGAATGAAGATACAACCGCAGTGTCTAAGGACATCTACCATACATGCTTTTATTGTTAGGAAAGTTTCTATTTGCATGTTTTACATTCTTGTAACTTGTATAGTTTTGATGATTTCAAATATTATTATTTTATGTGTTGTTATCTCCTAATATTTTTTGAAAGATATGTTTTTGCTCTAGTGAGTACTAATATTTCAGGAAAATCAAACTCCAAGATATGAAGACTTGTAATCAAATTCAACAAATATTCATAAGTTTTGAAATGAGAGGGAGTGATTGTAATTGAGTGAAAAATCACAAAATACACACTTGGGGAATAATTTTTGTGAACTGATCGTACGGGACGATCATGTCAATTACCCCTAAGAAGAGCAATGGATCGAACAGGCGGGGAGAAAATTTTTCTAAGTCCTAATCGTCCAGGACGAATTTAATATTCGTCCCGGGACGAACGTCTCTATATTCTCACCGTGCTCTGTTCGTCCAAACAAAAAATAATGTTCGAACCAGGATGAACGTCTCTATATTGAAGCTTGCTCAGTTCGTCCAGACGAGAAATAAAATTCATCCCAGAACAAACGTCTCTGCATTGAAGCTTGCTCTATTCGTCCAGACGAAAAATAAAATTCATCCCACGACGAACGTCTCTGTATTGAAGCTTGCTCTGTTCGTCCAGACGAAATGAACCTTCATCCCAGAATGAAAGACTCTGTATGAAATCGTCCTAGGACGAAACCTGTTCATCCCAAGACGAACTGAACCGACTTACGTCAGTTAGTTACGTCCTGAAGAATTTTGGGAAACCGACCTATGAAATAACGGTTTCATACTGAACGAACTTTGTTCGTACGGAACGATTAGGGTGTACGAACATAATTCGTACCAATATACATAAGGTTCGTTTCCAACAAATTAAGTAAAATCGTCCAGGACGATCCACGATCGTACGGGACGATCCACTGCGAACAGAATTGAAAACTTATAGTTTTTGGGCAGTTTTTCTTGTCTTTTGTATAAATAGTTCAAATTTGATTGCCACCCAATCTTTTTGCTCATTGATCTTCGTGCTTATTGAAAGAAGAGTAAAGGAGAGAGTGAGAGAAAGCAATCAAAGAAGGATTTCTACCACTGGAGCGTGAAGGCTTCGCTTGGTGTTCAGAGTGAAGATTTCCAACTTGTGATTTGAGATTACTTCACTCTTTTTCTTTCTTCCTTCTAGATTTCTAGTGAAGAGATCTGTCAAGGAGATCCAGTTCTCTGCCGATACTTGGAGAGTCTGAATAGCCGAAGGGTTCTCTGCCCATATAAGGAGAGTGTGAAAGGACGAAGGGTTCTTTGCCCATACTAGGAGAGTGTGAAAGGACAAAGGGTTCTCTGCCCACACTAGGAGAGTGTGAAAGAACGGATGGTTCTCTGCCAACACTGGGGATTGTGTAAAAGGACGACGGTTCTTTGCCGCACCGGGTAGTGGTGAAAAGAGTGTTTGTAAAGGCTTCTCCGCCTTGCTGTGGGTGCAAAAGGAAAGATACTATTGGTATTAGTGCAATACTCAGAGGGTGCCTCTGGGGAGTGGATGTAGGTCTAGTTTAGACCGAACCACTATAAATCTTGTGTCGTTTACTTTACTGCTTTTTATTTTTCACATTTTTCTTTTGTTTTAAAAATTTGTGGTTGAAAATTTTTTCTATAAAAGTTTTATTAAAAGTTTAATTTCGGTTCAACTAAAATTTAAAAGAGGGTTAAGTTTTAAAAATACTAATTCAACCCCCCTCTTGGTAGCCTTGGGACATTAACTTAGGTCTAACAACCTATTCACTAGACTCAATAAGTGGTATCAGAGCTCCGTTTCAAAATTATAAGTTTAAACTACTTTTTGATTAACGTAGATGGCTACATTTGGAAACTAAAATACACCTGAGGGTTACTCTACTACTAGACCTCCACTGTTTGACATTATACCTTTTTATTTTTGGAAAACACATATGACTACTTTCTTACAGTCACTTGATTATCGTATGTGGATCCTAGTTCAGGAAGGTTATACAAAACCAACTAGATTAGTTGATGGAGTTAGGGTAGAAACACCTTTTGTAGATTGGACTATAGAAGAACGTGACTTAGCTCAACTAAATGCCAAATGTTTAAATAGCTTCTTTTGTGCTTTAAAATCTGAAGACTATATGCGGGTTTTCACTTGCAAAAGTGGAAATGACATATGGGATAGACTTTGTATTACTTATGAGGGGACTAATGAGGTTAAGCAATCAAGACTTAATATCTTGTTACATGATTATGAATTGTTTCGAATGAAACCAAATGAATCTATTTCTGACATGTACACAAGATTCACACAAACTGTTACTTCTTTGCATGCACTTGGTAAGGAATTAACTAATGCTGAAATGGTTAATAAGATTCTTCGTTGTTTACCTACTACTTATGATGCTAAAATTATTGCAATTACAGAGTCTAAAGATCTAAACATTTATTCTATTGACGAACTTCTTGGTTCACTCATTGCTTACGAGCAAGGGGTTAGTCAAAGAAAGATTGATGCAAGTGAACCATGAAAGGAGAAGAATATAGCACTAAAAGTGGAAGAGTCTGAGAGTGAACACTCACAACCTGAGGAAGAAGATGATATTGCATTGATGACTAGACAATTCAGAAGCTTTCTGAAGAGGAAGCAGAAGAGACGCCAGCAATGGAATAGAGGTAAGTTTAACAGAAATGGCAAGGTTTCTAATAAAGTGATTTGTTATGAATGCAGGAAACCAGGTCATATTAAGACATATTACCCAAAACTCAAAGCCACTCCTAGCAAGGAGAAGGTAGAGGAGAAACAAATTATAAAGAAGGGAAAGAAGAAGTTTCAAAGAGCATTTTGGGCGGACTCAACTTCAGATTCATCAGAGACTGAAAAGGAAGAAGAAGTCACCAATCTTTGCTTGATGGCAGATAACATAGATCAATCAGATCAAGAAGAGGTACGTGACTTAAGTTACGATGAATTATTTAAAGTTTCTGAACACATGCATGATGCATATAGGAAAATGAAAAAGATGCATGCTAGTGTAAGTCTAGAATTGGAAGAACTTAAAAAAGAACATGAAATCCTTAGGAAAGATCATGCTTTAATAGATGACAACCACATAAAATTACTTGATGAATATGATGATCTGAATAAAAATCATGAGATTTTAAAATCATCCTATGTTGATCTTGAAAAAGAATTTAAAATATTTAAGGATGAATCTGAGAGTAAAACATATCAAATCAATTATACAAATCAAATCTTGGAAGATATGAATTCATTTTATAAGTTAAAAATAAGAGCTCTTGAGGATAATAGGATACCCCCCAAACTTGAAGATTTTACAAATCCTAAATTTTATCCTAAATATATGGAATCCCTTAGAAGACAAACAAATGGTAGAAGACTTAGGAATAGTTTTCCTAATGTCAAATATAATAATTGTGGATTATTTGGACATATAGCTCACACCTATACTTTGAAGATGAAATTTGATTTGGCGTGGAGACCTAAGATGCATAAACCTAGACATATCATAAATGCATCTGATTATAAATTGCTAAAAGGTGAACCCAAACTTGTTTGGGTTCCCAGGTCTAACATTTGATATTTTTGCAGGGTTGCTCTCACACAAGACCTCGTGGGAGCATATGGTACCTGGACAGCGGATGTTCAAAGCATATGACTAGAGATACTGCTCAATTCATAACGCTGGAAGCCAGAAGTGGAGGCAAAGTAACACTTGGAGATAACACGATCAAGAAGGTGATTGGATCAGGTATGATTGGAAACTTGAAAAACTTTTTTATTGACAATGTGTTGTTGGTTGAAGGATTAAAGCATAATTTGCTAAGTATAAGTGAGCTATGTGATAAGGGTTATAGTATAAAATTTTTTCCTACTAGCTGCATATTAAGCATAAATGGTAAAGATGTGTTGAATGGAAAAAGGGTAAATAATGTTTATATGCTAGATTTAAATTGCATTCATACTCCTACTGCCTTTTATTTAAAAATTGTTTCTGATGAGTCATGGCTTTAGCATAGGAGACTTTGTCATTCTAGCATAAAAAACCTTAGAAAGATTACCCAAAAGAATTTAGTGAGAGGTATACCTAAACTAGACTTTAATAAGGACCACCTTTGTGATGCATGTTAATTAGGTAAGCAAGTGAAGTCCTTTTTTCAGTCCAATAAGGATCTTAGGACTAGTAAACCTTTGGAAATCTTACACATGGATCTTTTTGGACCAGTTGGAACTGTAAGTCTAGGAGGGAAGGTATACGGATTTATTATAGTGGATGATTACTCAAGATTCACTTGGGTTAGATTTCTATTTCATATGAGTGAATCATTTGAGGAATTTAGAAATTTTTCGACTTGGATTCAAAGGAAATTAGGGTGTGAAATAATTTCTACAAAGTGATCATGGAGGAGAATTTGAAAATGAAAGATTTGAAAATTTTTGTAAAGAGATAGGAATTGATCACAATTTTTCTACATCTAGAACCCCTCAACAAAATGGGGTAGTCGAAAGGAAAAATAGAACATTAATAGAAGCCGCCCGAGCAATGTTGGCAGAATACTCACTTCCTAGATATTTTTGGGCTGAGGCGATTAGCACTGCATGTTATGTTTTGAATAGGGTGAATGTGAGATCGAACTTAAATAAAACACCCTATGAGTTGCTAAAAGGAAGAACGCCTAATTTTTCTCATTTGCATATTTTTGGTTGCAAGGTGTTCATTCATAATAATGGAAAATCTGTCTTAGTAAAATTTGATCCGAAATCAGATGAAGGAATTTTTGTTGGATATTCAAGTGTTGGAAAATCTTATAGGGTATTCAACAAAAGAATTTTAGTCATTGAAGAGACCACACATATTGTATTTGATGAATCTAAAAATTTGGAAGAGCCAAATGTTATTGAAGATGAGATTGAGGATAACTCCCAAAAGATTGATAGAATAAACTTGGAAGAAAATGTGGAAGAGAATTTGGAGATAGAAAACTCTTTGCCTAGAGATTTGAGATATTCTAAAAACCATCCAAGGGAATTGATTATTGGTGAACCTAGTGAGGGTGTTAGAACTAGGCGTGGATTAAACAAGGAAGTCAATCATTCATCTTTTATTTCAACTATAGAACCCACTAATATTGATCAAGCACTATCTGATGAATTTTGGATTTTAGACATGCAAGAAGAATTGAATCAATTTATAAGAAATAAAGTTTGGGAATTAACTTCAAGGCCAAAAGATCAAAGTGCTGTTGGAACTAAGTGGGTGTTCAAAAATAAAATGAATGACTCAGGAGTAGTCATTAGAAATAAGGCTAGATTAGTTGCTAAGGGGTATAATCAAATTGAACGAATTGATTTTGAGGATACTTTTGTCCCTATAGCTAGACTTGAAGCAATTAGGGTTTTACTAGCCTTTGCTTGTTTTAAAGGATTTAAATTATTTCAAATGGATGTGAAAAGTGCCTTTTTAAATGGGGTAATTGATGAAGATGTTTTTGTAGAATAACGTCCAGGTTTTGAAAATTCTAAATACCCAAATCATATTTTCAAGTTAAAAAAGGCATTATATGGATTGAAATAGGCACCTAGGGCTTTGTATGAGAGGTTGAACACCCTCCTACTTGAAAGATCTTTTGAAAAAGAAAGTGTGGATACAACTCTCTTTTTAAAGAAATTTGAAAAAGAAATACTCATTGTCCAAATTTATTTGAATGATATCATTTTTTGATCTTCAAATAAAAATCTTTGTGATGATTTTTCTAAAATAATGAGTAATGAATTTGAGATGAGTCTAATGGGAGACTTAAATTACTTTCTAGGTTTTAGCATTAAGCAAATTGAGGAAGGTACATTTTTTAGTCAAACTAAATATGTTAAGGACATCCTCAAAAAATTTGAAATGGACAATGCTAAACCTGTTAGTACACCAATGAGTTCCTCAGTTCAGTTGGATAAGGACACTAAGGAAAAATCTGTTGATCAAAACAAATTTAGAGGGATTATTGGATCATTACTTTACTTGACTCCTAGCTGACCAGATATCATATTTAGTGTTTGCTTGTGTGCTAGATTTCAATTTGATCCAAAAGAATCACATTTGACAGCAGTGAAAAGGATTTTAAGATACTTACTAGGAACTCAAAATTTAGGAATTTGGTATCCAAGGTTTAGCTCTTCATTTAAAATTATTGGTTATTTAGACTCTGATTTTTCAGGCTGTAGGGTGGATAGGAAAAGCACTTCTGGAACATGTCAATTCATTGGAAATTCATTAGTTTCATGGTCTAGTATAAAACAAAATTTAGTGGCCCTATCTACTGCAGAAGCAGAATACATTGCATTAGGAAGTTGTATGGCACAAGTACTTTGGTTAAAACAATAGTTGATTGATTTAGGATTAACTATAGGCTCTATTCCAATTTATTGTGATAATACTAGTACTATTTACATTTCCAAAAATCCTATTCAACATTCAAGAACCAAACACATTAACATAAGGCATCATTTCATAAGGGATCATGTATCCAAGGGGGAAATTGAACTTACCCATGTTTCAACTGAAAATCAACTTGCAGACATTTTTACAAAACCTTTAGCCTTTGATACTTTCAGTGCATTAAGAACAAGGCTTGGTGTAATTGATTTAAATGCTTAAATAAAAATGTTTTTGCAACATTGATGTTTCTGTTTTCGTAGTTTATGTTTTTATGATTTTGTTTTTGTGATTTTTGTTTGTTTTTGAGTGATTTTTATTTAGAGTCTGTACATTTGTCGTTGTTCATTATGTTTTGTGTGTTTATTTGGTTTTCTTTCATAAAAAATATAAAAATTCAAAAATTTTGTGTTAATCGTCTGGGACAAAAAAATTTTCGTACGGGATGATGTGTGTAAAATGTCAACTATGTGATTTCAAACCGTCTTAAGAGCAGTTTTTAATGTAGTTCGCTGTACGATCTTCACGATCGTCCGGGATGAAATATTTTTTCTCAAACGTTGGGACGATTGAATGTAGCAGTTGAATGGATAAGACAATTTTTATTATGAACTTCGTCCGTACAAACCTTTGGTTCTTCCAGACGAACAGATGTTGGTTCATAGTGGGGGACGATTTTCAACTGCCATCAAAACGAGTTAATATTTTGATCGTCTGTATGAACACGTGTTCATCTGTACGATCGTTTGTTCAAAAGTTTGTATGAAAGGACGCTTCGTAAATTGTATGATTACAAAAAGTCGTTAATTTTTAACTCACTCGTTCGTCCATACGAAATATTTTTGTACGGGGACGAATCGAATTCGTACGGGACAAATGAAATTTCGTCTGGTACGAACAGTCATTTTTCTTTAAATTGACAGCAATTTTTACTGAACAGTCACTCTCACACATCTTTTTCAAAGCTTTCGTCTTTTCAAATCCTTCAATGGCAAGTTCTAGCAAGCGCCAAAAGACTTTGGCTAAGGGTCCTCCTAGGAATACATTCGAAAACTTCCTGTCTAGAGCCAATGAAGAATCTTTTCTTAGGTTTGTCTCTATAAAAATCACTCCATCTAGAGTTCTCCTACAGGATCAATTAACCTTCAAGGTAATGCACTTGTTTGCCCATACTCAATTTGGTTTGATCCTCACTTTAGTTCACTTCTACAATAAAGAAACCTTCCACTATTTTCTGGCAAACATGTCATTCAACTTCGACCACTCTGTTATCAGTTCTTTTGTTTTTAAAAAGAAAATTGAAATCACCAAGGCTGGCCTTGGTATCTTCTTAAACTTAAGGACTGAAGGCATAAGAGCACACACCTTTACCACCACTAGTTTTGATTGGACTGAAGTTAACCATGTTCTTAGTGGAATAAGAGTTAAGGATCATTTGCCTAAAGTAGCCACTTTAGTTCTTAATGCCCGAATCATCAAGCATGTACTAAGATCTTCTATTATACCTAAAGCTGGTGATACAGTCAACATCACGCCACTTCTCTCTACAGTTACCTACTTGATAATGACCAGACAACCTATAGATGAGGCCCAACTCCTAATTGACTACATTTATGGTCTCTCTAAAATTGGTCATGTAGATCATAAAAGGAAGAAGAACATAGCCTTAGGCCATCTGATTGCCTTCATTTTAGAAAAGAAGTATGATTTAACTCATTCAGATCAAGACTTTGAAGAACCACTCTACTACAATGACGGTTCCTTTAGGGCTATCTTCAATAAGGATGAGCCCAGCAAACCTCATGTATTATTGAGTGAAATAGAAGAAGAGGGTGAACCTTCACATACTGCTGAACCAAATTATCAGGATTTGGTTCAAAGATTTAAAAACTTAGAGGCTCATTTTGATTAAAGGTTTGATCAAATTGAAACTCATCTACATCAGCAAGACATTCAGTACAATCAAGATATGGGATTCATGCGTGAACAGATTAATTCCTTTAATTCCAATATGTTTGTGATGAGTAGTTATTTCAACTTTTTTGGTGCAGCACCACCTCCTCCTCCAGATCAGGGTCCTTCAGAATAATTGTAGTGTTTGTTAAGTGTCTCTTTATAGTTCATGTGTTTGTGATGTGTTTTAGATTATTGTATTTTCCTTATTTTAATGTTGTTGATATTGATGTCGTGTACTTCAAATTGTAACAGTTTCATTCGATATCAATATATGTTCCAATGTTTTGTTATCTAATGTTTTGGAAATGTATGTTAGACTTTATGACTTTCAATTTTTTTTAATCTTAATAGTGCCTTATTTAAATTGTAAATTAAAATTAATTTCATTAGAAAATATAATTATTCTACAATTAAGAAATGCTTATAACTTGATATTATTAGAATTTTCAATTCCATGTCTCTTATTTAGACTACTCTAGCATTAATATTATTATTGCATTTTAGATGTTTTCTTATTTTGTATTTCTCTTTTCAAATAGTATTTATGCACTTAGAAAAATTTGAAATCTTATATTATTGAATTTGGAAAGAATTCAATTACTCTTGAAAAGTGTACAAATGTACAAAAATCAAAAGAGTTGTGCAAAAAATTTGCAATGACAAAAAGAGGCATAAAATAAGCCCACAGTAAACAAATGCACAAAAATGTGCCAGAAAAACTGAACAAGATACGCAAAGCGCCACATGTGGTAGTTCTTTCTTTCCAAACTCTTTCAATCTCTTAATTCAAATTGATCTTATGTTCATTTATACTTGATATTGAAATGTGAAATATAAAATTTTTTATTCATCCCTCGTGCAATGATTTTCTTTTTCTTAATGTCTAAATTGATACATGCTTTTGATAAATTCTTTCTATTCTCTATGTTATAACACTTCTTCAGTTATATGAATCTCTATGATTTCTCTAATGTCTTAATTTTATTTGCATATCTTATTTCAATCACTTTCAAGATTAAATTATAAACTGAATTTCATACTTCTACTTATATTTCTATCATTCTTTTTCTTCTTCATTTTTTGATGTTGTCAAAAAGGGGGAGAAATTGTTTGTTGTGTCTTGTGTATTCGTGTCTTGTGTATTTTTATGTTTTTTATTTGTTTTATCGTATGTTTTTGTATGTGTGTTTGATTGTTTTTATTTTATTTTGTGTTGTATAAAAATTTTGAAAAACAAAATTTTTTTTTAATTCAAATGCCTCCTTATTTTCATGAGTTCATCATTTCAGGGGGAGTTTAGAAGATTCTTAGAATTTCAAATAATACAAACAAAAATTATTTTGCCATCATCAAAAAGGGGCAGATTGTTAGGAAAGTTGCTATTTGCTTGTTTTACATTCTTGCAACTTGTATAGTTTTGATGATTCCAAATATTATTGTTTTATGTGTTGTTATCTCCTAATATTTTTTGGAAGATTTATTGCTCTAGTGTATACTAACATTTCAGGAAAATCAAACTCCAAGATATGAAGACTTATAATCAAATTCAACAAATATTCATAAGTTTTGAAATGAGAGGGAGTGATTGTAATTGAGTGAAAAATCACAAAATACACATTTGGGGAACAATTTTTGTGAACTGATCGTACGGGACGAACATAGTTCGTACGGGACAATCATGTCAATTACCCCTAAGAAGTGTAATGGATCGAACAGGCCGGGAGAAAATTTTTCTAAGTCCTAATCATCCAGGACGAATTTAATATTCGTCCCAGGATGAACGTCTCTATATTCTCACTGTGCTCTGTTCGTCCAGACGAAAAATAATATTCATCCCAGGACGAACGTCTCTGTAATGAAGCTTGCTCTGTTTGTCCAAAAGAAAAATAAAATTCATCCCAGGACGAACGTCTCTGTATTGAAGCTTGCTCTGTTCGTCCAGATGAAATGAACCTTCGTCCCATAACGAAAGTCTCTGTATGAAATCATCCCAGGATGAAACATATTCATCCCAAGACAAACTGAACCGACTTACATCAGTTAGTTACGTCCTGAAGAATTTTGGGAAACTGACCTATGAAATAACCATTTCGTACCGAACGATTAGGGTGTACGAACATAATTCGTACCAATATACATAAGGTTCGTTTCCGACAATTTAAGTAAAATCGTCCAGGATAATCCACGATCGTATAGGATGATCCACTGCGTACATAATTAAAAACTTGCAGTTTTTGGGCAGTTTTTCTTATCTTTTGTATAAATAGTTCAAATTTGACTGCCACCCATTCTTTTTGCTCATTGATCTTCGTGCTTATTGAAAGAAGAGTAAAGGAGAGAGTGAGAGAGAGCATTCAAAGAAGGATTTCTACCATTGGAGCTTGAAGACTTCGCTTGGAGTTCAAAGGTAAGATTTCCAATTTGAGATTTGAGATTACTTCACTCTTTTTCTTTCTTCCTTCTAGATTTCTAGTGAAGAGATCTGTCAAGGAGATCCGGTTCTCTGCCGACACTTGGAGTGTGTGAACAGCCGAAGGGTTCTCTGCCCACACAAGGAGAGTGTGAAAGGACGAAGGGTTCTCTGCCCACATTAAGAGAGTGTGAAAGGATGAAGGGTTCTCTGCCCACACTAGGAGAGTGTGAAAGGACGGACGGTTCTCTGCCAACACTGGGGATTATGTAAAAGGACGACGGTTCTCTACCGCACCGGGTAGTGATGAAAAGAGTGTTTGTAAAGGCTTCTCCGCCTTGCTGTGGGTGCAAAAGGAGAGACACTATTGGTATTAGTGCAATACTCAGAGGATGCCTCTGGGGAGTGGATGTAGGTTTGGTTTAGACCGAACCACTATAAATCTTGTGTCGTTTACTTTACTACTTTTTATTTTCCGCATTTTTATTTTGTTTTAAAAATTTGTGGTTGAAAAACTTTTCTATAAAAAATTCATTAAAAGTTTAATTTCGGTTCAACTAAAATTTAAAAGAGGGTTAAGTTTTAAAAATACCAATTCACCCCCCACTTGGTAGCCTTGGGACATTAACTTAGGTCTAACAACCTATTCACTAGACTCAACATTTATTAGCATGGTGGGAAGACTTATACTCCTATAGCTTTCCCCAAAATGGGGGAGATGCTGGGAGGATGTCGAAATATTAACTGAAGATATAAGGACTTGGACTTGAGCTTTGTGGGCTCCAAAAATTCGGCCCCAGCCTCCCCGCCGCGCGATTTCTTTTTTATATTCTTGGCAAGGGGAGTGTTAATGGAATAAGTTCTGGGGTAAATTTTGGAAGGCAGATGGGTTTGTAGATAAGACACTACCCAGAGATTTCGCCCTCATTTTTGTGAGGACTTTATGATCTGAGTTCTGGTTTCCTATAGGCGCAAGCCCCTATAGTTAATTACCTCTCTCGATCACGAGAGAGAACTTTTGATTAAGGCTAGTCGTCAATCAGATACGTATAGAGATACATGTTATCTGGCATATAGTAGCAGCAATGGGTTTGAGAGTTTGGAATTTGGAAAAAGTTTGGATATTTGAAAGGTTTGATATTTAAAATAGAAATTGCACAATCTAGCACTTAAAGCGGATGGTGGGGGAATGGATGATAGACCCGATCAAGATCCCATGGTTCCGTTGTCCCGGGCCATCGTGGTCCCTTGTCTACTTAGTCAGAGGAGGTAGTCGACCCAACCTGACAGAAGGATCCTTGTCGACAGCCTTGGGTTGCTTCGTCCAAGGGGACCGTGTAGACCTAGGTTGGATATTTATCTAAGGGGACAAATTTGAATCCACCTTAGCTAACAGAGGGCTTTGTGCCCTATCGATCATATCCTATTGATTCATATCTCAAGGATTTAACGCCATTAAGGAGCGTATTGGCTCTGGCCATTACCGCTATCTATGGTGCCATTTGGTGGCAAAACCACTCGGTTCAGAGGGCCCCGGGTCATAACCGTTTACCTGCAGTGCCATTTGGCGGCGAAACTGTCGGTTAGAGGACACGTACCACGTCCTTACTGGCAAGAGATTGTTTGAGAATGGATCCTAATGATATTTTCGACTAGGCACTTGTCTCTTTGTGAGCTGAAGTAAAATTTAATTTGTCCACCCCGGAAAACTATTGCAAAATCTAGATGGATTTTGCTTTAAGTGCTTGAATGGATTATTTCAATTTTAAAAATTTTGGAATTTTGGATGAAATTTGGAAATTTTGGATTTTGAACTTTTGGGAGGCATTTGAAAATGCCTGAAATTAACCCCTCCGATTGAGATCTTCAATCAACGTAGCCATCATCGGGGTGTTTGGAGTCATTTCCATTTGTTGATTGAACCCTGTCAACTTGACCAAACTGTTGCTCGAAGATCGGGTTTCTCATAGGCTTTGTGCCTTAATCTGTGATTTCTCTTGATTTCAGGCCTTGAATGCCGAATAGGGCTGCAAACGAACCGAGCCGAGCTGAGTATGTGAGTGTTCATGTTTTTGTTCATTTAATATCAGCTTGTTCAAGTTTGGTTCATGTTTGTTCGAGCTTTAGCGTTTGTGTTCATGTTTGGTTCATTTAAGTTAAGGAGTGTTCATGTTCGGTTCATGTTCAGTTCATATTTGTTTGTTTAGTGTTTATCGAGCTTGTTCGCGAACATATTTAACGAATTTTTTTAACTATCAAACAAACACATTCATGAACATATCTATGAACAAATACATTTATAATAAAAGCAATTGTCTATGTAACAAATATTATGATTGTTTATATTTATTAATTATATAGTCAAATATTAATTATTTTTATCAAGCTTATTCACGAGTTCAAAATCGAACACGAATCGAGCTTCTTATCGAGCTTAATGTCGAGCTTGTTCACGAACTTCAAATGATGTTGTTCGCGAACATAAATGAGCCGAACACATTAGTGTTCAAGTTTGTTTATTTAAGAATCGAGTATTTAAAATATTGTTCAAGTTTGTTTGTTTAGTTAATTAAACGATCGCAAATGAGCTTTAATCGAACCGAACAACGAGTAGCTTGTCGAACGTTTGGTTCGCTTGTAGCCCTAATGCCGAATATAAATGTATTGGAACAAATACATCGGTCCCCACAACCGTGTATCTATTTGATAGTTCGAACCCTGTCAACTCCTATTTATCCGTATAGAAGGATCGGGTTCTGTAGGCTTCATGCCTTTGTTCTTGAATTTTCTTTTGTTGAAGGCCTTAAAGGTCGAATATGAATATTGTAGACACCTTCTGTCTGCTTTCATAGATGTTGCAGATCCGGTGGCGTCGTTATTTTGATGTTATGAGGTATTTCCTCATCTTGACATCGACTCCCCTTTCTCAATCACCGGGGAAGGATTCTCTGGATTTTGGAGTTAAAGACTGTTGATTTGGAAAGAACTCCTTTTAGGCTCTTTGGCGTAGTGGACATGCTATTTCTGGTGTTTGTGGGCACCCAACTGTTCTCTTCTTAATTATAGAACCAAACAGAGACTTTCGAATACCAGGAAGTTTGGTTCTATTTGTTCAAACATTTCCTCCCTTCTGTCAGGGGGTGTCCTTTTTGTACATCGAGTCGCTCTTATACCCGAAATACTTGAAGATCATGACCACCAATGTCGTAGTTGATATTTATACTTATTTCCACAGTGGTTCGTTGTATTTGTGATATACCCACTATTGTTATCCACAACAATCATTGTTTATTTACAAGTACCCATTGCATCTGCTATGACCTCCTAGAAGTATTCGTAGGAGAGCCCTTGCTTTTGCATTGAAACCACCTTTCACCAATCTCAGGTGGTTTGATGATTTTACTTGTTTGCAGGGGCGAATCCTCCACTATCGAATGTCGGCATTGCCATCTCAATCAACAGGCATTATAGGGATTGTCGTAGGAGTTCGTTGCATTCATCTTTCATGTGGATCGAGATTTCATCTCCTACTTGCAACTTGTTGTTAGCTTGGACGACTGTGCACTTAAATCTTGATTTGTTCATTCATCCAAAGCCCAGTTCTATGTATTCCATTGAACCCAAGTCCAAGGTTCAACTCATGCTTGAGTCTTGTGTGTTGTTCTTGAAAGTTCAAGTTCTTTATCGCTCATGTCAAATTTGGATCCAACTTGAGTTCAATTTGAGTTCCCTACTCTCCACATCTTGTTCCATTTTGAGTTATGTTCCATTTTGAGTTCAAGCAGTGAGCTTGAGTGATCTTATTCCATTCATGTTAGAGTTCATTTGAGTTTGAGTTCTATGTTCAGGTCCCCTGATGTTGCACAGTTCGAGTTTTGAGAATAAGTTCAAGTGCTTGTTCAAAGTCTTCTGGGATCTTTTGAGTTCAATTGTATGTTCGTATTGACTTGATTTCATCCCCAATTTAATTTTATTTTTATTTGGATTTTGACCTTTAAAAATCATTTAGAATTTTGGTCCACAAGTCCACTGTTCATCGTATAGGTCCTCTGCTCATTTAGTTCAATTTCTGCGTATTTCTGTTCAAGTATGGGCCCTCTATATTGCTGCCCAAGAAGGTCTTCAAATTGTTCAAGTCTTTGTACATTTCAGTGAAAATTTCGGCAGCACCCCGGCATATCCCCTGTTTGGGGGAAAATTGGAGAGATGGGGCTTCCCACCACGCTACTAGAGCGTGTATGGTAGGTGTCCTTAGACACCACAGCCATACAAAATTTCATCCCACCACGCTACAAGAGCGTGTATGGGGCCTTCAGCAGTACCCGTACAGCAGAACAGCAGTGACGTATCAGAACAGTAGTGACTCCCCACCACGCTACAAGAGCATGTATAGGGCTCTCCCTCCTCGTCGTATGCATCGCACCGGGCTCCCTCCTACCGTGCTACAAGAGCGCGTATAGGTGGTTCTCCAGTCCGCTGCAAACATCGAGAATAGGATTTTGGAACATCATACCTTTGCGTAGCAGTCGTCGGCAGTGTCGGCGTTGAGGTCGAGGACCGTCCCCACCACGCTACAAGAGCGTGTATAGGGCTTATCTGCCTCGTCGTATGCTTCACACCGGGCTCCCTCCTACCGTGCTACAAGAGCGCGTATAGGTGGTTCCCCGGTCCGCTGGAAACGTCGAGGACGGGATTTAAGTTAGAATTTATACCTTGGCGACTCTGGCGGTGGCTTGAGGACCGAGGTAGGAGGGTACGGAAGTCAAGGCGGGTAAGCTTCTTCTTTCTTTTCTTTTTTTTTATTTATAATTAATATTAATTAATTATAAATTAATTAATAAATTATTTTTAATTAATTACTTTAATTAATCATAATTAATTAAACTAATTAATTAAAATTTATAAAATTTAATTAAAATTATTAGTTATAATTAATTATAACTAATTAATTTTTATTAATTTTAATAAATTGTAATTAATTAATAATAATTAATCTTATTATAATTAATTAAAATTAATCCTAATAAAAATAAATTATAATTAATTAAATTAATTATAATAATTTAATTAGAATTAATTAGAATTAATTATAATTAATTAAAAATAATAAATTTAATTAATGATATTTAATTAATTTAATTATAAAATAACTATAATAATAATAAATAAATAAATAAAAATTTCTCTCCCTCCCCAATCTCTCGGTTCGGCGGATTCGGGATTTGGCCGAGCAAGCGAGCAAAGGGGAGAAAGTTACCCTCACAGCAGGCGGAGCTCCGGTTCTTGCTTCCGATCTTAATGTCGTAATTTCCGATCCAAGAGAAAGGGAAAGTCGTCGAAGGCAATGAAGTCGAACAGCCCGAATGAGCCGCAGAAGCGCGCGTTAGGTAGGAAGTTATCTTCACGGTCGAGCTCCCGGTTCTTGCGTCCGACCAAAATGCCGAAACTTCCGATCCTCGGCAGGGACAGTAGGAGCAGGAGCAAAGTCAAACCAGAGGAGTCGGCGGGGGGGAGAGGGTTCCAAAACCGGCGAGCTCCTGCGGTTTCTTTCGATTCAACAAAAGAAAAGGTCGTCGATGGAGCGCAGTCAGAGCAGCAAGGAAGGAGCCAGAGAAACAACGAGCTTCGGTAGTCACTTCCGATCCAAATATCGTAGCGTTCGATTGGGATGAAAGGGAAAGAGCAAGAGTGAGAGCGTCGAGAGGGAGAGCGATTGGCGAGAGGATTTTTGTGGAGAAGAGTGAGTGCCGCCGAATCCCTCTCTTCGATCTTTTTACGTCGCGAAGAGGAGATTGTGGGGTGAAATGACTCGAGCATGGCTTCGACGTGCGAAGGATGTGTAATGGCAGAGAGCAGGTAAGCGGGATTTGATTTTTTTTTTGTTTCAGCAGATCAACAAATGCCCCCCAACAAATGTGGTAAGCGTCTGGAGCGGGCCACATTTGTTGTATGCTGATTGACCCTGTGGATCTCCACACATCAATTTTAGATGTCACACTAGGGTTTCTATTTAGTGGATCTCCAAAAGTTTATTTGGATGTCACACTAAGATTTTCTTTCTCTACTGCCTTTTCGGATGTATTCATAGAAGGTTGATGTTTTGACTTTTTGGATTGACGTTGGTGGACAGCATATGCTTAAATTTCTTGCATCATCTTATTGTATCTTGATAGAATTTTAAATATTTATTTGGGGATCTTTCCATGCAATGTGATGTCGACCCAAATAAATATTTAAAATGCCCCCAGTCTTTAGGGACATTTGTAGATGTCATTCAGGGAACTCATTCTGCAACTTTAACTAGAGCACTGAGATTTTGATCCTTCTGTCCTGTGCATTGTGCTGCGGACTTGGTGAAGGGTTGTCTGATTGGTCTTTACTGACTTGTCAGATGATTTGTACGCCTTCTGCCCTTTGCTTCTAGCTTTGGCGGGCTTGATGAAGGAGTAGATGCCGGTGACCTAAACCCTTTAGGTTTGTACTAGGTCGGTGGCAAGAAGTCATCGGTCCAGAGCTTTGTGCAATGCGGACTTGTTGATGACGGAATCTTCTTAGTTCAGTCATAGACTTTTCATGAACTTTGGGATAGTTTTCTTCGGTCTTTCGCTTTGTGCTTTGACAGACTTGTTGAAGAAAGATTTCCTTCGATCCTTGCTTTGTGCTTTACAAATTTGTTGAAGGATTTGTAGGTTTTGGATTTGATTTATAGTACCGAATGTAGGTAGTATCTTAATCCTTAACCACTTGAGAAGACTTTAATCTGAATCACTTGAGTTCATCAGATCGGTTGAGCTGGGATTTGACAGCTCTACGTCCTCTGGTTGCTGAAATGGGGGTTCCTCTACTACGGCCTTTCTTATGGCTTGTTGAGCAGAAGGAGCTGCCAGCGATCCGTCCATATTTGGGCTTGTTGGATCCGACCTCATACACTCATCCAGACTTCAGACTTGAGCTATGGGAATTGCGCTTCCCAATGCTGATTTCACTGAAGTTGGTAGAATTAGAGTCATCTTCGTGGTTGTAGATTTTGGAGCCTACGAACATTTGGTGGTCGTTAGAGACTCATCCTTCCACTAGAACTTTGATTCTCCAGTCATTTGGGAGAATTTTGTAGACTACGATCACTTGAACTAGTCGAGTCAAATTTGTCTTCGTTCTTCCTACAGTCCCTACTGACGGGTTGACGAAGTGGGGGTTCCGCTACTACGGCCTTTTTTATGGCTTGTTGAGTAGACGGAGCTGCCAACGATCCGGCCATATTTAGGGATTATTGGATCCGACCTTTTACACCCATTCGGACCTTAAGCTTCAGGCTGTTGAAAGACTTCAAGCTTTTTCGGCTCAATTTTGTAGGAGTGTGTAGTTTCAAAAGTCTCTTTCTTGACTTTTAAACCTTGGTTTGTTGGAGAAGGTGTCTCGATCTTTTGAGAGGTCACCTGCATATACTTCGAAAAAGAAGATCTTTATATTCTTTAGCACAAAAGACATATGAATTGATAATTTTAAATATTTATTCGGGGATCTCGGCACGCAGCGCGATGTCGACCCGAATAAATATTTAAAATGCCCCCAGTCCAAAAGGGGAATTTTGAAATGTGTTCTCATGATATAAGAGAATTTCAAAATATGAAATGTATATGCTAATAAACAGACATGAAAGCATAATACACTAGACAGCATTTTATGGGGAAATTTTATGCATAGTATTTCTTTAGGTATCTTCCATTGATCGGCGGCATGGGCCTTTGACCATTCAGATCGATCAGTTGATAAGCTCCTCCTTGAAATACCTTCTCGATGACGAAAGGTCCTTCCCAGTTGGAAACGAATTTGCCATCAATTTTTTTGTGCGGGATGATTGGTCTTCTCTGCACCAGGACCAATTCCCCTTCTTGAAATGATCGAGGACGCACCATTCGATCAAAAGATTTCGTCATTCTTGCCCGGTAGATTTCCAAGTTCTGTTGAGCTTGCAACCTAACCTCATCGAGTGCACCGAGCTCCTTTATTCTTAATCGGGCATTTTGTTCCTGAGTCATCTCATTCTGGATAGCAACTCGAAGGGATGGAAGTTCAACTTCTAGTGGCAGTACGGCCTCAACTCCAAATACTAGAGAGTAAGGGGTGGCTTTGGTTGGCATTTTGTAAGTCGTACGATATGCCCACAGCACTTCTGCCATCTTCGTATGCCATTCTCTTTTGTTCTTGGAGAGAATATTCTTTAGCAATTTCACCAACATTTTGTTGAAGGCTTCAGCTAAGACATTTGCTCTTGGATAGTAAATGGAAGAGTACCGCCAATCAATTTTGTGTCGATCAACGAACTTATAGATTTTTTTACTCTTGAAAGCAGTTCCGTTGTCTGAGATTATGCGACGTGGCACACCGAATCTGTAAACAACATTATGGGTGAAGAAGTTAATCACGTGCTCAGACGTAACTTCTTTGAATGGAGCCGCTTCTGCCAACTTGAAAAAATAGTCGGTCGCTGTCAAGATAAAGCGGTGTCCTGCTGATGATGGCGGATCTATCGGCCCGATAACATCAGTACCGCAACATTCAAATGGCCAAGATGTTATTGTAGGGTGCAGTGGATTTGGCGGTTGATGTGTAATATCACCGTGAATCTGGCACTCATGGCACTTCTTAGCGTGATTGATACAATCTCTTACCATGGTCGGCCAATAGTAGCCCATTCTTTTGATTTTGACTGCCATCTTGGGACCTGATTGGTGTGCTCCATAAAGTCCTTTGTGAACTTCTGCTACAACTTTATCAGCTTTTCGAGTCCCTAGGCACCTTAGCCACATTTGATCGAAAGCACGCCGATACAATGTGTTGTTGACAAATGCATATCATAGCGCTCTCTTCCTGATTTGAGCAGCTAGTGATTTGTCTGTTGGCAATTTACTTTCTTTAAAGTAATCAATGAAAGGCAGTCTCCAGTCATCTTCTTCCTCGACATCTAGGCAATGCCACCATGATTCTGAAGCTTGACTACCTTTACGTCTTTTCTTATGAACTTGCTGTTCTTCATACTGATCTTCAACATCAACTGGTTGGGGAGGTTGAGGATCAACCGGAGTTGTATCCTGCTGACTTGAATCGGGTATTCCCTCTGCCTGCGGGAATTGTAATAATGCTGGCTCTAGGATCCGACGACTATGCACCATACTCATTAGAGGCCATTCATCATCCATATTCGCCATTTCTTTAGCCAATTTGGCAAGGGAATCGGCTTTGGCATTTTGGCCTCGGGGAACTTGAGTTAATTAACAACTAGAATTTGCTTCATAAGCTCAAGAACTCACCGGTGATAACAGGCCAACTCAAACTTGGTGATTTTGTAAACTCCAAGTACTTGATTTATAACAAGTTGAGAATCACCGAAGATTTGGAGATTTTGAATTCGGACATCGATTGCAATCTCCAATCCAGCTATTAGGGCCTCATATTCAGCTTCATTGTTGGTCCGTGGTTCAGTCAGACTGAATGAGAATCTCATTATGCCTCCCTCGGGCGCCACAAAAATGAGTCAGATTCTGGCTTGAGCTTTCTCTAGATTTGGAGGTCGAGCACGTTTGATTGACGATGCTCCATCAAAGTACATTTCCCATACTCGTAGCATCTCCTCTTCTTCAACATTCATGATCTGCTCGTCAGGTAGATCGTCGTTGAGCGGAGAATTTGTAGGGATAGGATGTGCAGCAAGACAATCTGCCAACACCTACCCTTTCACTGCCTTTTGAGGGACATATGTGATATCAAACTGCAGGAGTATCACTGCCCACCTTGCCAAACGACCTGTCAATGCTGGTCTTGTCATCAAGAACTTCAGCGGATCGATCTTTGATATCAAGGTGATTTTGTGAGATAGCATATAATGGCGGAGCTTCTGAACTGCAAAAATCAGAGCCAAATAATGCTTCTCAATTGGAGAGTAGCGGATTTCGGCTCCTATCAATCTCCGACTGATATAGTAGAGTGCATTCTCCTTGCCTTCTTCATTATGCTGGGCCAATATTGCTCCGAGGGACTCTTCTAGTGCTGCCGTATACAGTATAAGATGCTTCCCGGGGATTGGCGCCGCGAGAATAGGAGGATTCAACAGATATCTTTTAATGCTGTCAAACGCTTCTTGACACTCTTCGTCCCATTTGAATCGAACATCTTCTTCATCAACTTTGAAAATGGCTGGCACCTACCCGACAGATTCGATATAAATTGCCGAATGAAAGCCAACTGCCCTTATAAAGAGTGGAGTTGCCGGAGGTTCTTTGGAGGTGGCATCTCCATGATTGCCTTGATCTTGTTGGGGTCGACTTTAATTCCTCGATGTCGAACAACATACCCCAGAAATTTCCCTGAGGATACCCCAAATGCACACTTGAGAGGGTTCATCTTCAGATCGTATTTTCTGATCCTCTCGAACACAATCCTCAAGTCATCAAGATGATCTTTTCGATCCATACTTTTAATGACCAAGTCATCTACATAGCATTCAACCTTTTGATGGATCAAATCATCAAATATATGAGTCATCGCCCGTTGGTAAGTGGCACCAGCATTCTTTAGGCCAAAGGGCATGACTCGGCATATCTCCGTAGGAAGAGATTCATCCTCAGCTTCTTCTTCATTTTTATCTATTTTAAGCTATTTCATAAAATCACCGAGCTTAATAGGCCTCCTGATAGTCTGGTAATATTCACCCAGACTATCAATAGCCTTTTGAGTTGCAGTCTTCTTCGTCATAGGCTTCTTCAACTTGGATTTCTTCTTAGAAGACTTTGGCTTTGCTTTACTAGATTTGGATGAGCTAGCTTGGCCAGGTTGCTGTTTAGAGGTGGATGCTTGTGACACAGGCAACCATTTTAAGTTCAGTACTGGCTCAGTAGGGGACTTCCACTTAACACCAGGAACTCCTTCTAGCTGTTTCAACATTTTAGTTGTCTACTTGGAGACCACAGTCTCCCATTGATTGTCTTGAACATGTTCTCTTGTCATTGTTTCTTCAGACGGGAGAACGGAAGAGGACGTGACTACCCGGATGGATTCCTTTCTGGGACGAACTAATACATTATCTGATAGTATTAATTCTCCCATTCTATATTATTTTTCTAGCCAATCTTTGAAGACATAACAATCTTCAATCGGATGGCTAACCACCCGATGATACGGGCAATAGTTTGGGTCACCACTGTGTTTAGACTCTTCAGGTCTTTTGCATTCCGGCAATTCTAGACCAACTTTGAGTGCTTGTCGGAATAGTTTAGCGACACTCTCCCTCTTAAATGAATATTCTCTATTCATTTTCTCCTTGAGAGAGGGGAACATTCTATCACAAGCTCCTACAGTCTGCCTCTGGCGCTCTCCTCCACCAGGAAAGGCTCGAGGTTTATCATTTCCTCCAAGAACCAGTTTTGGTTGAGGATTTGGATTGTAAGCCTGTTTCGATTTTTCTTCATAATGCATAGGCTGCTTTCCTTTATCCACATTATATACTACCTTTTTACCTTTATCAGGTCTAGGAGTGAATGCGGAGTAAACTTCGTTTCTCCTAGCATCAGGAGCTTTAGCCTTCTTGGGTCTGTCAGCGAGATTTTCTAACTTTGACAAATTCAACTTTTCAAACTTAGCCACCCTTTCCAGCAGATCTTGAAAGGTGGTGATTGAAGCCATGCACAAGAAGGGTTGTATTTTATCATAAATGTTCCCCATCAACAGTTAAACTGCATGTTCTTCTTCCAGCTGCTGCTCGCACTTCTTACTGAGATTACGCCAGCGTGTTATATACCTCGTTACTGATTCATCTTTCCTCCTTTTATCAAGGGCAAGATCAGCAATGGTAGTCTTCTCAGTCGCACTGGCGAATCTTTTCACGAACAAGGCCTCTAATTCCGCGAAGGTCTTCAGAGAATCATTTGGCAGTTCGGTATACCATTCGAAAGCAGTTCCACTCAAGCTGCTCACGAATTGCCTGAATAACAAAGCATCATTGCCTCCTGTATTTCCGTAGGTAGCTTTGAATTGCGCGAGGTGCTGTTTGGGATTTTTATTGCCATCGAAGATATTGAACTTCGGCACAGAATATCCCTTTGGATATGGCACCTGATCGTACTCTGCTGGGTACGGGCGACCCTTTCCTACCAACTTCTCTGCCTGTTCAGCTGCTATAATGGCCTTAATCTTTTCACTGATTAAGCCTTCCAACTGTAATGCAGTTACGGGTTCAGAGGCATTCGCCACATTTTGGGGAGAGCGCTGGCGGGTAGGATCATCATTTTTATCGCCGCCTTTAGGCACACCTTTCACTCCTGAGGCTTGAGGCGCTTGAGGGTTTTGAGAATTAGCATCTTGGTTGACGGGTTGAACTGGTGCAGGGCCCACAGAAGTAGTTTTATGCATCATCTCCATCATGGCCGTCATCTGAGTCATCATCTCAGTCATTTTATCATTCAACTGAGAGATTTCTCTGTCTTTTCTTCGCATCTGTCGCCTCATTTGATTTCTCATTTGATGTCTTCGCCGGCAAAGGGATTTTCTCTGACCTCTTCTTCTTCCTCATCTCCTTCTTCTGAGAAGCGAGCACTTTGGCTGGCAATAGATCTAGCCCAATGGCGACGTCGATAAACACGTACACGGGGCTATGATTATTGGTCATCTTCATCACAATGATCATCTTCAACATCAATGTGGCTGACCATACAAACCACCTCGATCTCCAAAGTATCATCATCGTCATATTCTTCTTCTTCTTCTTGTACCTGAATTTTTGAGCGGCGTCGCCACTGAATTTCAGGCTCTTGACTTGAAATCATTATTTTTTCGATCCACGGACTACGATCGAAATGAACTTCCTCTTTAGCTGAAGTAGGAGAATGACGGGATCTTCTGGAAGACTCTTCAGGATGTCGACTGTCATTATAATTGTCATCATTATGGGCCTTCTTTTGGACCCATTTCTAACGAGTTCTGTTAGTAGGGGCGGATCTCCGGAATACGGCTCCAGATGTCACACCCGAACTAATTCTTTCTTCAATCACCTCTTCTTTTCGAGGCTTTGGCTTCCATATTTGTTTGCCTTTCCACCGGGACCTTTCGGCGGCAGATCCCCGAACATATGGTTCAGGTGTCACGCCCCGATGCTCACCGCGTGAAGCTTGTTGTCGGTAATCCCTTCTTTCAACTATCACAGCAGATGATAGTTTATCTCTTGGAGGAGTTCTTCGGGCCTCAACAATCAATGGCCTCTGGAACTTCTTTTTCATTAGACCCTTCTCCTTAACTGTCTTCAGTACACGGTGTACCCGGGCAGACAGACTTTCGGGCTCTCGTATCTTCTGAGGGGTTGGAGCTTCAGGTCGACATTCCCAGAAGGATTGCTTGAGCTCACCAAAAGAGTTGTTTCTTTTTACCCACTTCAAATTGGAGAACTTATAATGAGTGGAAATATTGATCTCTGGTTCTAGTGCTGGCAGATTGGAGGGATGGACTGGTACAAGTAATTGCTAAGTTCGCAGCTCTGCATTTCTTTTCCTCCTCTGCCTTCTGTTAAGTCTTCCTCCAGATGAGGAAGCTTCAGTATCATGCCTCCCAGGTGCAACAGGCTCTCTGGGCAGGATAGTGGTGTTCGTAGTCACCACAGAGATCTTTCTTCCAGTGACAACCCTTTTTGCAGTAAGGGTCTCAGATTGGGATAGTCTTTCGAACACAGAAACTCTTCCTTGGGCAGCACTTCTGGCAGTAGCCCTTGCAGAGTGGGATCTTTCAGAAAATTGTTCAGAATTGATGCCGTACACAGGAACGGCTGCAGCCCTTGCAGTAGCTGCTCAGAATTCGAGCCCACCAAAGTGGATGGTGGCCCAGTATTTCCAGTTTCTATGACAGCATTTATCAGTTGAATTCTGGCTCCTCATCCCAGTTGGAAGGTCATCGGTGTGTCCTGCATTTCCATTCTGTAAAAATGAAAGGCAGGGGTTAGTGATCAGAACTGACACGTCACCCCACGCTTTCATAACAAATAAATAACGTAGAACAAATAATAGAAGCATGAGAGTTAGCATGGAATTAAAAACCCTGCTAAACGCATTTCCACTAATCTTATTTAAAAGATTCATTTTTAGGAAATTTAAAATTTGATTTGCTTGCTACTATAGCCTTTTAAGTGACTAGCCATAGATGGAAAGAGAAACCATTCCCTAGTAGAGTCGCCAGAAATCTGTGGGCTTCGAAAATTTGGCCCCGGCCTCCCCACCGCGTGATTTATTTTTTATATTCTTGGCGAGGGGAGTTTTAACGGAATAAGTTCCAGGGTAAATTTTGGAAGGCAGATGGGTTTGTAGATAAGACACTACCCAGAGATTTCGCTCTCATTTTTGTGAGGACTTTATGATCTGAGTTCTTGTTTCCAAAAGGTGCAAACCCCTATAGTTATTTACCTCTCTCGATCACGAGAGAGAACTTTCGATTAAGGCTAGTCGTTAATCAGATACGTATAGAGATACATGTTATCTGGCATATAGTAGCAACAATGGGTTTGAGAGTTTGGAATTTGGAAAAAGTTTGGATATTTGAAAGGTTTGATATTTAAAATAGAAATTGCACCATCTAGCATTTAAAGCGGAGGTAGTCGACCCAACCTGACAGAATGATCCTTGTCGGCAGCCTTGGGTTGCTTCGTCCAAGGGCACCTTGTAGACCTAGGTTGGATATTTATCTAAGGGGACAAATTTGAAAACACCTTAGCTAACAGAGGGCTTTGTGCCCTATCGATCATATCCTATTGATTCATATCTCAAGTATTTAACACCATTAAGGGCGTATTGGCTCTGGCCATGACCGCTATCTGTGGTGCCATTTGGCGGCAAAACGACTCGGTTCAGAGGGCCCCGGGTCATAACCGTTTTCCTGCAGTGCCATTTGGCGGCGAAACTGCCGGTTAGAGGACATGTACCACGTCCTTACTGGCAAGAGATTGTTTGAGAATGGATCCTAGTGATATTTTTGACTAGACACTAGGCTCTTTGTGAGCTGAAGTACATTTTAATTTGTCCACCCCGGCAAACTGTTGCGAAATCTGGATGGATTTTGCTTTAAGTGCTTGAATGGATTATTTCAATTTTAAAAATTTTGGAATTTGGGATGGAATTTGGAAATTTTGGATTTTGAACTTTTGGGAGGCATTTGAAAATGCTTGAAATTAACCCCTCCGGTTGAGATCTTCAATCAACGCGGCCATCAACGGGGTGTTTGGGGTCATTTTCATTTGTTGATTGAACCCTGTCAACTCGACCAAACTGTTGCTCGAAGATCGGGTTTCTCATAGGCTTTGTGCCTTAATCTGTGAGTTTTCTTGATTTCAGGCCTTGAATGCCGAATATAAATGTATTGGAACAAATACATCGGTCCCCACAACCGTGTATCTATTTGATAGTTCGAACCCTGTCGACTCCTATTGATCCGTATAGAAGGATCGGGTTCTGTAGGCTTCATGCCTTTATTCATGAATTTTCTTTTGTTGAAGGCCTTAAAGGCCGAATATGAATGTTGTAGACACCTTCTGTCTTCTTTCATAGATGTTGCAGATCCGGTGGCGTCGTTATTTGGATGTCATGAGGTATTTCCTCATCTTGACATTGACTCCCCTTTCTCAATCACCGGGGAAGGATTATCTGGATTTTGGAGTTAAAGACTGTTGATTTGGAAAGAACTCCTTTTAGGCTCTTTGGCGTAGTGGACATACTATTTTCGGTGTTTGTGGGCACCCGAACTGTTCTCTTCTTAATTATAGAACCAAAAAGAGACTTTGGAATACCAGGAAGTTTGGTTCTATTTGTTCAAACATTTCCTCCCTTCTGTCAGGGGGTGTCCTTTTTGTACATCGAGTCGCTCTTGTACCCGAAATACTTGAAGATCATGACCACCAATGTCGTAGTTGATACTTATACTTGTGTCCACAGTGGTTCATTGTATTTGTGATATACCCACTATTGTTATCAACAACAATCATTATTTATTTACAAGGACCCATTGCATCTGCTACGACCTCCTAGAAGTATTCGTAGGAGAGCCCTTGCTTTTGCATTGAAACCACCTTTCACCAATCTCAGGTGGTTTGATGATTGTACTTGTTTGAAGGGGCGAATCCTCCACTATCGAATGTCGGCATTGCCATCTCAATCAACAGGCATTATAGGAATTGTCGTAGGAGTTCGTTGCATTCATCTTTCGTGTGGATCGAGATTTCATCTCCTACTTGTAAATTGTTGTTAGCTTGGACGACTGTGCACTTAGATCTTAATTTGTTCATTCAGCCAAAGCCCAGTTCTATGTATTCCATTGAACCCAAGTCCAAGGTTCAACTCATGCTTGAGTCTTGTGTGTTGTTCTTGAAAGTTCAAGTTCTTTATCGCTCATGTCAAATTTGGATCCAACTTGAGTTCAATTTGAGTTCCCTACTCTCCACATCTTGTTCCAGTTTGAGTTCAAGCAGTGAGCTTGAGTGATCTTATTCAATTCATGTTAGAGTTCATTTGAGTTTGAGTTCTATGTTCAGGTCCCCTAATGTTGCTCAGTTCGAGTTCCGAGAACAAGTTCAAGTGCTTGTTCAAAGTCTTCTGGGATCTTTTGAGTTCAATTGTATGTTCATATTGACTTGATTTCACCCCAATTTGATTTTATTTTTATTTGGATTTTAACCTTTAAAAATCGTTTAGAATTTTGGTCCACAAGTCCACTGTTCATTGTATAGGTCCTCTGCTCATTTAGTTCAATTTATGTGTATTTCTGTTCAAGTACGGGCCCTCTGTATTGCTGCCCAAGAAGGTCTTCAAATTGTTCAAGTCTTTGTACATTTCAGTGAAAATTTCGGCAGCACCCCGGCATATCCCCTGTTTGGGGGAAAATTGGGGAGCTGCCTTGGCCTTCCCACCACGCTACTAGAGCGTGAATAGTAGGTGTCCTTAGACACCACGGCCGTACAAAATTTCATCCCACCACGCTACAAGAGCGTGTATGGGGCCTTCAGCAGTACCTGTACAACTGAATAGCAGTGACGTATTAGAACAGCAGTGACTCCCCACCACGCTACAAGAGCGTGTATAGGGCTCTCCCTCCTCGTCGTATGCATCGCACCGGGCTCCCTCCTACCGTGCTATAAGAGCGCGTATAGGTGGTTCTCCAGTCCGCTGCAAACGTCGAGAATGGGATTTTGGAACATCATACCTTTGCGTAGCAGTCGTCGGCAGTATCAGTGTCAAGGTCGAGGACCGTCCCCACCACGCTACAAGAGCGTGTATAGGGCTTACCTGCCTCATCGTATGCTTCGCACCGGGCTCCCTCCTACCGTGCTACAAGAGCGCTCCATCGGCGGGGGGGGGGGGGGGGGGGGGGGGGGGGGGAGAGGGTTCCAAAACCGGTGAGCTCCTGCGGTTGCTTCCGATTCAACAAAAGAAAAGGTCGTCGATGGAGCGCAGTCAGAGTAGCAAGGAAGGAGCCAGAGAAACAACGAGCTCCGGTCGTCACTTCCGATCCAAATGTCGTAGCTTTCGATCGGGATGGAAGGGAAAGAGCGAGAGTGAGAGCGTCGGGAGGGATAGCCATTGGCGAGAGGATTTTTGTGGAGAAGACTGAGTGCCGCCGAATCCGTTTCTTCGGTCTTTTTACATCGCGAAGAGGAGATCGTGGGGTGAAACGACTCGAGCGTGGCTTCGACGTGCGATGGCAGAGAGCAGGTAAACAGGATTTGATTTTTTGATTTTTTTTTTTTTGTTTCAGCAGGTCAACAAGCTTGATTGAACTAAAAGGACAACAGGGGACTTGTGAACTGATACAATTGACATAAAATGAACTCAAATCTAAATGAACTTAACTTGAACCTAAACTAGAACTTAAATGAACAACAAAAGACTTGAACTTGAAATGAGTTTGAACTCAAGAAGACCACAGGGAACTCAAGCATGAACTAGACTTGAGCAACAGAAAAAAGAACTTGGACTCAAATCAGACTTGGACTCAAACGAAATTGGACATAACTTGAATCAAGGATTTAAATAAATAAATAATCAATATAGTGATTGATTGAAATCATAATATTAAGCTTTCAATAAAGAAAAGAGTATCATTTCAATTTGAAAGTGAACACCAAATGAACTTATGGAGAATGTTAAAAATGAATCTCAAACATACAAATAGGAGACTCGTGAAGGAGGGCATCCAAGCATGATCAACATACAAGCAAAAATCAAGTGGAAGTACAATGAACATGAACTTAACTCAAAGTTGAACATACACTAATGATCAAATAACAAATCATAGATGAACATAGTGACTTACGTACAAGTGGCGATAAGAGATAAGTTACAGATCTGACAAGTCCCCAATACACATGCATATTCATGTGAAGCATCAATTTGCAAGCAATAATGGAGGACCCCTTGTACAATGAATAACATATCTACAAGTGACAGTCATAACCTGACAAACAAGCATATTTATTCTCTTATCAAAAAGGGTAGTGTACAAACCACAAATATGAAAACTTCCCTACAACCAATGTCAACCATCTTTCATGTATACATAGCGGTCCTTACGAACATCGAAATACATGCGAGTAAAATGCGATGATCCATCAATCAAACATATCAATCTCCTACAAACAGAAGTGTTCAATGGTACTGCAAGAGGCTTGTCCCCATATTCAACTTGTTAGTTGTAATTAGGGGGATTTGATATGAAGTGAAAATGATGATGTGACTCATTTAGAGGCATTTAAGTGAATGCTAACACACACTGCAATATTCTCACCAGAGTTAGTGATCCATGTCTAACAAATGTGTTGTCAAGATTAATGCAAAGTTTGGTAGCCCAAACTCACAACTATAAATAGAGAGTACATTCACCATTTCAATCATCTCAAGGGATGCAACAATCATTGTAGGGATGAATATCTCATAGATTTCTCCTATACAATGTTAGGTGCTTTCAACCGCTATGATATCCACTCAAGGTAGTTATCATTGACTTCAATGTACAGGATATTAGCAAGGACACAATCATCCAAGGTTAAAATGATTGATTTTTTATTTAAGCCAATAACAGAAAATGATGATGATGGCATAACCTATGAGTTGCCCATTGATCTCTCAACAAGCTTTGGGAAGAGAAAAATAGAGCAAATCATCTTTAGAGATGAAGTGAGTGAATCTCAGCTCAACCAAATTTTGAATGTCAGGTTGAATAAGATTATCGAGGCTTACGAGTTCTTGATGAATCAGTGATCTCCTAAGCCTACATTGATGATTGCACAAAATTCAAAAGTGAAAGATATGCAATGTACACTAGTTCTTACAGGCCGTTTTGGGAGACCCGTTGTACACCTAATCTATTGCCCAAAAGCAAAATATAAAGTGAATACATTAAATACGAGCTTCTATGAGCTGTTATAGGAGACCCGCTATAAATACAAAGTTCCATCCCTGAACAAATACATAAGAGCTACGACAAGCATGAGCTTCTATGAGTTACTGTAGAAGAACCATTAAACATCCAAAAGCTCCCTGCACATGCACTATAATTTATATACACATAGGTACGTAAAAGGGGTAAGTTGAATTGTAAAACCCACATGGGCTACAACGAGTAAGTTATTAATACACACGCGACATCTGGGGATGTTGCGCGGGTCAATAAATTTGAACCCGATCCTCCTAAACATGTAAATAAGAGTCAACAAAGTTCAAAAAATAAATATAAAATGCCCCCAAACACCTGCATGGTCCTCGACGAGGATGTTATGGGTATATATGTGACTTTTAAAGATGTTGCGCGGGTTAATAAATAAACATAATTTGACCATGATCCTTCTATGTGGATAGATATAAGCAGACACGACTTGAATCATCAAACAGATATATGGTCATTGTATCGACCGGAATATCTATTTTATACGTTTATATAAGGCCATTAAGGTCTATGAAAGAAAAAATTTATCAACAAAGGCATAAACCCTATGAACTCGGTCCCCTACAGGCAAACTGGCAGAGTCAACAAGGTTCAATCCATAAACAAAAATGGCTTCTCCTACCCTGATGATAGCCGTGTTGATTGTAAATATCAATCGGAGGGCTTAATTTCAAACATTTCAAAATGTCATCCCAAGTACCTGAAATCCAAATTTTTAAAAATTATCCAATTACAAATATTTAAAATTGAAATCATCCATCTAATAGCTTAAAATAAAATCCATTCACCCCCCATAATAGTTTATTGGGCTGGACAAATTGAAATTTACTTCAGCTTACATAGAACTAATGTCTAATCGAAAATATCACTAGGATCCATTCTCAAATAAATCTCCTACAAGTAAGGACGTGCTACATGTCCTCTGACTGGCGATTTTGACACCAAATGGCACCGCAAGATAAATGATTATGACCCAAGATCCTTTGAACTGAGTGGTTTGGCCGTCAAATGGACCTACGAGATAACGGTTATGGTCAGAGCCAATACGCTCCTTAGTGGCGTCAAATCCTTGAGAAATAAATTAAAATGATATAATCAATTAGGCACAAAATCTTCTATTAGCTAAGGTGGATTCAAATTTGTCCACTTAGACAAACACTCTCCCTAGATCTGCAAGGAACCCTTAGACGAAGCAACTCATGCCTGCCAACAGGGATCCTTTTATCAGGTTGGGTTGACTACCTCCTCTAACTAAGTAGTCCAAAGACCACGATGACCCAGGATGATGGAACCATGAGATTTTGATCGAGTCCATCATATATTCACCCACCATTTGCTTTAAGTACAAGATGATGAAAATTTTCAATTTTAAATATCAAACTTCTTAAATATCTCAGCCCAAATTTTCAAATATCCAAACGTTTCAAATACCCAAACTCATGTTGTTACTATATGTTAGATAACATGTATTCCTATGTATCTGATTGAAGACTAGCCTTAATCAAAAGTTCTCTTTTATTATCGGGAGGGGTGATTAACTATAGGGGCTTGCGCCTCTAGGAAACCCGAACTCAGATCATAAAGTCCTCGCAAAATGATGGTGAAATATCTGGATAGTGTCTTATCTACAAATTCATCTGCCTTCCCAAAATTTACCCCGGAACTTAATCCTTTAAAACTCCCTTGAAGAAAGCAATAGGGGAGCCCATGGCCAAATTTTTGGAGCCCACAGATGCTTAATTGACATGTTTTTATTAAAATATAACTAATATTTTTTATTATTAGGTGGTCTCAAGGAAAGTATAAGTATAAGATGAGCACAAAGTCTATAAAGTGGGAACAAGGTCAATAATAAATATAAAATCAATATGTATCTAAAAAAAAAATCATCATAGCTAGATCCACTGAGATTTACCCTTAAAATACTTTTTCAATTGAGACATATTTCTCTTTATTCAATTGCATTTACAATTTATACTGAAGTTCAATTTTCTCATTTTCCTCTTAACATAAAGTTTGCCTTTTTATCATTTCTTAAATAATTTTCTTAATATCATTGTTAACTTGTACATTGTATGTCAGAAATTCAAAATGGATAAAATAAGGTTTTTGAAAAGATCATAAGAAATTTTATTATTGACCTTAACAAGTATGAAGTGATTGTAGTGGTCCTCTTGCTGTTATCTATGCTGGGCTTTGATACTAAATTGATGCATTACAATGATATCAAAATAAAATAAGTTATTATTATGTCTCGATAGGTGACTTCATAAGTATTATAAAAAATATTTCAGTCATAAATGTACCGCCTGGATGAATTAAATTAAAAAGTTTACTATCATAAGCTTATTTTGACCTACTTTATCATATATTTATGGAGAAAATAAGATGGGCCATATAAGACTTTGAAAGCTTCCTTCACCATCTTTTGCATGAATTTTCATAAAAATTACTTAAATTTCATGCATGATAACATGACAGTTATGTCATTAGCTCATTTTGAACTCTTTGATCCAATATGGAAGTTATATTTGAGCTCTTCTTAGTGTAACTCCTCAAATCAATCAAGAGGAGGAGAGGAAACTTTATCCGATGCAGGAAGATAAATGGGGAGAAAGTGAGCCAAAGAAAAAGGAGAGAAAAAGTGCAAGAATTAAACACCTATCATTGGATTTGATATAATAACGTAATGAAATGAAGAGATGAATATTATTAACTAATTAATATATTTATGTAATTTTATTTAATTTTAACTATTCTTATAATTTCACTACTAATAAATAAGGCTATTCCGGCACCTTTTAGGACCTACTGCAGTGGTTTAAACACGTACTAATTTATTTGTAGTGGTTTAGAAATCGCTGCAAATCCGTTGTATTTGCGTTCGCTACAAAGGCTTTAGCAGCGGTTTTCTGAGTGCTGTTTTAGAAAGGCTGTAGCAGCGCTTTCTAGCAGGTGTTACAATCGCTTATAAAGGGTAAAATAAATTTAAAAAATATATAATACCAAAAATCAAATTTTATGATCAAACTATCTAAACTTCTAAATGTCAGAAATTTACCTAGGGTTGAGGAGTCGGGCCGAGAGAGTCTATGCTCGATAAATTCAATTTATGCTCAAACAAATATAAATACTTATACAACGGCTAAGATTAGTAAAATTGGCATTTGACTTCAGTAAGAAAATCTAGAATTAAAATTTTGCAAGAATGAAATTCCATGATATATGTATAATATCAATGTATATGCAAGCTACTACTATCTCTGTTTCATTCAAAAGAATAGTTAAGCTAAATTCATGTTAATGACAAAAAACTGCATTATACCCGGATGATACTGAATTTTCATCTTTATCTCACTCATCAATATTCCAAACAGAACTTAGACTAGCACAAGGCATTAATATGCAGCACTGACATTTAAATTAATGAACTAAACAGTAGAATCTTCCTTTGAATCAGCAAATCACAAGTTATGTATGAAGATAAGAGGTAATAACCGATATGCCAACAAGCCAAGATCTTGCAGCAGCAACTAGAAAGTAAGCGTCCAGCACCCATCCTGCCAAGCGTCCTCATGTCTTAAAAACCTAGGCTTATTTCGAAACATATCCAGAAAGAAAAAGCATGGAAACCAACTATGAATGGATCGACGGCTTTGAGGGTTTTAAGAACAACAATAGGTAAGGCATGGCTATATCTATCGGAGACAAAAATGCGAGCAAGCATAGAACGTCACCACCTGCTAAAAGCACCAAAATCTTGAAAATCACCCAATAAATTTACCAATAACTCACATAGAAAAAAAAAACAGAGGGATAAATAACGATCTTACGCCCATGTCAACAACGATGAAGGCGGTTATATGAGAATTTAACAACGGTTATAACTGCTGTTTATAATTATCTTTAGCTGCGGTTTGAAACTGATGTCGTATACTACATTTTATTCTTATATCTTTTAATTTTCCATGATATAAAGTCAATATATAGGCATGAAAATATAAGATGTCGTATACTACATTTTAAAATATATTTGAGCTTTCTCTCTTTTTCTTTCCAAAATAGCTTTGGGTTATTGCCCATTCTTATAATAAAGTGGAGAGTGATATTCATTATTAATTAAGGTTGATGTGATTATCTAGACTTCTTTGATGTTGCTTGTGGTTTTTTTTTTCCATAACTCCATAAAATTATAACATCATTTTATCAGTAGCTTCAAAGTCAATTTGACATTGGAAATACTACAAACACCTTGTGGATCAGTAGAATGTAATATGCATCAAGACTCAATATAAAAACTCCAAGTGGAGGAACAAGCTGATGGGGTATATTAGCAAAAAATGTATTTGATGAAAGTGGTTGGATGGGCGAGATGGCAGGGTGGATAGAGTAAAGATCAAAGCTTGAGTGGGACCACTACTAACAATCAAAGGAGCCACAACAACAATGGACGAAGCCAACACCGATGCTTAGCGGCGCCAACTTCAAGGACCAGTGAGAGACCAAGCAATGTTTAAAGAGAATTCAACAAAATCGAGGAGCACAAACATTAGGTAGCAACTCACCTTAATTTATTGAATGAGAGTTTAAGCTTCTAATGAATAGGCCTTGCATTCGAGATATTAGATCTACCATGTGAGTTTGTAGTCACCTAAGTTAGACCTTAGGATTATCATATTGTCAAATTCTCAATATTGGTTACAAACGGTCCTTTGGATTTATCCTGCCAAGGATGCATGAAGGGTGTTGACCCGTAAGACTGAAACAAAAAAAAAAAAGAAAAAAAAATCAAAATCAAAATCTCACCTGCCCTCTGCCGAAACACGTCGCACGACTCTCGCACGACCTCGCGTCAATTCTCCCCACGTCGCGGCAGCTCGCACGACTTGGCGTCGTTAAAAGCTAAAGAAAGAGAGGCCTTCGGCCTCCTCTCGCCAAATCCCCCGCTCCAGCTCTCTTTCCCTCACGCTCTCTCTCCGACTCCCTCTTCCTGTCACGACCGGAAGTTACTACATTTGATCGGAAGCAAGTGGAGGAGCTCGCCGGCCGTGAAGCTAACTTTCTCCCGTTCGATCGCTTCTTCGACTCCTTACCTGCAGCGACCGACCCCCCCCCCCCCCCCCTTTTCCTCCGACGCTATTCCTTCCTGTGCGATCGGAAGTCACGACATTTTGGTCGGGTGCAAGAACAGGAGCTCGCCGCTTCTCCAGCTCCTTCAGGGTTGTTTGGCTTGGCTCCTTCTCTGACTTTCCCTACCTGTTGGACCGAAAGTTACTACATTTTGATCAGAAGCTACAACAGGAGCTCGCCGATTGGGAAGGTAACTTTCTACCTTTCGGGTGCTTCTTCAGCCAAATCCCATAAATCCACTGAACTTAGGGATTTAGTAAATACGGGATTTAAGCCTTAAATCCCTAATCCTATTTTAATCCATTATTATGTTTATTATAATTATTATTAATTATATTTAATAGTTATTTAATTATTATAATAATTAATTATCTAATTATAATTAATCAGTAATTATTAATTAATTATTAATTATAATTAGTCGTCGATTAATTATGATTAATTTATTAATTATAATTAATTATTAATTATAATTAATTATTAATTAATAATTAATTATCAATAATAATTATCTAATTATTATTATTATAATTAATATAAATTACAATAATGAATAATAATGAATTGTATGCTTGCCCTCCCGCCTCGATCGACGATCCGACACCGCCGGTCCACCGGCCCCGAAGGTATAATCCCCCTAAACTCAGGCTTCCGTCCTCGACGTGTACCACGGACCGGAAAACCGCCTATACACACCTTTATTGCGCGTGGTGGGATGGAACCCCGGTCCGACGCCTACGACGAGGTGGACAGTCGCCTCCCCTCTCGCTCTCTTACCTCGTCATGCGTGGCGAGTCAGCGGTCTACCCATGCACGCCTTTATTGAGCGTGGTGAGAGGGGCAACTGGCGCGACACCTACGATAAGGTAAGCGAGCAACCTTCGCCCTTTTATCTCGACTAACGTGTCGGGCCGGCGGTCTACCTATGCACGCCTTTATTGAGCGTAGTAGGAGGGGCAACCGGCACGACACCTGTGTTGAGGTAAGCGAGCGACCCACGCCCTCCTGTCTCGACATGCGTGTCGGACCGGCAAACCACCTAAGCACGCCTTTAGTGGCCGTGGTAGGAGGGAAACCGGTTCGACGCACACGGCGAGGCCAGGCGAGCCTGGTGTATCCTTTTCTTTGCGCGGCCGGAATGGCTCATAAGTACCCCCGGGCGGGGGGAAAGCAACTGCTCTTCTTGTAACAGGTACCGTCAAAGACCCCATGCACGCCTTTATTGGCTGTGGTGGGAAGAAAAGTCACGGCCGAGGTGTCCTCGAAAGAGGGCACCAACCATGCACGCCTTTATTGGCTGTGGTGGGAAGGCCCAGTTTTCTCGTAGTTTTCCCCTAAACGGGGGAGACGCCGGGAGGCTGCCGAAATTTCAGGTGAAATGTTACTACACTCGGACCTGTTTGAACTCAAAAGAACAAAATATTTGGACCAAACAAGAAAGAACAGTGAACTTTGAACATGAACAAGAACAGTGGACTTGGGACCTAAATCAAAATTAAAATTCAAAAGATTTCTAAGAATCCAAACTCAAATAAAATGAAATCATACTTGAACCAAACTCAAGTCAACTTGAACATTCAATTGAACTTGCAAGAACTTCAGAAGATTCTAAACAAAGCACTCGAACATGTACTTGAACTTGAAGACTTGAATATCGAAGGACCCGAACATAGAACTCGAGCTCAAGTAAACTCTAACATGAATTGAACAAGGTTTCAGAAGACTTGAAGTTCCAAGAACCACACACAAGATCTCAATGCATGCCAGTAAATAATGTATTGGATTCTTACAACAGTCCCTGCAAGAATGGGAGCATCGTATCTGCGGGAATAACAAATGACTACAGAATATACGGGTGCCCCTCCTACATATGCTGTTGGAATCTCCTACGACAGTTCCTACAAACGCCTGTTGATTGAGATGGCGATACGGGAGACCAATGATGGACTACCCCTTCCTACAAACAAATGCAACCCGACAAATCCCACCTGAGATTGGTGACAGGTGAGCATGATGTAGGAAGCAATGGGTCTCCTACGAACAGTTCCAGGAGCTCGTAGTGGCTGCAATGGGTCCCTGCAAACAACTACAAATCACTTGTGGATAACAACAGTGAGAGTTTCGTAAGCATAGCGAGCCACTGTGGACACAAGTATTGATACCACCTATGATAACGATGGCTAAAATCTATAAGTACGTCGGGTACAAAGACAACCCGATGTACGGAAAAAGATACCTCCTGGCAGAAGGGAGGAAATGTTTGAACAAATTAGAACCAAACTCCCTGGTGTTCTAAAGTTTCTTCTTAGTTCTATACTCGAGAAGAAAACAATCCCAACATTCCTTTACAAATCAATAAATTCCAAATCCAGAAAATCCATCCCCGATGAATGAGAAAGGGGGAGTCAATATCAAGATGCACGCCACCGGATCTGCAACCTCCATACAAGCAGACAGAAGGCGTCTATTCCAAGAACACCCCCGCACGTGCACTATAAGTTGTATGCACATAGGTACACTAAAAGGGGTAAAAACAATTATAAAACCCGCATGGGCCCCGGCGAGCGTGTTATTGGTTCACACGTGGCGTCTAGGGATGTTGCGCGGGTTGACAAGTGAATTCAGATTCGAACCTGATCCTTCTATACGGATCAACAGAAGTCGACAGGGTTCGAACCCCCAAACAAATATACGGTTGTGGCGACCGACGTATTTGTTTCAATACATTCATATTAGGCCTTCAAGGCCTACAATCAAAAGAATTCACAAACAAAAGGCACTAAGCCTACGAGAACCCGATCCTCCTAAGCGAGTAAATAGGAGTAGATAGGGTTCGAATTATCAGATAAATATGCGATCATGAAGTCGGCCGAATATTTATCTTATACATTCATATTAGGCCTTCAAGGCCTACAATTAAGAAATTCATTCAACAAAAAGGTATAAAGCCTACGAAACCCGATCCTCTGTCGACAGTCAGATAGAGTCGACAAGGTTCAATCAACAGATGAAAATGACCCCATACCTCGATGATGGCCGTGTTGAACGAAGATCTCAATCGGAGGGGTTCACAAATATTTTCAAATACCACTCAAGTACTCCAAAGTCCACATAAAATCCAAAATTCTACAAATTCCAAATTCCAAAATATTTAAAAATGAAATAAATCCGTCAAATCACTTAAAGCAAAAATCATCCACCCTCCGCAACAGCTTGCCGGGGTGGACAAATTAAAGTTAATCTTTGCTCACAAAAGAGCCAAATGCCTGGTCGAGAATATCACTAGGATCCATTCTCAAAATAATCTCCTGCCAGTAAGGACGTGATACGTGTCCTCTAACCGGCGGTTTTGCCGCTAAATGGCACCGCAGGATAAACGGTTACGACGACCCGGGGCCCTCTGAACCGAGTGGTTTTGCCGCCAAATGGCACCACGATATACCGGTTATGGCCAGAGCCAATACGTTCCTTATTGGCATCAAATCCTTGAGCTATGAATCAATAGGATATGATCGACAGGGCACAAAGCCCTCTGTTAGCTAAGGTGGTTTAAATTTGTCCCCTTAGACAAGCATTCAACCCAGGTCTACAAGGTCCCCTTGGACGAAGCAACCCATGGCTGCCGACAAGGATCCTTCTGTCAGATTGGGTCGACTACCTCCTCTGACTAAGTAGACCAAGGACCACGATGGCCCGGGACGACGGAACCATGGGATCTTGATCGGGCCCATCATCCATTCCCCCACCATCCGCTTTAAGTGCCAGATGGTGCAATTTCTGTTTTAAATATCAAATCTCTCAAATTCCCAATTTCCAAACCTATTGCTGCTACTATATACCAGATAACATGTATATTCTACGTATCTGATTGACGACTAGCCTTAATCGAAAGTTCTCTCTCGTGATCGGGAGGGGTAATTAACTATAGGGGCTTGCGCCTATAGGAAACCAGAACTCAGATCATAAAGTCCTCGCAAAATGAGGGCGAAATCTCTGGGTAGTGTCTTATCTACAAACCCATCTGCCTTCCAAAATTTACCTCAGAACTTATTCAGTTAAAACTCCCTCGCCGAATAAGAAGAGCGAGCGAAGGCCGGGGCCGAATTTTCGGAGCCCACAAAGGGTTTTCGCTAGCTGGGCATTTCATCTTTAAGAGTTAAAAATGGTAAGCTGAAGAGAAGAAAATTTTGATTAGATTTTCCTTTTTATTTTAGATTTGGTGCAACAAAATTACAATAGGATAACTATACTTTAACTACTTAGATATCTATAAGAAATTAAAAATGAATTATCTTCAGCTAATGCAGAGTTGCCTATTTTAAACTAAGACTTCGTTTGAGATAATTTTATACTATTTTTTTTTCTCAATTTTAAGAAATTTTAGACTGCTGTGTGACTCCATGAGTGAGTTCTCGGTTCGAAAAAAAAAAAAAAAATTAGCAGCACAGTTTCAGCTTAAATAATTCTACACATACCAGAAATTCGGAGAACTATCAATTCAAATACAACCTCGAGCCACATGTAATAGCTCTTAAATAAGTATCAACATTATTTTCACCATATACACATTAAATACAGTAATCTTACAAACCACTCAAAATAGTCAATTTATCCCTAGTAGTTTTTTTTTTTGGTTGAAAAGACATTTAGATCAATTCAAGCAAATTCATACACACATTATATATATAAGATTCGAATTCAAGACCTCTTAATTAATAGGCAAAGCTTCCAATCAACAACCAATAACTGAAGCATGATTGTTAAGTAATAAATCTTTTATTTCCCAAATAGGCACACCTTCGAATATCTACAGATTTTCTTTCTGAAAGAGTTGCTGTCAAATATTGGCCTTTTCCCATAACAAGAATAATAGGAATTTATAGACCTGCTATACCTGCTTCATCGTAGCAAAGTCTCATTATCGAGAGAAGAGAGATAAAGCACAGAAATTATATACAAAAAAATTTTATATCACGATATCTTTATATAATTTGATTGGAATGATAAAATAAATAATCAAATTTTAAAGATAATTAGATAGAAATTAAAAAAATCATGAATTAATTGTCTAGACAAGATTTAAATATCTTTTAATTTTGAGCATTTGTCTTATAAATTATAACTTTGAATATTCTATTCTAGCATTTTGATGCAATTTAAAACAGAATATAAATAACGTTATTCAAAATATTATACCATTTATTTTCTCATTTCTTGTCCATAATATGAGTCAGGCCCAGATGCGTATCGTTGTATCTCTGGTTCATGTACGCAGAACACGTTATCGGGGGATACCTAAAGACAATTAGTCAAAAGGGTTTTAAAGAGCTATCTCCATCAAAATAAAATAAGGAAAAAAAAAGTAAAGAGAATCAAAGAACAAGATTTTGAATTAGCCATGAAAGACTTGTAAAATAAAACTAAAATGAACGATTTTGGAAAAACAAAATTGTGTACTTGGGTGGGTTCATCTCAGATGTGCAGGATGGCAAACACTCCACAATGCATTCAGGCTTTGGGTCCGCAAAAAATGCAACCTGTTTAAATGAGGAGAATAGAAATAAAAAAAATTAAAATGGGGCATACTTTCTAAGAAATATAATCCGCATGAATTCCAAATTATCCTATAAGGATAGAGAATATACATCTAACAATGGTTTCTTTCCTCAAGTTCAGTAATGATATAAACAACATAATGGCATAACTTCACAGAAATTGAACATTATATATTCCATAAACTTGCAAATAGTGAAGGATTACAAATTACACATTCACATTAGTTTCATAGGAGTTCTAATTTGTAGTAGACTAATAAATTTTAGAGCGGCGCTATTGAGCTTCAAACCCACTGTTAGGAGTCTGGATTTTGTAGTGGATAAAATTTGCCATTCAAAATCTTTGGATTTACATAGTAGAATGCCACCCGCTCTTTTCAAACTGCTCAATTTAGGATTAAATAACATTTTCCAAGATTCCATGTTAGTGGCGAGATCTACTACTCCCTTAGCAATACATTCCAGATCTATGGAAGTTAAGGCTGATGGATAAAGCTTAATGTCCCATAAATATATTCCCAACACAATAGGACATTGATAGGAAATAAGAGAAAACACAAAATTCTGCTCCAGAAATAAACAATCTGACACACTTCAATTGGAAAACTTTTAATTTGATAGTAGATGAAAGAAAATAACAAGATATAGTTGAATCTTCAATTGGAGAGGAAGATCCTACTCTCCCAATCTCTAGCCAGAGGCTAGAGCCCAAGCAAAATCTAAAAAACACCAAATTCTACAAAACATACAATATAACCCTAACGCTTGAACAAAAAATTGGAATCAAATTGGCATCAAAGCTACTTTCCGGGGCTGGTTTGGGGCGGTTTTGGCAAATTCCTGTAGAAGTTTTTCATATTCGGACCTTTGGTGTGGCAGTTCTTTGGGAAGAAATACTGATTTTTGAGTCTCACAACAATCCATGTATCAATGACGGCCAAGAAGGTGGATGTGTTGAAGGAAAGCCATGAGGGGGAGATGAACCAAATAAAGGCAACGGTGGAGGATAAAATATTTCCATGGAAGAGCAATTTTTTGACTTACGTGACATGATAAAGAAAATGTTGGATCTCCTCAACCAAACGACGGCATTAGAGGCGAGAGTGCGAGAAGAAAAAAGTATGAATTCTAAAATTCGTAGGGACAAAAATGAGGTGGAGATCATCTAGAGAGAAGAGAGAAAACCCCAGATGGAGCCTTTCCAGAGGGACGAGAGAGGAGGTAGGTATGGGGAGAGGCGTGGATATATGGGAAAGGAGCAAAGGGATGCTAATTGTGAACAAAGGGAGGTAGATCATGGCCGCCGAGGAGCTGATTTTGAAGGAAGGATGGGAATTCGAAGAAGGATTTGGGTATGAATGTCCAAGGGATGATCGGGACACTTGGGGAGGACCACCCACTTGAGAAGGAAAAATTATGGAGGAATCAAGGGAAATGGGGGAGATCCGAAGGTCCAGAAACTGATGCCGATTTTTTAAGGGGGCGATGCACATGGATGGATTTACAGGATAGAAAGGTATTTTGCCGCCAATGGGTTGACAAAGGAGGAGAAACCGACGGCAGCCAGTCTGTGCTTGGAGGGAAAGGCATTGGTGTGGTACTAATGGAGGGACATGAGACAACCTATTTGAAGCTGGAGGGAGTTCAAGGATTGCTTACTAGAACATTTCTGAATCGGTAGGAGGGGGGGACTGTTATGAGTAATTCATCACCCTAACGCAGCAAGGTTCTGTAGCAGAGTACCGTGATAGATTTGAGTAACTAGCTAGCAGACTGGATCGACTTTTCGAGACTATGCTGGAGGGGAATTTCACGAAGGGCTCAAGCCCAAGATTCGAGCGGCTGCTAGAGTGATGAGGCCGCGTTACTTAGGAGAGGCCATGGAGCTGGCACAGTTGGTAGGGACCAAAAGTATATGGAGAGAGGAGCCAAGGGCAGCGGTTAAGGGGGATCCATATAGGATGACAACAACTTTCTTACTCCCAAGGGACCAGCACCACAAAGCCTGCATGAGGCCCTAAAGGAGAAGCCTGGAAGAGGGGGATTTGGGTGGAACTTCGAGAAGCCGATGGAGGAGTTGTAAGAGAAGAGGGCAAAGGGATTGTGCTTCAAGTCTGATGAGAGGTATACGCCAGGGCATATTTGTAAGGATCGAACTCTTCAGGTTCTCACCATCTGTGATGGTAAGAAAGCTGAGGGAGGTGATGATGAGATAGGGATAGAAGTAAAGGAGAAGCTACATCTGGGCATGGCAAAAGTCTCCTTGAACTCAATGGTGGGGTTCAACCTGAATCACACCATGAAAATGAAGGCGGAGATAGCAGATAGAGAGGTGGTGATGCTGCTAGATAGTGGGGCTACCAATAATTCTATCTTCAATCAGGTCATTGACCAGTTGGGAGTGAAATTAGTGGACACTGGAGGTTATGGGGCGATGATGGGCACTGGAAAGGTGAAAATGGGTATAGGAGTGCATAGGGGAGTAGTGTTGACTATTCAGGCGATTTAGATACCAAGGTCAATTGGGGAGCACTAAGGATGGAACTGGCGGTGGAGGGACAAAGGATGGTGATCTAGGGAGATGCAGTGCTGTCCATGGCCGAGGTATCTCTCAAATCCATGAGCAGGACCATACAGGAGGTGGGAGGAGAATTTTTTGTGGAACTACAAAGCTTGGAAGGGGTCAGCTTGGGGGAAGGGGGAGACATTCCTCTTTCAGTTCAGCCACTCATACAACAGTTCAGTGAGGTTTTTCATCTGCCTCAAGGCTTACCACCACCCAGAGAGCAGGAGTATGCAATTAATTTGAAGGAAGAGATGTCACCGATTAGTATACGACCATACTACTACCCTCAGATTCAGAAAGATGAGATTGAGAAGCTGATCAAAGAGATGTTAGAGGTGGTCAGACCGTACCTTCGAAAATTTGTATTAGTTTTCTTTAATAACATACTTGTTATTGACCTCCACAAGGAAAACAAAAAAAAAAGCCAAATCATCATACCTCTGCCTCACCTGTCGAAGCCCATATCCTGTCGGATATCCTTCAAGATCGTTGCATCTATAGTGACTCATGCCCTGTGGCGTTGAACTGTCGCTTCGTCATGATCTCCCGCTCGCCTCGATCGCGCGTCCATCGGTGTCAATAAAATGAAGGAGAAGAGAGGGGCTTAGTTCGGCTTCTTCTCTGCATATCCCAAGCACAAACCTCAGAGCCGATCTCTCTGTCTGTTACCTGCCTAGTTTGCAAGCTGAAGCCGTCCATTCCTCCACCCACAATCCCTAACCAAAAGCTCTAACAGAGCCTTCATTGTGTCTGAACTCCATCGAACCTCCACTCCACCTTACATATTCTTCTCCTCCTCCCACGGTGAAGCCAAGCCGGCATCTCCACTCAACCTCAAAGCCGAAGACCTCTTCTCTATCCTGACCCATAGCTCGCGCCTTCTTCTTCCTCTGGAATCCTCCTCTTCACCCAATCCATCCCTCGTTGAACTCAACACCAAGCCAAGGGCGAACCTCATACGCCTCCACCTCCCAATTTTTTGATCCAGAGAGAGAGAGAGAGAGAGAGAGAGAGAGAGGAAGCCCCCTACATACCTAGTTGAAGCCTCACCCGACCTCCACTCCGACGCCAGAGACCTCCGATCCATCTCCTCTACACATCTAGGCGCCTCCTCTGCTCCAACTGACCCTTAGGTATAGGTTTGCATTTATTTTATTTAAATATTAGTTATTATTTGTATTATTATTACTAATTATTATGATTAGTTATTGTTATATAATTAACAATATATATATATATATATATATATATATATATATATATATATATATGTGTGTGTGTGTGTGTGTGTGTGTGTGTGTGTGTGTTTGTGAGAGGATAGCAAAAAAAAAGAATGAAAATATTTCAAAAAAAAAAAGAGAAAATATTCAAAAAAGAAGAAAGAGAAAAAAAAAGTGATTTTGTGTGCCACCCTGTCGTTGCCAATTAAACATCGCGTAGGTATAACCTTTCTAACTTTAAAAAACTCTTTCTCGGCGCTTGCAACGTGGCGAACGACCACCTATGCACACTTTTCTCTAGCGTGGTAGGAGGAAATTCGTGCGAGGCTTGTGACGGGACATGTAATCTCCTAAAATCCCATTTTTGGTGTTAGCAGTGCATCGGAAGACCAACTCAAGCATGCTTTTCTCTAGCGTGGTGGGAAGGGAATCCAGTGCGATGCCTACGGCAAGGCGGGGACAAATATAAAACTGTGCATTTTCGAACTGGTGCTCGAAGACCCATGCACGCCTTTCTCTGGCGTGGTGGGGGATGAAAATTACGGCCGCAGTGTCCTATGACATTAACCGTGCACGCTTTTCTCTAGCGTGGCGGGAGGCTCAGTTTCCTGTAGTTTCTCCTAAACGGACGAGACGACGGGAGGCTTCCAAAATTTTGTCTAAAGAAGACAAGGACTTGAACCCGAATCTGCAATGAATTCAAATGAATTAAATCCAAACTTGAACAAGATGCATTAAGAACTTGTAATTCAATATGATAACAAAGACCTGTGAACTTGGACTTGCAACAAATGACAACAAATTGTACTCATATTTGAACTTGCAAGGACTACAAGGGACATAATTTGAACATATTTTGAACAACATGAGACTCGAATGGAAGAAGTTCATTAAGAGCCTGATCTATACTTGAACTCGAGCTATGTGCAAGGAGTTCTGACTTGAACTTGAACATGGCAAAAGACTTAAAGCAAGATATCTTGAACTTCATTTGAACTTAATCTAAATCGTGGTGGACTAAACTTGAATTTGAATAAAATACAAAGGAGCATATATGGAGCTTGTGGTGAAAGCAATGACTATAGAACCTACAAACATCATTTACTCACAAATGATGATGAAGACTCATGCAATCAAATGCCACTAGAAGGGTTTGATATGCAATAAGCATGATAAGTCTTCATGCTCAATGGAATGTGGATATCAAACAAATGTTGAATATTAAGCCCCTACACATGTTGTAAACCATCCCCAAGGCCAAAGAACTTGCACGATCAATTTGTTTGCAAGTGATAAGAAGATTCAAATGAGGGTTGGTTTGTAGCTAATGTCAAGGGATTCACAAACAAATCTGTCAATCCGCTTGCAATTGATGGGGGGAGCAATACACAATGAATGCAACACATCCACAAGCAAAGTGGAGAGGTCGCAAGGAAAATAGTCTGTCTAGTATCAATGATAGCTAATGGGTATCTATCTCACAAATATATCACAGTTTTCACAAATACTGAAATACATGCAAGCAAATATATTTGTCCCATGCAAGTGGAGGGATTTGGTATTCAAATGAACAAGCAAGGATTCATATATATCACTCAGAAGCAATGACCAGGGGATTCATGTATGAATAAGGAAGCCTGCTACAAAGAGCCTTGGACACCACTTGCTACAAAATGGGGTCTCTAATGAATGACACAATTTATTCGTGAGGGAGGTAGAGGGATCTGACTTCTCTACAAGAATTATAGTAAACACATTAGCCCTCTTATGAGTGATGATGATGGCTAAGACATGAAAGTAACGACTCCCCTACAACTAACATTAGATATATAATGGATACAAACAACGGCTATCACAATTACTAAAAGATACACAAGCAAATGTAACAAATCATCAATCAACATATATGGGGATATTATTGATGAATGCAATCCATTCAGCAGTCTATGTTAATATGCATATAAAAGGTGCTGAATCTACCCACAAACAACAATAGTAGAGATATTGCATGGAGGGTGGATCCATTACGAACAACCTAAAATTTGTAATTGATATAGTGGTTGTGCTCACAAGTCATGGTACTGGATATGTTACAAGTATGATGAATTCTCCTACAAATATGGATGAAGAAATACAACAAATGCAAGCACCTACGGGTTAAATCAGGAGATTCGTTAGTGCACTACAATCCACCTGCAGAAAGCAACAAGTAGTGCACGACAGTCTACCTATACAAAATAGTTAATAACTCAATTCAGAAGTTGCTACGCCACACCACCGGATCTGCAACATCCATGCAAGCGGACAAAAGGCGTTTACAAATATCTCAAAATACCCCCGCACATGCACCATAATTTGTATACACATAGGTACACAAAAGGGGTAAATATAATCAAACCTGCATGGGCCCCGGCGAGCGTGTTATAGGAACACAAGTGACGTCTAGGGATACTACGCGGGTCAATAAATTTGAACCCGATCTTCCTAAGCAGATAGATAGGAGTCGACAAGGTTCAATAAATGATCACAAAAATGCCTCCAAACACCCGCATGGGCCCCAACGAGCGTGTTTTTCAAAACACACGTGACGACTAGGGATGCTGCACGGGTCAGTAAATAAAACCAAGTTCGAGTCTGATCCTTCTATACAGGTAGATAGGAGTTGATACAGATAGAACCATTAAATAAATATAGGGTCGCGAGGTTGACCGAGATATTTATTTTATACATTCATATTAGGCCTCAAGGCCTTTAATAAAGAAAACTCACAAACAAATGCATAAAGCCGACGAAACCTGATCTCCTCGATAAGGTTAAATCCATAAAAAAAGTAATGACCCCTTACACCCGGATGATGGCCATGTTGAATGCAAATCTCAAACGGATGGGTGATTCAAACACTTTCAAGTGCCTCCTAAATTTCCAAATGCCCATCAAAACTTCAAAACTCTAAAAAAATCTCCAAAATTCCAAATCCCAAGATATTTAAAAATCAAAATTCAACCATCAAATTATTTAAAGCAAAATACATCCATCCTCCGCAATAGTTTGCCGAGGTGGATAAATTAAAATTTACTTTAGCTCATATAGAGCTAATGCCTAGTCAAAAATATCACTAGGATTCATTCACAAACAATCTCCTGCTAGTAAGGACAATGTACATGTCCTCTAACCGGCGACTTTGCCACCAAATGGCACCGTAGGATAAACGGTTATGACCAATGGCCCTCTGAATCAAGTGGTTTTGCCGCTAAATAACACCACGCAATAGCGATTATGGCTAGAGCCAATATTGTCCTTAATGGTATGAAATCCTAGAGATATGAATCAATATGATATGATTGATAGGTCACAAAGCCCTCTGTTAGCTAAGGTGGATTCAAATTTGTCCCCTTAGACAAACACTCACCCCAAGTCTACAAGGTCCCCTTGGACGAAGCAATTCATGGCTGCCGACAAGGATCCTTCTGTCAGGTTGGGTTGGGTCGGGTTGACTACCTCCTCTGACTAAGTAGACCAAGGACCACAATGGTCCGGGATGACAAAACCATGGGATCTTGATCGGGTCCATAATCTATTCCCTCACCATCCTCTTTAAGTGCTAGATTATGAAATTTTTAGTTTTAAATACAAAACCTTCAAATTTCCAAGCATCCAAACTTTCCAAATTCTCAAATCCAAGCTCATGCTGCTACTATATGCCAGATATTATGTAGCTCTACATATCTGATTGACGACTAACCTTAATTGAAAGTTCTCTCTCATGATCCAGAGAGGTAATTAACTATAGGGCTTGCGCCTATAGGAAACCAGAACTCAGATCATAAGTCCTCGCAAAATGAGGGTGAAATCTCTGGGTAGTGTCTTATCTACAAACTCATCTGCCTTCCAAAATTTACCCCGAAACATAATTCCATTAAAACTCCCCCGAAAAAAAAAAGCAAACAGTCGGGCGGAGACCGAGGCCAAATTTTCAGAGCCCACACTTGTGTATAACAGGACCGAGGAGGAGCATCTGAGCATTTGAGGGTGGTCATAGGAGTTCTACATGAGCGTCAGCTAAGGGCCAACCTAAAGAAGTGCAGCTTTGCATAGACTAGTGTGGAGTACTTGGGGCACGTGGTGTCTCAGGAGCGTGTGGCAACTGATCAAACCAAAATTGAAGCATTGCAGCAGTGGCCTTTACCTAAGAACTTCAGATAGTTGGGGGGCTTCCTAGGTTTGACTAGTTATTACAGAAGGTTTGTGAGGGGGTATAATAACATAGTCTGGACCTTAACAGAGCAGCTAAAGAATGATAGTTTCTTATGGGGAGAGGGGAGAGGCAGTTACCCAAGCTTTTGAGAGACTAAAAAAGGCCATAACCATAGTACCAATTTTGGCTCTACCAGATTTCAATCAGACTTTTGTAATGGAGATAGAAGCATCAGGATACATGTTGGGGGCAGTGCTCATGCAAAATCATAAACCCATAGCCTACTTTAGCCAAATGTTGACAGCCACGACTAGGCTGAAGTCAGTATATGAGAGGGAATGATTGCCATCATGTTAGCCATTCAGAAGTGGCGTCCATACCTGCTAGGTCGACACTTCATCATTAGGACAAACCAGAGAAGCTTGAAATACTTGTTGGAGCAGAGAATGGTGATTGAGAAACATCAGAGGTGGTTGTCCAAACTATTGAGATACTATTTTGAGATCCAGTATTGGAGAATTAGGAGACTGATGCCACATCAAGGTGTGTAGGAGAGCTCCAGGAGAAGGCCATTTCAATACCACTAATGGTGATTGGCGGGCTATCAAAAAAGAAAGTGTGCAGGACGAGGAGCTGAGGAAGATTAGGAGGGATTTATTAAAGGATAGGAGAAGCCACCTAGGATACTTTATCGTGGGAGAAAGGCTACTGTAACAAGGGAGATTTATGATGCCACGAACATCTATTCATATTCCCCAACTGCTGTAGGAGTTTCATGGGAGCGCGGTTGGAGGCCATTTGGGGGTGCAGAAGACATACAAAAGATTGACAGTTGAATTATACTAGAAAGGGATGCATAAGGATGTGAAGGAGATGGTGGCTAAGTGTGAGGTGTACCAGAGAAATAAGTTCATGGCTATGGCTCCAGGGGGTTTACTTCAACCCTTAGTACTTCTAGACAAGGAATGGGAGATGTTCATGGATTTCATAGATGGTCAACCAAGATCTAAGAGATTCTCAGTGATTATGGTGGTGACTGGCATACTGAGTAAATATGCACATTTAATTTCCTTATGACACTCATACACTGCAGTTACAATACCTCATGATTCATCAGAGAGGTGGTTAGATTGCATGGGATCCTAGAGTGGATAATCTCTCTAACTGAGATAAGGTGTTTCTTAGTTAGTTTTGGAGGGAGCTGTTCAGGTTGCAGGGTACAGTTCTGAAGAAATGCACCGCCTACCACCCTCAGGAGGACGTGCAGATGGAGGTAGTCAACACTAGCTTGGAGACTTATGATGATTTGCATCATAAATACCATGGATGTGGGTCACGTGGTTAGCAGCAGAATATTGGTACAACACACCATACTACTCAGCTTCTCAGATGACCCCTTTCAAAGTAATGTGCGTAAGGGACAACCCATAATTAGTGCATTTTGGGCAGGGGAGCATACCAGTCTCCTCAGTAGAACAATACTTTGAGGAAAGGGATAGTGTTAGAGAAATTTAAAAAACACCTATTGAGGGCACTACAGATCATGAAGAAGCTGGCTGATGGACATAGGAATGACATTCAATTCCAAGTGGTGGACAATATGTGGGGCCCAACCCTCTTAATTGTGGTGTAATGGGTTTAATTGAGAAGGATTTGAGAGGGAAAATTCAAATTCTAGGGGAAATTTAGGGATTTGTTGTTTGTTTTTCCTTTTAGTATTTTTGTTATAGGGTTAAGGTTATATACTATGTTTTGCAAAATTTGGTGTTTTTTAGGTTTAGCTTGGGCTCTAGTCTCTGGCTAGAGATTGGGAGAGCATGATTTTCCTCTCCAACTTAAGATCCAATTGTATCTTGCTATTTTCTTTCATTTACTATCAAATTAAAAGTTTTTCCCTCCGTTATTTCTCTATTTTCTCTCAAAAACTGCTTGAAAGCATGTCGAATTAGTGATTTCTGCAGTAAAATTTTGTGTTTTCTCTTATTTCCTATCAGACATCATTTGAAGCAAGGAAATTAAGAACACAAGACAAACTAATTTCTAAATAATATGTTGACAGATTAAAACAACTATTTTTTTTGTTGTGACAAATGAAATTAGAGTGATGAGTCTTACAGAATATCGTTCTTGTCCATCTAATACAACACGGTGCAGTGTGGATCTGCACATAAAAATGAACTTATAAAACTTATATATAAATGACAGCCAAATAAGGATATGTTATAGCTTAGAACTAAATCAAATAACATTGCATCAAAAGTGTAATTTGAGATTATGTTCGCTATTATCACAAGGACAAAATCAATAAAAACTATATTGGTATAGAATACAAGTTCAGAGTTGTGCACTTATAAAATATGAAAACATGATATTGGAATTAAAAAAAAAAAAAAAGAGAAAACACATTACAGCGCAAAATAACTTCTCTTAAAGGATCTAGATAATATAAATGATAGAAAAACCTACGATTCAATTTTCCTTAAAATTACTATAAACATTAAAATAATGAACATACAATAAAAAGAAAAGTTTTCATCATTGTGGGTATAAAAAACATTTTTTTATCGCACTTTTTTTTGTTGCTGAGCAAAGATTCTTAATAGGACACAATGAAGAAAAAAGATTTATGTAGCCAACCCCATATTATGGGATAAAGACTTGTCGATATTGTTGTTGTCAAGTAAGACTTAATGTGTCTCTCATCTCCCTCTTCCATGCCTACGTTTTAACTGACAAGAAGAGTCATGGAAAACTTTAAACCTATGAAGTCCTAAATTATAATGAATTTATGTGTATCCTGAAAATATGATTTTCTATATTATAACCAAAACGTTACATGCTGACATGAAATTGGACATTAATGTAGAATAACTAGCAAGATCAGTGTAGATATAGTTGTCAAAGGGAAAGGTTGTCTCATGTGCGACTAAATATTGAAGAATACCTTTGATATTCAATTGCAATAGTTTAATAAAATGAGATAAAGATTTGAAGAAGGAAAACAACCTCACTAAGGGGAGTGATACCTGTAGACATCATTACTCAACCGCTCGAGCAAATCACCAATATTGATAATGAAACCACTGGAATGCCAAAGTCAAAGTCAAAAAATGATATTGAAGCAACTCTAGTTTGATGGTAGCAAAAGAGAGGATAAAACCAATTAAACTCTACATTCATATCCTATATTCCTGAATGACACGGATTATTATCTTTTCTTCAAAAATAGATACAAGAAAATCAAGATAGTTGAGTTTTTTCTACACTAAAAGCTCAACACTACTACTAAATTGCTGAACTTACTGTAAAAGTAAGAATATGTAGTATGTATAGGCAAAGTTCAGCTAGAATTTCACACCCAGAATCTGGACACTAGCAAAGGGACAATACAAAGTCAATTCGTTCAGATTTAAGGTGGTGGCTCTTCAAACAAAGCTCAATTGACAGCAGAAGAAATATAATTTCCCCAGCATTAAAAAGGAGCATGAATCTAATCAGGTTCAAATTAGCTATCCGTAATGTGAACTAAGTAGCAACAGTGAAGAAGAACAAGCAATAGAAAGCTTCCTATTTGTAGAAGAAAGACTAACCCTTTCAAAGGAGCAACATCTTCCCATATCCGAGGTCGGGCATCCTTATTCTTGCATATCTAGAGTGGGTACAACACAAAGTATTAAAATCGCTGATGAAAGAACAAGGGCAGACATGGACACTCTACAGTGACGAAAATTTCATAGGTTACCTGAAGACCGGCCACATCATCAGTGGCCAAGAGATTAATCAAACCAAAATCAGAATGAGCACCACATCCATATATTCCCCTTGCAGGATCAGAAATTTTACCTGAATGTCATGATAAATAAAGACTCAATCCGCACATATCCCATCAATGATCAAGAAAAACGGACATCAGGAGAACAACTAAAAAAGTCCTGAAAAGATGCCTAAATCACCTTCATAGTGAAGAAGCTTCAATGTCGCCAGGGGCTCACCAAGCATTTCTGGTTTATCAAAGAAGCGAGCATCTAAATCAAGTGTAAGAGCTATAATCTTAGCAATTTCCCTGGAAACTCTCCTGTAAAGATGTGAAAATAATATCTGAATCTTAAGATAAGAAATGCTAACCGCTGCATCTTTGTTTGTACCGTAACATTTTGGCATTGGTTTAAAATATCAAAGTAAGCTCAAAGAAGGCTCAAATGAAATACAAATAGTACAACAACATTGGATTACACAAGAAAAAAGACTAGCATCAAATAGAGGCGGCATCAACCCATGCTTCAGCTAATTATAGGTAAATTTCAGAGTCCCATGACTGTATTGGGCCAGTTTAGTCTCAGAGTATCATATTGCTTAAATTTATCTCCTCCACTATACATAACTGATCCAAAATACTCTCTTTGGGAATCATTTTGGATTAATTATGTAAAGTTTAGGGGGTAACTTTGAGATTAAATTAGTCACATATGAATTATTTGAGGACTATGTTGATATTTTCTGTTTTAGTAAAATACCACCAACAAATATAAGCATATGGATTTACTCTTGTCCAAAGTAGGATGAACACATTGCTAATTCGGACCTCTTCTATGACTAGCGATTTCACAAACACTAGCGATAGTCTTTCTCAATGCTGGCAAACCTCTTATAGCTTCTATGACATCAACCTCCTCTACAAGCCTCTATAATGACTTCAATTTTCTCTTCCTCAACTTCCTTTTGTGACTGTGGTTCTCGATTTCCTCTACTCCTATTCTTTCTCCATCACCTACTTCACACTCATCTTTTTATCTCTTGCGACTTCCCCTACCTTCAACATCTCTACTACAATTACAGGACTTGTAGACATCTTGAGACTTGTGACTTTCTATTAACTCGATACTAAAATAGTATATCTTTGTGCATTTTAAATGATTTTCGGTATTATTTTTGTACTTCATGTGCATTATTCATTTATGAATCATCCGACTACATCAATTATTTCGAGATTAAATTGACATTACAGAATATATTTCAAAGTGCAAAGTGCAAGGAGAAAAAATCTGTGGTGATTATGCAGCTAGAAGGGCATTTAAACTAATGAGCATGATTTTGGGTGACACAGTGCCATTCTGGGCACCATGACACCATGACATTTATAAACATCAAGTATTCATAGAGCAATAGTGTCATGACGTTGTTCTAGGTCATTATGGGCATCACAAAGAGAGCAGTTGATGCCATGGTGGCAACTATAGCGCTACTATAATAATTTTGATAAACTATCCTAAATAAACCTATTTTGGAGCCGGGGTAAGTTTATGAAATATGAATTTGAATTTTTGCAGAAATATATATGATCAATTTTTTAGATATTTGGGAGACCATGATTATGATTATGAGTATGATGTTATTATTGTTATTGTTATTGTTGTTATTATTCTTGTTATTGTTATTGTTATTATTCCTATTTTTGTTATTGTTATTATTCCGGTTATTATTATTATTATTATTATTATTATTACTATTAAGCTAATTTTAAAAAATAGAAATTAAAACTAATTCTTAAATTCATAACAAATATTTATTTATATTAATCGTGCATCATACATTCGCCAAATTATCATCATTCACGCACGTCAAATCCATCTTGATTCGTGCACATGAAAATTCAATTTTGCCAATCGACGACCCCGGCCAATATAGGTGTCTTAACTATTTCAGTTGTCTCGAACACGTCGAAGCTGTTCGTTTTGGAAACGATGTCATTTATGCAACTTTGACTTTTGGTCGACATGCTTTGACTGACTTTCATGGGATGTTGTGCACCTTTGGCTGTTGTTTTCATCATGTACAATTGCTTCAACGTTGGAGTTGATATTGGGGTCAGCATAACTAAACATTTTTTAGAGTTTTTAATGTACAAGTGTGATGCTTGATTGTATTATTTGGTGATTTCTATCCTTCTACTTTTTCTTTTTGATAAATCTTGTTGGTGGTTTTCATGTGTGATTTAAATTAGTCATGCTAAATACAATCTAGATTTCAATGAACTCTTTGATTCTCAATTAGGTTTTATGGTTTCCCAGGTTCAGAACTATTATGCATTATTCTAGCATAGAATTATTGAAGTGTTATTTGAATTAAAACATTAAATTTTCTCTAGTTTCCTCTCAGACAAAAAATTATTAAGATTAAAAGTCCGTGCCTTACGAGGTTTTGTGTGTGTATAATGATTTTGTACAACTCATACTAGATGTGCATTAAAACTATAGGCGCTAACGAAACATAAATCAATTGCACAAGAAAGATTAGTCAATTGAATAAAAACCTCGAAGATAGACTTGTTTAGAGCAATAATACAAGCAATTACAAGATGCTATTTCTAGATATTTGCTAGAAAAACCTTAAAACAGAGTTAGGGAGGATTGAAATAAAAACTAAATCCCGAAATATGTCTAAAAATATTGATCATAATTGCATAAAAAAAACTGCTACAAGTTTAAGGGTGGCATCTATCATTCACCTAAAGAAATTGCTAAATATATCTTTAAAAATTAATAAAAATTTGGTTGGTAAGTGTACCAAAAACAAAATATAGCAGCAAAAGGTAAAAGATATATTACAAGGCCTCTTTGTGGTACTGCTCCATAACCTGCCTCCAGCCAGGTAAAATATCTTCAGAATACACAAATAAAATGGGACGATATGTTAGAATTAGAAAATTTTACATCTAGCTGAAAAAAATTCAACTCAGTGGTACTTGAAATTACAAAGTTGAATTTATAAGAAAATACATAGTGATCATGTAGATAAATAACAAGATCACAAGCTAAAGAAAATACAACAAATTAATGAAAAGTTTAATTTGATAAAAGACAACAAGAAACTGTTTCCTGAAGAGAAAACGTACGGAACATGCTCTAGTATGTTACCTTCTGAAGGCCACTGATTTGGACCATAAAAGGGTTTTTTTGCATCAGGATCATCTTCAGGCACTTCAACACCTATGTAATATCCTTCTTTCAAGTCACCTAGAATATCCATGAATAACATATTCTAACATTCAAAAATATATAAAGCTGTAGCCACATAAGGAAATGATTCAACCATCATCAAAGTAGATAAGTTAATTATGGAAGGGGAGGATATTATGCGTATGTAAAATTGAATCTTCAAGGTTGGAAAATGGAATTCATTAAATGATGACAAGGAGAATGCCTTAGGCAAGCATAGGCAAGCACCTTCCTTGCCTTTAGCTGCTTTGCTGAAGAAAACCACTTTTTTTTTTTTTTGAATTTTAGTTTACCTTCATCAACTTCCTGTTATACACTAAAAAGAGTGAAATTATAAGGAGTTTTCCGTTTCGGTAGTCACCTTTTTCTCTTTTTCTTTAGTAAGAGATAAAGGATCTGTTTGGTCTACAGGAATTGAAAGAGAGGAAAAGGAAATGAAAATGTTAAGGGAATTGAATTGAAATTATTTTTCACCCAATTGTTTGGTTCAAGAGAAACTGAGCAAAAAAAAAATTATCATTATTTTTCACCCGATTATTAGTATCATTTCAAATCATTTTGTTTTTGTTTTGTTGAAATATTGGATTTTAAAATTCCTAAAATTTGCATTTAAGACTACATGCATATCTATATACTATACAACAACAACATCAAGCCTTTATCCCAGTATATGGGGTCGGCTACATGAATCTTTTTTCTCCATTGTGCCATGTTAAAAGTCAAATTCACATTAAATCTAATAAAGAAAGGTCATTTCCAATATTTTCTAACCAAGTCTTTTTAATCATATTTTCTAACAAAGTCTTTTTAGTCTACCTCTGATTTTCTTAACATAAGTCAAATCCAATACATCTACTTTCCTAATTGGGTCATCGGAAGCCCGCCGTTTTATGTTTTTTTTTTTGAAAATGCAAAAGCAACTTTTATTCACTTTACTACTTACAAGAAGATTCCTCCTTTAACAAATTTAGAGAGGAAGGAGGAACTTTATTCCTAGAGAAACCATCCCAATAAAATGACGAAAAAAGGGCATAATTAGTGCATAAATCAGCTAACTTATTACATTCTCTCTTAGAGAAAGAGAAAATAAGTTGCTTAAAATTAGAAAGAAAATCTAAATCCTTGGCTTTAAAAAATCTGCATCAGTCATCGGCTTCCTCAAAGAATTTTGAAAGATTTTGATGACATTGTAGTTGTCACCCTCAATCACAAGGCCTTTTACATCAAGCATCCATTCTTGAATGTACTCTCTCAATGCCAAAATGGCTAAAGACTCCATTTGAGAGCAGTCCCAATGAAGACAACCAAAGCCAAAAGCAGCTAAACCACGACCCTTACAATCCCTGAAAACTCCTATGCCGGCTTTGTTGTTAGAGAGCACTGAAGCATCTACATTCACCTTGATCCAACCAGGAGGTGGATGATGCCAAGAAGATTGAGACAGCTTATACAGCTGATTAGCATCCCAGTTATCCCGGATCAGACAAGTATCAAAAGACGTTACAGCCTGAATAATAGCAATGGTAGAACTGCTATCTTCCGACCCTCCATGAACAAGTTTAGTTCTGCTTTTCCAGCAAAAGAATACTACTGAACAGAGTAAATTTCCAAGGAACAGATTTGATTCAGCAAGGTTATTCAATAACCGATAGCATTCAGTCATAGAATCAATCACTGGAATGATAAGATTCCAAATAGCAAGAGTTCCAATACACTTCTAACCATATAACATTGTGCAACCACATGTTCTACATTTTCCATCCCCATATATCCTCTCGGACATCCTCCAAACTCAGCCAGCCTCCTATACAACAGAAAACAAAAAGTTGGAATTACATTTCTGCATAACCGCCACAAAAAAATTTCAATCTTCGGCCTCAGCTTCAGTTTCTTTCTCCAGATCCACGTTTCATCATCCCTGTCATTTTCAAATTTTTTCTCATATGCAATAGCTACTATAGATTTACCAAAAAGTTTACTTATACATTCCAACTTGTCTTCACCTGCTTCAGTATAAATTGGAATCAAAATTATCACTTCAATCAGTTATTGTCCAAAATAGAGTTTCAACTTGTTCATATCCCACCTTCCATCAGAAATAAAAGCCGAGGTATGACATAATTCAGGAGTTAAAACTGCTACAAAAGTTGGCAACTTATCAATGGTCTTATCCAGGATCCAAGTATCTTTAAAAGTATCCACATTCTCACCATTAAAAATTCTCCACCTCATAATTGGATGCAGAAAATCTGCTCCATTCATAATAATTTTCTAGGTTGCAGAATAACACCTTTTGGTAGCTACATTCCATAAATCATTCCCATACTTGGACCTTAAAACTCTATTGAGAAGAGAGCTTGGATTTTTAATAAAATTAAGAGCAAACTTATATTTCAAAGGCCCCATTTTCTCGACCAACGATTGTAAACCACGGCCTCCTTTGTTCTTCGATTTACACATGATGTCCCAAGTAACAAGTGCATCCCATTGCTTCCATCCCTTTTATTCCAAAGAAAATCTCTACACATTTTCTCCACATCATTCAAAACCCTCAAAGGAATTAGTGAATGATTAGAAAGGTATATAGGTAGTGAGAGAACTAAAGCATTGATTAAGGTAATTCTTCCTGCAAGAGAAATAAATTTGGAACCCCAAAGATTCATTCTACCCGCAGTCTTCACAATGAGATTGTTGAAATCAGCTTTGACCAATATTCTTAGAGCAATCTTAACTCCCAAATATTCCATCTCAGTCACCACTTTCACCTTGAGAATTTTAGCTAGAGATCTACCTTTCATCTTTTTGACAGATTTGCCAAAAAGCATAGCTGACTTGAGCAAGTTTATTTTCTAACTGGTCCAGTTACAATAATTCTTCACAATTTTGTCAACTTTCTTCAAGCACTTACTGTTAGCTTTGTTGAAGATCACAATGTCATCAGCGTACATAAGGTGAGAAATCATAGAAGCATTAGGATTGATTTTGACACCAATACCTTTCCCTCTTCGATCAAATTCTTCAGTCAATAATTGGGAGCACAAGATAAATAGGTAAGGAGACAATGAGCATCCTTGTCTAAACCCACAGTTGGCCTCTATCCACTTGGAATTTTTCCCATTTATCATAATAGTATATTTAGGATCAGTAACACATTCCATAATCAATTTTGAAAATTTATTTGGAAACCCAAACCAATCAAGCACCTTTTCCAATGTTGACTAACACATACTATCATAGGCCTGTTCCATATCAACTTTGATAGCCACCAAACTCTTCTTAGCTTTAGAATATCTAAATTTGTAAAACAATTCTTGTGTAAGCAATATTTGGTCTGACATTGATCGGCCCTTAATGAAAGCATTTTGCACTTAAGAGATTATCTTGGGAAACAAAAAACTCATCCTGTTCAAGATCATTCTAGCCACAATCTTATAAATGGCATTACACAAGCTTATGGGACGGTAGTTAGAAGGCACCAAAGGAGATTAAACTTTAGAAATTAATACCACATTGGTCTCTTTCCAACCAGGACAAAGATAACCAGATACAAAAAAATCATTGATCGTTGTCCATACCTCATTCTTAATAATAGACCAATATGACTTAATAAAAGAATAAGTGATACTGTCAATACCTGGTGATTTATTAGCTCCCAAATTTGTTATGACCTCCTCCAATTCCTTCTTAGAGAATTCTTTATAGAGAAGTCTGCAATCCTCCTCATCAAGTGTCTTAGATGCAGGCGGCCATCCTCCAAAGCTGCATTTCCTTGATCTCCATTTGCCTGTAAAGAAATTAAGAAAAATCTCTTCAATGTTCAGCTGGTCTTCACCGATCAAACCTTCACCATTTTTAACACCATTGATCCTATTATCGTTCCTTCTAGCCATAGCATATGCATGGAAGAACTTGGAGTTTCAGTCTCCTTCGTACTTTAGCCCGCTACTTCCACCACATACTAAGCCGATCGAGAGTGGCATTAAATTCTGCAACCTTGGACCTCAAACAACATAACTTCAGCTCCGATAAACCTCCAGATTTTACTTCTTCTTCTTGCAATTCCAGAATTTCCCTTTTTAACTTCTCTTTTACATCAACCAGGTTCTTATGCTTTGCCTTACCCCAAAAAAATAAGGATCTCAAAGTTCTTTTGAATTTAATATTTAAGATTTCCGCAGAAGTCCCACCCACTTGCTTGTTCCACGATGCTTGCACCACAGAATGAGAGGCTTTGTAAGACAACCAGATATTTTCAAACATAAAATTTCTCCACTTCATAAGTCTTGAAGCAATGATTTTAATGGTGATTGGACAATGGTCCGAAGCTATTCTTGCCAAATGCCTTACCACCGCAGTTTGGAGGATGTCTAAAGCAGCACAATTAAGAAGACACCGGTCTAATCTTTCGAGGATCCTTCCTCCTCCACTTTTATTATTACACCAAGTGTATTTAGGACCCAAAAAACCAATGTCATGAAGGTCACAATTCTTCATAAATGAAAGCATGTCTTGAGGTCCTTGGGAAAGAACAAATTTTTTCCCTCCTCTCTTCTCACTTTGGGATAATATGCAATTAAAATCTCCCCCAATAATCAATGGTAATTTATTATCATAAAGATTCTCCAACTTACTCCAAAGGACCTTTCTTTCATTGCTCTCCCTACTCCCATAAACCGTTGCTATCATCCAGCTTGAGCTATTTTTGATTTTAAGTTCCCCCATCACAACTTGCTCATTGGCTTCAACAACATCAAATGCTTCCAAATCAGCCCTACAACATACCAAAATACCACCTGAAAAACCTGCTGCAGGATACAAAAAAAATTCCAAGCCTTCACCAATGAACTTTTTAATTTCCAATAGATCCATAGATGAAATTTTTGTTTCCACCATGCCCACGAACAAAGTTTCACTATATTTAACGATCTCTTTCAAATACCTAGAGGTTTCCACCTTCTTTGCCCCCCTACAATTCCAAAAGATAACAGAACTCATTTTTTCTTTGAAGTGGGATTAGACCCACCACAAATCACCTTTGTTTCACCCTTCCTAGTTTTAAACTTCAATGATGTATTTCCCAAGGACTTGAGTTCTTTTTGCAATTTGAACTCAACCTCACCTTGACCAATGACATTCACCAAATCCTTTGGGACATCCTCTTCCTTCTCCTTTATTTCATCAACCTCCAGCTCACCTTCTTCTTTATCAACCATTGAGTTGCCTTCAAAACTATCCTCCTTTCCAACCTCATCAACTGTTTGAAGTATTAAGAACATATTTTTCTTCTCGAGTACTTCAGGTCCTCCCACAACCGAGCTCAAATCCGCTACCTGATCAACAGCTTTGTTGTAATTGCTCTCACGAACCGTTGGTTCCACCTCTTCCATTCTCTGCCTTTTATATTCTTCATCAGAATTGCCCATCACTTTAGAAGGAATAGCTTCCACAGTCTTCGCATTCATACTATCCTCAAATACCTTGTCTGCGATACCAACCGAGATTTCGGCCTCCTTTGTATCTACATTATCCGTCTTTTTCTGGCTGGCCATTCTCTGAGCAGGGACCTTATTTATAGCTCCTTTATATCCTCTTTTGTTTCTTTTGTAATTGACATGGATCCAAGGACCATAGGTAGAGTTGCTGTTCGTGTTTACCCCTTTATCTTGGTTCTCTACCTTATCATTGATACCTTTAGACACCAGATCATTGTGCAATGGGGTAGACTTCTTGCATTCCATCTTCACATGCCCAATCATGCCACACGCAAAGAAAATGAAGAGATTTTTTCATACTCCACCTTTTGAAAAAATCTTCCCGCCATACTTTCCACCCAAACTCCTAATGGAAGAGGTTTATCCAACTTCACACGAACACAGATTCTAGCGAATTCCCTTCTTCCCCATTGAAACGTATTTCCATCAAGCATCATTGGAACTCCTACCATAGAAGCTATCCTTGCCACATTCACACCTCATCCCAACATTGCAAAGGCAATTGAGGTAGTCTAATCCAGATTGGGGAGGTTAGACCTTTCAATGATGATGGAGAAAACCCAAGGGTCCATCTTTCCATACCAATAATGTGGCCATTAACAAACCAAGGGCCACCTGATATAATTTCTTCAAAAGCTTCTTCTCTTTTAAATGAACATAAAAACCACCCATACCTAGGGTAGTGAAATGAAATTGGCCATATTGAGCCCATTGCCTCCTCAACTCCAAAGCCACTATATTAGAAGGGATGTCCTTCCCGAAGACTTTTTCTACCAGTGAGTTGTGAAGCCTTTTAGCATTTACATCCTACATAATTCCATCCAATTTTACAGCCATATCGTCCTCGGATAAGATACTATCAGTTTCATTAAAATTCAATTTGATATGAGTTTTTTTTTTCCACGGGTGTTGACCTGTAAAGTTTAAACAAAAGAAAATCAAATCAAATTCCTTACCTGCCTCCCCACATCGCACGATCCAGCGCCGCTCGTCGCACGTCGAAGCCACGACCGATGTCGTTTCAACCCACGGCGCGGCAGCTCGCACGACTGGGCGTCATTAAAAAGAGGCGAGAACGAGGCCTTCGGCCTCCGCACGCTATCCCGAAGCACGCTCTCCCGATCTTCCTCCCTCCGAAGCCGCTCGACTCCGCTCTTTCGAGCGACTTTCCCTTCCAGTCGGACCGGAAGGTACGACATTTTGATCGGGAGTGAGAACAGGAGCTCGCTCGGCCGTGAAGTTAACTTTCTACCCTTCGCACGCTTCTTCGGCCCCTCCGTAGCTGCCCGACTTTGCTCCTTCCGCCGACTTTCCCTACCTGCTAGATCGGAAGTTAAGACATTTGGATCGGAAGCAAGGGAGCTCGCTCTCTGTGAAGGTAACTTTCCCCTTTGGCGCGCTTCTTTGGCCTATCTCTGGCCGAACCAGAGAGTAAGAGAGGGAGGAGGGTTATATTTTTATTGTTATTATTATTATTATTATTATTACTAATTAATTTTAATTATAAATTAATGATAGTTAATTAAGATTTAATTACATTTAATTAATAATTATAATTATTATTAATTAATCATTATATGATTAATTAAATGGTAATTATAATTATATAATTAATTGTGTATTAATCTTAATTAATTAAAATTAATTCTAATTAATTATAAAAGCTTACTTGCCGAGCCCCCTTGCCTCGACATCCGAGCTTCCATCGACCACCGCCGGTCCACCGGCCCCGAAGGTATAACCCTCTAAACTCAGGCTTCCGTCTTCGATGTGTACGATGGACCGGAAAACCGCCTATACACGCCTTTATTGCGCGTGGTGGGATGGGACCCCAGTCCGACGCCTACGACGAGGCGGACAGTCGCCTCCCTCCTGCTCATTTACCTCGTCATGCGTGGCGAGTCAGCGGTCTACCCATGCACACTTTTATTGAGTGTGGTGGGAAGGGCAACTGGCGTGACACCTACGATAAGGTAAGCGAGCAACCTTCGCCCTCTTATCTCGACTAACGTGTCGGGCCGGCGGTCTACCTATGCACGCCTTTATTGAGCGTGGTAGGAGGGGCAACCGGCACGACACCTATGTTGAGGTGAGTGAGCGACCCTCGCCCTCCTGTCTCGGCATGCGTGTCGGACCAGCAAACCACCTAAGCACGCCTTTAGTGAGCGTAGTAGGAAGGAAACCGGTTCGACGCACACGGCGAGGCCAGGCGAGCCTGGTGTACCCTTTCCTTTGCGCGGCCGGAATGATTTATAAGTACCCCCGGGTGGGGAGAAAGCAACTGCTCTTTTTCTTGTAACAGGTACCGTCAAAGACCCCATGCACGCCTTTATTGGCCGTGGTGGGAAGAAAAATCACGGCCAAGGTGTCCTCGAAAGAGGGCACCTACCATGCACGCCTTTATTGGCCGTGGTGGGAAGACCCAGTTTTCTCGTAGTTTTTCCCCTAAACGGGGAAGACGCCGGGAGGCTGCCGAAATTTCGGGTGAAATATTACTACACTCGGACCTGTTTTGAACTCAAAAGAACAAAAGATTTGGACCAAATGAGAAAGAGCAGTGAACTCTTGGAACATGAACATGATTTGTGGACCTGACTCAGAACAAAGATCAAAATGATTTCTAAAATTCAAATCCAAATAAAATCGAGCCAGAATTGAAGATCAAATTCAAATGAAATGAAATCAAATTGGGACCAAAATCGAATAACCTGAACATACAATTGAACTCAAAAGATTTTAGAAGACTCCGAACAATCATTTGAACATACACTCAGACTCAAATTCAAGTTTACTAAATGTGGAGCACACTAAAATTGAACAAAACTCAGGCTACAGAGGACATAGAACTGAACTTGCACATTAAGCTCATGAACCTGATTTAAATTGATCCTGAAAGGGCTTGAACTTGAGCCTGGTTTGAGCATCATCGCCCTCTCACATTCAATGCCAGTCAAAGCTACCACCCGAGATTGGTGAAAGGGTGGAAAAGATGCCGGAATAATAGGTCTGCTTCAAATACATTCAGGAGATCGTAGTAGATATAATGGTCCTCCGCCAGCGAATGCAAGCTACTTGTGGATAACAACAATAGGCATATCGTAAGCACATCAAGCCACTGTGGGTACAAGTACAAATATCTCTTACGACGATCCCTACGATTGCCTATTGATTGAGATGGCAATATTGGGGATCAGCGATCAAAGACCCGTCTTCTACAAATAAGTACAATCAACTATCACCCACCTGAGATTGGTGACAGGTGGGCATGATGTAGGCAACAATGGGTCTCCTACGAACAGTTCCAGGAGGTCGTAGTGAGTACAACGGTCCTCTGCAAATGGCTACAAACGACTTGTGGATAACAACAGTGTGTACATCGTAAGCATGACGAACCACTGTGGACACGAGTATAGATATCACCTACAGCAATGGTGATCAAGATTTACAAATATTTCGAGTACAACGACAACCCGATGTACGAAAAAGTCCACTACACTAAAGATCTCGAAAGGAGAACTTTTCAAAGCAAAGCAGCAATCAGTGGACTTCAAAGTCCAAAAGAAAATCCTCCCCGGTGAATGAGAAAGGGGGAGTCTATATCAAGATGCACGACACCGGATCTGTAATATATATACAAGCAGACAGAAGGCGTCTACAATCTACAACACATGCCACCGGATCTGCAACGTTCGTACAAGCAGACAGAAGGCATGTATAAGCTCTTCAAGGAAATGTTGTGCATTCAAATGACAGATACATGCACAACTACAAATATTTCAAGGTACCCCTACACGTGCACCGTAGTTTGTATACACATAGGTACACTAAAGGGGGTATATAAAAATCACCCGCATGGGCCCCAGCGAGCGTGTTATTGGTATACACGTAACGCCTAGGGATGCTGCGTGGGTCGACAAGTGAATTCTAATTCGAACCCGATCCTTCTATACGGATCAATAGAAGTTGACAGGGTTCGAACCTTTAAACAAATACATTGTTGTGACAACCAGTGTACTTGTTTCAATACGTTCATGTTAGGCCTTCAAGGCCTACAATCAAAAGAATTCACTAAACAAAAGGCATGAAGCCTACGAAACCCGATCCTCCTAAACAGGTGAATAGAAGTAGACAGGGTTCAAACTCTCAGATAAAGATACGGTCACAAAGGTGATCGGAATATTTATTTTAAATACATTCTTTTTAGGCCTTCAAGACCTAAAAATCAAGAAATTCATAAACAAAGGCACAAAGCCTACGAGAAAATCCGATCCCCTATCAATAAGTCGATAGGGTCGACAAGGTTCAATCAAAGAGAAATAACCCCACACCCCGATGATGGCCGTGTTGAATGCTAATCTCAACCGGAGGGGTTCCACAAATATTTCAAATTTCACTCAAATGTCTATCAGAATCCAAACTCTACAAACTCCAAATTTCAAGATATTTAAAACTGAAATCAAATCATCAATATCTTAAAGCAAAATCCATTCGCCCTCCGCAACAGTTTGTCGAGGCGGACAAATCAAAAACTACTTCAGCTCACAAAAGAGCCAAATGCCTAGTCGAGAATATCACTAGGATCCATTCTTAAAACAATCTCCTGCCAGTAAGGACGTGGTACGTGTCCTCTGACCGGCGGTCTGCCGCCAAATGGCACTGCAGGATAAACGGTTACGACAACCCGGGGCCCTCTGAACCGAGTGGTTTTGCCGCCAAATGGCACCACGAAATACCGCTTATGGCCAGAGCCAATACGCTCCTTATTGGCATCAAATCCTTGAGATATGAATCAATAGGATATCATCGATAGGGCACAAAGCCCTCTGTCAGCTAAGGTGGATTAAAATTTGTCCCCTTAGACAAACATTCAACCCCGGTCTACAAGGTTCCCTTGGACGAAGCAACCCATGGCTGCCGGCAAGGATCCTTCTGTCAGGTTGGGTCAACTACCTCCTCTGACTAAGCAGACCAGGGACCACGATGGCCCGGGACGACGGAACCATGAGATCTTGATCGGGCCCATCATCCATTCCCCTACCATCCGTTTTAAGTGAAAGATGGTGAAATTTCTATTTTTAAATGTAAAATCTTTCCAAATATCCAAACTTCTCAAATTCACAAATCCAAATCCAATTCTCAAATTCCAAACCCTTGCTGCTACTATATGCCAGATAACACGTATCTCTATACGTATCTGATTGACGACTAGCTTTAATCGAAAGTTCTCTCTCGTTACCGGGAGGGGTAATTAATTATAGGGGCTTGCGCCTGTAGGAAACCAAAACTCAGATCATAAAGTCCTCACAAAATGAGGGAGAAATCTCTGGGTAGTGTCTTATCTACAAACCCATCTGCCTTCCAAAATTTACCTCGGAACTTATCAGTTAAAACCCCCTCGCCAAAGAATAAAAAGAAATCGCGCGGCGGGGAGGCTGGGGCCGAATTTTCGGAGCCCACAGATTTCTGGCGACTCCGCTGGGGAATGGTTTCTCTTTCCATCTTTGGCTAGTCATATAAATGTTATAGTAGCAGCCAAAATACTATGCTCTATACGGTGAACATCAGGATGTGACATTTGGTTCTTATGTCCAAGGATCCACCACTGAAAGGTCCCGAAAATGAATCTTTTAAATAAGATCAACGGAAATTTGTTTAGCAGGGTTTTAAATTCCATGCTAATTTTCCCGCTATCATTCGTTCTGCGTTATTCCTGTTTTATGAAAGTATGGGGTGATGTATTAATTCTGATCACTAATCCCTGCCTTTCATTTGTAGAGAATGGAAATGCAGGACACACCGATGACAGTCCAACTGGGACAAGGAGCCAGAATTCAGCTGGCTAATGCTGTTATTAAGACTGGAAACACTGGAGCTACCATCCAATTTGGTAGTGTTGATTTCCCTGCTGTCGTTGCAAGAGCTTCCGAGGCTCCTACTCGTCGCACGCATCTGCCAGCGCAACAACCCGCTACTGAAGCTCCTACCCGTCGTGTGCATCTGCCGGCACAACGACCTGTTACTGAAAATTCTCGTGGGAGAATTTCTGTGTTCGAGAGGCTATCACAGCCTGAGACCTTGACTACCAGAAGAATTGTGAATGGTAGAAGAGTCTCTGTGGTGACTACAAACACCACACCCCTGCTGACCAGGTTATCTGCACCTGGGAAATACGATGCTGAAACCTCCTCATCTGGAGGAAGGCCTACAAGGAGGCAAAGAAGGAAGATGAATGCTGAGCTTCGAGCTCAACATCAACAACTCCCAGTCCATCCCTCCAATCTGTCAGCACCAGAACCAGAAATCAATATTCCCACTCAGAATAGGTTTTCTAACCTGAAGTGGATAAAGAGAAATAGCTCATCTGGTGAGCTTAAGCAATCTTTTTGGGAGCGTCAGCCTGAAGTTCCAGCCCCTCAGAAGATACGAGAGCCCGAACGTCTGTCTGCCCGGGTTCACCGAGTTCTGAAGACAGTTAAGGAGAAGGGTCTAATGATAAAGAAGTTCTAGAGGCCATTGATTGTTGAGGCCCGAAGAACTCCTCCAAGAGATAGACTATCATCTGCTGTGATAGTTGGAAGAAGGGATTACCGACAACAAGCTCCACGCAGTGAGCATCGGGGCGTGACACCTGAACTATATGTTCAGGGATCCGCTGCCGAAAGGTCTCGGTGGAAAGGGAAGCAAGTTTGGAGGCCGAAGCCTCGAAGAGAAAATATCCTGGAAAAAAGGATTAGTTCGGGTGTGACATCCGGAGCTGTCTCCCGGAGATCTGCCCCTGCTAACAAAACTCCTCAGAGATGGGTCCAAAAGAAGGCCCATAATGACAACAATTATATTGACGGTCGACATCCTGGAGAGTCTTCTAGGAGATCCCGTCATTCTCCTACTTCAACCAAAGAGGAAGTTCACTTCGATCGTAGTCCATGGGTTGAAGAAATAGTCATTCCAAATCAAGAACCTGAAATTCAGTGGCACCGTCGCTCAGAAATTCAGGTGCAAAAAGATAAAGAAGAATATGACGATGATGACACTATGGAGATCGAGGTGGTTCATATGGTCAGCCACGTCGATGTTGAAGAGGAAGAGGACGATGGTGATGAAGATGACCAACAATCATAGCCACGCGTACGTACTTATCGACGTCGCCACAGGGCTAGATCCATTGCCAGCCGAAGTGCTCGCTCCTCAGAAGAAGGAGATGAGGAAGAAGAAGAGGTCGGAGAAAACCCCTTCGGTGGTGAAGATATCACACTCGCGGATATGTGAAGACAGATGAGGCGGCAGATGAAAGCAAAAGATAGAGAAATCTCTCAGTTAAATGATAAAATGACTGAGATGATGACTCAGATGACGGCCATGATGGAGATGATGCAGAAGACCACTTCTGTGGGTCCTGCACCGGTTCAGCCCGTCAACCAAGCTGCTAATCCTCAAAATTCTCAAGCACCTCAAGCCTCAGGAGTGAAAGGTGTACCTGAAGGTGGCAATAAGAATGATGATCCAACTCGCCAGCGCACTCCACAAAATGTGGCGAATGCCCCTGAACCCGTAACTGCATCACAGCTGGAAGGCTTAATCAGTGAAAAGATTAAGGCCATTATAGCTGCTGAACATGAAGAGAAGTTGGTAGGAAAAGGTCGCCCGTACCCAGCAGAGTACGATCAGGTGTCATATCCAAAGGGATATTCTGTGCCCAAGTTCAATATCTTTGATGACAATAAAAATCCCAGACAACACCTGGCGCAGTTCAAAGCAACCTGTGGAAATACAGGAGGTAATGATGCTCTTTTATTCAGGCAATTCGTGAGCAGCTTGAGTGGAACTGCTTTCGAATGGTATGCCGAACTGCCGAATGATTCACTAAAGACCTTTGCGGAGCTGGAGGCCTTGTTCGTGAAAAGATTCGCCAGTGCAACTGAGAAGACTACCATTACAAATCTCGCCCTTGATAAAAGGAGGAAAGATGAATCAGTAACGAGGTATATAACACGCTGGCGCAATCTCAGTATGAAGTGCGAGCAGCAACTAGAAGAAGAGCATGCAGTTCAACTACTGATGGGAAACATTGATGACAAAATGCAACCTTTCTTGTGCATGGCTTCAATCACCACCTTTCAAGATCTGCTGGACAGGGCAGCTAAGTTTGAAAAGTTGAATTTGTCAAAGTCAGAAAATCTTGCTAACAGACCAAAGAAGGCTAAGGCGCCTAATGCTAGAAGAAATGAAGTTTACTCCGCATTCCCTCCTAGACCTGATAAAGGTAAGAAGGCAGTATATAATGTGGATAAAGGAAAACAACCAATGCAATACGAAGAAAAGCCAAAACAGGCTTATAATCCAATTCCTCAACCAAAGCTAGTTCTTGGAGGAAATGACAAACCTCGAGCCTTTCCCGGTGGAGGAGAGCGCTAGAGGCAAACTGCAAGAACTGGTGATAGAACATTCCCCTCCCTCAAGGAGAAAATGAATAAAGAATATTCATTCAAGAGGGAGAGTGTTGCCAAATTGTTCTGACAAGCACTCAAGAATGGTCTGGAGTTGCCAGAATGCAAAAGACCTGAAGAGTCCAAACACAGTGGCGACCCGAACTATTGCCCGTATCATCGGGTGGTTAGTCATCCGATTGAAGATTGTTATGTCTTCAAAGATTGGCTGGAAAAGCAATATAGAATGGGAGAATTAACACTATCAGATAATGTATTAGTTCGTCCCAAAAAGGAATCCATCCAGGTAGTCACGTCCTCTTCCGTACTCCATCTAAAGAAACAACAACAAAAAAATCTGTTCAAGACAATCAATGGGAGACTGTGATTTCCAAGAAGACAACTAAAATGTTGAAACAGCTGGAAGGAGTTCCTGGTGTCAAGTGGAAGTCCCCTACTGAGCCAGTACTGAACTTAAAATGGTTGCCTGTGTCACAAGCATCCACCTCTAAACAGCAACCTGGCCAAGCTAGCTCATTCAAATCTAGTAAAACGAGACCAAAGTCTTCTAAGAAGAAAGCCAAGTTGAAGAAGCCTATGGCGAAGAATACTACAACTCAAAAGGCTATTGATAGTTTGGGTGAATATTACCAGACTGTCAGGAGGCCTATTAAGCTCGGTGATTTTATGAAAGAGCTTAAAATAGATGAAAAGGAAGAAGAAGCTGAGGCTGAATCCCTTCCTACAGAGACATGCCGAGTCATCTTTACGACATCAGAGATATCAGATAGGGAGAAATACGCTGAAGAAGCGGCCCCTGAGTTCTGTTTAATGGTGTCATCAATGGAATTCAGTTTAGATGATTTATGTTTTCCAGATGAGGAAGATTCAGACCCAAGCATAGAATCACAAATGAAACAAGTAAAGTTGGGAGACGATTCTGAGTCTACAGATGAATCCTCAGACACAACAATGGCTGACTCTGAAGAGAATGCTTCATCAAACAAGTCTGAATCAGATGAGGTGGCCCAAGTACAGTTGAGGAGTGGCAAAGTACTGCCGCCTCCACCAAAGAAAGGGACTCCTAACAAAGATAAAGGAAAAGAGATAGTTATCAATAAATATATTATCCCCGAAGATCCCAAGAAAAATAAAACTTCATCCAAGGGAATAGATTACAATATCTTATCCCACTTGAGGAAGATCCCAACGCAGCTCAGCATATATGATGCTCTTTTGATGTCTAAAGACCTTCGAGAGACTTTGATCCAAGCTCTCAAGGACCCCGAAAGATATGAGGCATATTTTGCTGAGCGCAACTTGACGGAAGTCTTGCAAGCTCGAAATGAGCCCCTCATCACCTTTGCTGAGGATGATATGATGCTTGGAATGGCAAATCACAATCTTCCTTTGTATGTTACGGCAGAGAGCGACGATATGATGATCAGTCGAATTTTAATCGATCCTGGATCTTCCGTAAATCTCATGAGCTTGAAAGCATTGAGATCATTGTGCCTTGATGTGGAACATCTTGGGCAAGACAAACTGATGGTTCATGGTTTCAACGAGAAAGGGCAGAAAACCCTTGGATCGTTTATGCTCCCTTTTATATTTGGGGAACTCCATACGGAAGCCAAATTCCATGTAATTGATGCGGACACTTCGTTCAAGGCTTTATTGGGTCGCCCCTGGCTCCATGAATACGGCGTTGTCCCTTCAACATTACACCAGTGCATGAAATATCTGAAGGAAGGAGAAGAATTCAGAATTTCTGGTGATATTCAGCCCTTTGCAGTACATGAAGTAACAGTTTATGAAGATGCTAAGTACTTCATGCCAAAGAAGCAAAAGTTATCGAGTGCTCTTGAGACAAGAGCATCAAATTCTAAGGCTACAAAGAAGTCCAAGCAAAAAGATGAGAAGAAGCGTGTAGGAAGAAAGAAGGCAATGCCGACTCTTCCAAAAGCACCAACCATTCCTAAAGAAAAGAAACATGTACCTCATCTTGGGAGTGACACGGACGAAGCTACAAAATTTAGAAAATTAGGCCAGTCTGCTTCCAAAAAGAGCAGGGAGGTTGAATACTTAAATGATGATTATGATTACGACTCTATCTACATGAACTCAGTGCAGAGTGTGTTCTCCAAAAGAATAGACAGTCTGTCAATTTCAGACAGCGTACTCGTAGTCACACGTGTTCCCTTGCAACATTTCAAAGAACTCATTTCGTGCGAGGTGCATAAGATTGAAGAACTCTCCACTCTTTATCTGCCTCCTCTGAAGAAGGGGACTGCACCTGGAAATGTATTGTATTCCACAGGAGTTCGTGAAGAGGAGAATCATAATTGGGATTGCATGCTCCTCGACTCCGAGGAATTATTTCCTACGAGGCTACCCAAATTCAATACTAAGAATATTCAAAGAATGCTACGAAAGCAAATCAATATTCCTACTACCAAACGACAGCTCCGTACAAGTTTGGGCCTCTGGTATGGGAGAAATCCGCGTCCATTACGACGAAAGGATATAGATGCATATAAATGCATCGGATTCATCAAAAGAAAATTCCTCCAGAAAGAGAATTTTCGAACAATCACTTGTGAGGAAATCAAATCTGATAATGATGAAGATAAGGTATATTAAGCCAAAGCTTATGATGATAAACCCGTAGAAGCTGAGCCTGCACCAGAAGAACTTGAAGGCGGTGGACAAGCTGCTACGATGGACGAGCTAAAAGAAGTAAACTTGGGAACTGAGGAAGACCCTCGCCCAACCTTCATTAGCTCTCTTCTACCAGAAGATCAAATAGAAGAAATAAAAGAGCTACTATGTGAATTCAGGGATTGCTTTCCCTGGACATATGCTGAGATGTCTGGCTTATTCTCTGAAGTGGCAGTTCACAGATTAGCAATCAAGCCTGATGCAGCACCCGTCAAACAAGCTCCAAGGAGAATGAGATTGGAGATCGAAGAGCAGGTGATTGCAATAACAAAGAAGCTCATAGAAGCTGGCTTTATTCGTGAAGAAAAATACGCCGACTGGATTGACAATATCGTCCCTGTTAAGAAGAAGAATGGTGAGATTCGTATCTGCATTGACTTCAGGGACCTCAACAAGGCATGCCCAAAAGATGACTTTCCGCTCCCGGTATCAGAGCTTCTAGTTGACAATACTTCCAACTACGACATGTTCTCATTTATGGACAGATCGTCAGGCTACAATCAAATCAAAATGGCACCTGAAGATGAAAGACATACATCATTCAGAACATCCATAGGCATATTCTGCTACACAGTTATACCATTCGGCCTGAAAAATGCTGGTGCAACTTATCAACGAGCGATGACTCGTATATTTGATGATTTGATCCATCAAAAGGTCGAATGTTATGTAGATGACTTGGTCATTAAAAGCATGGATCGAAAAGATCACATTGATGATTTGAGAATTGTGTTCGAGAGGATCAAAAAGTACGATCTGAAGATGAACCCTCTCAAGTGTGCATTTGGGGTATCCTCAGGGAAATTCTTGGGATACGTTGTTCGACATCGAGACATCGAAGTCGACCCCAACAAGATCAAGGCAGTCATGGAGATGCCACCTCCAAAGAACCTTCCACAACTCCGTTCTTTACAAGGACAACTGGCTTTCATTCGGAGATTCATATCAAATCTATCGGGTAGGTGCCAACCATTTTCAAAACTGATGAAGAAAGATGTCCGTTTCAAATGGGACGAAGAGTGTCAAAAAGCATTTGACAGCATCAAAAGATATCTGTTGAATCCTCCTATTCTCGCGGCGCCAATCCCGGGGAAGCCTCTTATACTGTATACAGCTGCACTGGAAGAGTCCCTCGGAGCATTATTGGCCCAGCATAATGAAGAAGGCAAGGAGAATGCACTCTACTACATCAGTCGGAGGTTGATAGGAGCAGAAATCCGCTATTCCCCGATTGAGAAGCATTGTTTGGCGTTGATTTTTGCAGTTCAGAAGCTCCGCCATTATATGCTATCCCACAAAATCACCTTGATATCAAAGATCGATCCGCTGAAGTTCTTGATGACAAGACCAGCGTTGACAGGTCGTTTGGCAAGGTGGGCAGTGATACTCCTGCAGTTTGATATCACATATGTCCCTCAAAAGGCAGTGAAAGGGCAGGTGTTGGCAGATTTTCTCGCTGCACATCCTATCCCTGCAGATTCACCGCTCAACGACGATCTACCTGACGAGCAGATCATGAATGTCAAAAATGAGGAGATGCTACGAGTATGGGAAATGTACTTTGATGGAGTATCATCAATTAAACGTGCTCGGCCTCCAAATCTAGAAAAAGCTCAAGCCGTAATCGGACTTATTTTCGTGGCGCCCGAGGGAGGCATAATGAGATTCTCATTCAGTCTAACTGAACCACGGACCAACAATGAAGCTGAATATGAAGCCCTAATAACTGGATTGGAGATTGCAATCGATGTCCGAATTCGAAATCTCCAAATCTCCAAATCTTCGAAATCTCCAAATCTTCGGTGATTCTCAACTTGTTATAAATCAAGTACTGGGAGTTTACAAAATCACCAAGTTCGAGTTGGCCTGTTATCATCGGCGAGTTCTTGAGCTTATGAAGCAAATTCCAATTGTCAAGTTAACTCAAGTTCCCCGAGGTCAAAATGGCAAAGCTGATTCTCTGGCAAAATTGGCTAAAGAAATGGCGAATATGGATGACGAATGGCCTATAATGATTATGGTGCACAACCGTCAGATCCTAGAGCCAGCATTACTACAATTCCCGCAGGCAGAGGGAATACCAAATTCAAGCCAGCAGGATGCAACTCCGGTTGATCCTCAATCTCCCCAATCAGTTGATCCTGAAGATCAGTCTGAAGAAAATCAAGTTCCTAAGAAAAGACACAAGGCCAGTCAAGCTTCAGAATCATGGTGGTATTGTCTAGATATCGAAGAAGATGACTGGAGGCAACCTTTCATTGATTATTTCAAAGAAGGTAGATTGCCAACAGACAAATCACTTGCTGCTCAAATCAGGAAGAGAGCGCTACGATATGCATTTGTCAACAACACGTTGTATCGGCGTGCTTTCGATCAAATGTGGCTAAGGTGCCTAAGGACCAAAGAAGCTGATAAAGTGGTGGCAGAAGTTCATGAAGGACTTTGTGGAGCGCACCAATCAGGTCCCAAGATGGCAATCAAAATTAAAAGAATGGGTTACTATTGGCCGACCATGGTCAGAGATTGTATCAATCATGCTAAAAGGTGCCATGAGTGTCAGATCCACGGTGATGTTATACATCAACCGCCAAATCCGTTGCACCCTACAATAGCATTCTGGCCATTCGAATGCTGGGGTACTGATGTTATCGGGCCGATAGATCCGCCCTCATCAGCAAGACATCGCTTTATCTTGGCAGCGACCGACTACTTCTCAAAGTGGGCAGAAGCGGCTCCATTCAAAGAAGTTACATCTGAGCACGTGATCAACTTCTTCACCCGCAATGTTGTTTATAGATTCGGTGTGCCACGCCGCATAATCTCAGACAACGGAACTGCCGTCAAGAGTACAAAAATCTATAAGTTCGTTGATCGGCACAAAATTGATTGGCGGTACTCTTCCATTTACTATCCAAGAGCAAATGGCTTAGCTGAAGCCTTCAACAAAACACTGGTGAAATTGCTAAAGAAGATTCTCTCTAAGAACAAAAGAGAGTGGCATACGAAGATGGTAGAAGCGCTATGGGTGTATCGTACAACTTACAAAACGCCAACCAAAGCCACTCCTTACTCTCTAGTATTTGGAGTTGAGGCCGTACTGCCACTAGAAGTTGAACTTCCATCCCTTCGAGTTGCTATCCAGAATGAGATGACTCAGGAACAAAATGCCCGATTAAGAATGGAAGAGCTCGATGCACTAGATGAACTCAGGTTGCAAGCTCAGCAAAACCTAGAGATCTACCGGGCAAGAATGACAAAATCTTTTGATCGAATGGTGCGTCCTCGATCATTTAAAGAAGGGGAATTGGTCCTGGTGCAAAGAAGGTCAATCATCCCGCATAGAAAAATTGGTGGCAAATTCGTTTCCAACTGGGAAGGACCTTTCGTTATCGAGAAGGTATTTCAAAGAGGAGCTTATCAACTCATTGATCTGAATGGTCAGAGGCCCATGCCGCCGATCAATGGCCGATACCTGAAGAAATACTACGCATGAAATTTTTCAAAGAAATATCGTGCTTAATGTATTATGTTTTCATACATTATTGTTAGCACATGCATTTCATATTTTGAAATTCTCCTGTGTTATGAGAACACATTTCAAAATGTCCCTGTTAGAATGGGGACATTTTAAATATTTATTCGGGTCGACATCGCGCTGCATGCCGAGATCCCCGAATAAATATTTAATATTTTGAAATTCCAATTCTATTCTGCCCTAAAATGTCCCTGCGAGACAGGGGGCATTTTAAATATTTATTCGGGTCGACATCGTGCAGCATGCCGAGATCCCCGAATAAATATTTTAAATTATCAATCAAATATTTTTTTGTGCTAAAGAATACAAATACTTGTTTTCCAAAGCCTATGCAGGTGATCTCTCAAAGATCGAGACAACACTTTCTCCAACAAACCAAGACTCAAAGGTCAAAGAAAGTGACTTTTATAACTACACACTCCTACAAAATTGAGCCGAAGAAGCTTGAAGTCTTTCGACAGCCTGAAGCTTAAGGTTCGAATGGGTGTAAAAGGTCGGATCCAACAAGCTCAAATATGGCCGGATAGCTGGCAGCTCCGTCTACTCAACAAGCCATAAGAAAGGCCGTAGTAGTGGAACCCCCACTTCGTCAACCTGTCAGTAGTGACTGGAGAAAGTACGAAGGCTAATTTGACTCGACAAGTTCAAGTGATCGTAGTCTACAAAGTTCTCCAAAATGACTGGAGAATCAAAGTTCCAGTGGAAGAATGAGTCTCGAGCAACTACTGAATGTTCGTAGGCTCCAAAATCTAAAACCACGAAAGATGACTCCATGTCTGTCAACTTCAGCAAAATCAGCATTGGGAAGCGCAATTCCCATAGCTCAAGTCTGAAGTCTGAATGGGTGTAAGAGGTCGGATCCAACAAGCCCAAATATGGCCGGATCACTGGCAGCTCCATCTACTCAACAAGCCATAAGAAAGGCCGCAGTAGAGGAACCCCCATCTCAGCAACCAGAGGACAAAGAGCTGTCAAATCCCAGCTCTCCTGATCTTATAAACTCAAGTGACTCAGGTTAAAGTCTTCTCAAGTGGTTAAGGATTAAGATACTACCTATGTTCGGTACTATCAACTGAATCCAGAACCTGCAAATCCTTCAACAAATCCGTAAAGCACAAAGCGAGGATCGAAGGAGTTTTTCTTCAACAAGTCCGTCAAAGCACAAAGCAAAGGACCGAAGAAAACTATCCCAAAGTTCATGAAAAGTCTATGACTGAACTAAGAGAATTCTGTCATCAACAAGTCCGTCATGCGCAAAGCTCTGGACTGATGACTTTTCGCCATCAACCTAATACAAACCTAAGGGTTTAGGTCATTGGCATCTACTCCTTCATCAAGCCTGCCAAAGCTAGAAGCAAAGGGCAGAAGGAAAATAAAATTTCTGACAAGTCAGTAAAGACAAATCAGACAACCCTTCATCAAGTCCGCAGCACAAAGCACAGGACAGAAGGATTAAAATCTCGGGGCTCTAGCAAAAGCTGCAGAATGAGCACCATAGATGACATCTACAAATGTCCCTAAAGACTGGGGGCATTTTAAATATTTATTTGGGTCGACATCGCGCTGCGTGCCGAGAACCCCAAATAAATATTTAAAATTTCAACAAGATATCAACCACCTATGGATACATCTAGAAGTGCAATGAAGAAAGGAGATTAGTGTGACATCCAAACAAATTTTGGAAATCCACTAAAAGAAAGTTAGTGTGACATCCAAATAAATTTTGGAGATCCACTAAAAGAAAACCCTTGTGTGACATCTAGAGCAATATCTAGAGATCCACAGGGTCAATTAGCATATAATAAACGTGGCCCGCTCCAGACGCCTACCACATTTGTTGGGGGGAATTTGTTGACCTGTAAAGTTTAAACAAAAAAAATCAAATCAAATTCCTTACCTGCCTCCCCACGTCGCACGATCCAGCGCCGCTCGTCGCACGTTGAAGCCACGACCGATGTCGTTTCAACCCACGACGCGGCAGCTCGCACGACTGGGCGTCGTTAAAAAGAGGCGAGAACGAGGCCTTCGGCCTCCGCACGCTATCCCGAAGCACGCTCTCCCGATCTTCCTCCCTCCGAAGCCGCTCGACTCCGCTCTTTCGAGCGACTTTCCCTTCCAGTCGGACCGGAAGGTATGACATTTTGATCGGGAGTGAGAACAGGAGCTCGCTCGGCCGTGAAGTTAACTTTCTACCCTTCGCACGCTTCTTCGGCCCCTCCGTAGCTGCCCGACTTTGCTCCTTCTGCCGACTTTCCCTACCTGCTAGATCGGAAGTTAAGACATTTGGATCGGAAGCAAGGGAGCTCGCTCTCTGTGAAGGTAACTTTCCCCTTTGGCGCGCTTCTTTGGCCTATCTCTGGCCGAACCAGAGAGTAAGAGAGGGAGGAGGGTTATATTTTTATTGTTATTATTATTATTATTATTATTATTACTAATTAATTTTAATTATAAATTAATGATAGTTAATTAAGATTTAATTACATTTAATTAATAATTATAATTATTATTAATTAATCATTATATGATTAATTAAATGGTAATTATAATTAATATAATTAATTGTGTATTAATCTTAATTAATTAAAATTAATTCTAATTAATTCTAATTAGTTAATTATAATAATAATTAATTATAAAAGCTTACTTGCCGAGCCCCCTTTCCTCGACATCCGAGCTTCCTTCGACGACCGCCGGTCCACCGGCCCCGAAGGTATAACCCTCTAAACTCAGGCTTCCGTCCTCGATGTGTACGACGGACCGAAAAACCGCCTATACACGCCTTTATTGCGCGTGGTGGGATGGGACCCCAGTCCGACGCCTACGACGAGGCGGAAAGTCGCCTCTCTCCTGCTCTTTTACCTCGTCATGCGTGGCGAGTCAGCGGTCTACCCATGCACGCCTTTATTGAGCGTGGTGGGAAGGGCAACTGGCGCGACACCTACGATAAGGTAAGCGAGCAACCCTCGCCCTCTTATCTCGACTAACGTGTCGGGCCGGCGATCTACCTATGCATGCCTTTATTGAGCGTGGTATGAGGGGCAACCGGCACGACACCTATGTTGAGGTGAGCGAGCGACCCTCGCCCTTATGTCTCGACATGCGTGTCGGACCGGCAAACCACCTAAGTACGCCTTTAGTGAGCGTGGTAGGAGGGAAACCGGTTCGACGCACACGGAGAGGCCAGGCGAGCCTGGTGTACCCTTTCCTTTGCGCGGCCGGAATGATTTATAAGTACCCCCGGGCGGGGGGAAAGCAACTGCTCTTTTTCTTGTAACAGGTACCGTCAAAGACCCCATGCACGCCTTTATTGGCCGTGGTGGGAAGAAAAATCACGGCTGAGGTGTCCTCGAAAGAGGGCACCTACCATGCACGCCTTTATTGGCCGTGGTGGGAAGGCCCAGTTTTCTCGTAGTTTTTCCCCTAAACAGGGGAGACGCCGGGAGGCTGCCGAAATTTCGGGTGAAATATTACTACACTCGGACCTATTTTGAACTCAAAAGAACAAAAGATTTGGACCAAATGAGAAAGAGCAGTGAACTCTTGGAACATGAACATGATTTGTGGACATGACTCAGAACAAAGATCAAAATGATTTCTAAAATTCAAATCCAAATAAAATCAAGCCAGAATTGAAGATCAAATTCAAATGAAATGAAATCAAATTGGGACCAAAATCGAATAACCTGAACATACAATTGAACTCAAAAGATTTTAGAAGACTCCGAACAATCATTTGAACATACACTCAGACTCAAATTCAAGTTTACTAAATGTGGAGCACACTAAAATTGAACAAGACTCAGACTACAGAGGACATAGAACTGAACTTGCACATTAAGCTCATGAACTTGATTTAAATTGATCCTGAAAGGGCTTGAACTTGAGCCTGGTTTGAGCATCATCGCCCTCTCACATTCAATGCCAGTCAAAGCTACCACCCAAGATTGGTGAAAGGGTGGAAAAGATGCGGGAATAATAGGTTTGCTTCAAATACATTCAGGAGGTCGTAGCAGATATAATGGTCCTCCTCCAGCAAATGCAAGCTACTTGTGGATAACAACAGTAGGCATATCGTAAGCACATCAAGCCACTGTGGGCACAAGTACAAATATCTCCTACGACGATCCCTACGATTGCCTGTTGATTGAGATGGCAATATTGGGGATCAGCGATCAAAGACCTGTCTTCTACAAATAAGTACAATCAACTATCACCCACCTGAGATTGGTGACAGGTGGGCATGATGTAGGCAACAATGGGTCTCCTACGAACAGTTCTAGGAGGTCGTAGTGAGTACAACGGTCCTCTGCAAATGGCTACAAACGACTCGTGGATAACAACAGTGTGTACATCGTAAGCATGACGAACCACTGTGGACACGAGTATAGATATCACCTACAGCAATGGTGATCAAGATTTACAAATATTTCGAGTACAACGACAACCCGATGTACGAAAAAGTCCACTACACTAAAGATCTCGAAAGGAGAACTTTTCAAAGCAAAGCAGCAATCAGTGGACTTCAAAGTCCAAAAGAAAATCCTCCCCGGTGAATAAGAAAGGGGGAGTCTATATCAAGATGCACGACACCGGATCTGCAACATATATACAAGCAGACAGAAGGCGTCTACAATCTACAACACATGCCACCGGATCTGCAACGTTCGTACAAGCAGACAGAAGGCATGTATAAGCTCTTCAAGGAAATGTTGTGCATTCAAATGACAGATACATGCACAACTACAAATATTTCAAGGTACCCCTACACGTGCACCGTAGTTTGTATACACATAGGTACACTAAAGGGGGTATATAAAAATCACCCACATGGGCCCCAGCGAGCGTGTTATTGGTACACACGTGATGCCTAGGGATGCTGCGTGGGTCGACAAGTGAATTCTAATTCGATCCCGATCCTTCTATACGGATCAATAGAAGTCGACAGGATTCGAACCTTTAAACAAATACATTGTTGTGATGACCAGTGTACTTGTTTCAATACGTTCATGTTAGGCCTTCAAGGCCTACAATCAAAAGAATTCACTAAACAAAAGGCATGAAGCCTACGAAACCCGATCCTCCTAAACAGGTGAATAGGAGTAGACAGGGTTCAAACTCTCAGATAAATATACGGTCACGAAGGTGATCGGAATATTTATTTTAAATACATTCTTTTTAAGCCTTCAAGACCTAAAAATTAAGAAATTCATAAACAAAGGCATAAAGCCTACGAGAAAATCCGATCCCCTATCAATAAGTCGATAGGGTCGACAAGGTTCAATCAAAGAGAAATAACCCCACACCCCGATGATGGCCGTGTTGAATGCTAATCTCAACCGGAGGGGTTCCACAGATATTTCAAATTCCACTCAAATGTCTATCAGAATCCAAACTCTACAAACTCCAAATTTCAAGATATTTAAAACTGAAATCAAATCATCAATATCTTAAAGCAAAATCCATCCGCCCTCCGCAATAGTTTGTCGAGGCGGACAAATCAAAAACTACTTCAGCTCACAAAAGAGCCAAATGCCTAGTCGAGAATATCACTAGGATCCATTCTCAAAACAATCTCCTGCCAGTAAGGACGTGGTACGTGTTTTCTGACCGGCGGTCTGCCGCCAAATGGCACCGCAGGATAAACGGTTACGACGACCCAGGGCCCTCTGAACCGAGTGGTTTTGCCACCAAATGGCACCACGAAATACCGGTTATGGCCAGACCCAATACGCTCCTTATTGGCATCAAATCCTTGAGATATGAATCAATAGGATATGATCGATAGGGCACAAAGCCCTTTGTCAGCTAAGGTGGATTAAAATTTGTCTCCTTAGACAAACATTCAACCCCGGTCTACAAGGTTCCCTTGGACGAAGCAACCCATGGCTGCTGACAAGGATCCTTCTGTCAGGTTGGGTCGACTACCTCCTCTGACTAAGTAGACCAGGGACCACGATGGCCCGGGACGACGGAACCATGGGATCTTGATCGGGCCCATCATCCATTCCCCTACCATCCGCTTTAAGTGAAAGATGGTGAAATTTCTATTTTTAAATGTTAAATCTTTCCAAATATCCAAACTTTCCAAATTCACAAATCCAAATCCAATTCTCAAATTTCAAACCCTTGCTGCTACTATATGCCAGATAACACGTATCTCTATACGTATCTGATTGACGACTAGCTTTAATCGAAAGTTCTCTCTCGTTACCGGGAGGGGTAATTAACTATAGGGGCTTGCGCCTATAGGAAACCAGAACTCAGATCATAAAGTCCTCACAAAATGAGGGCGAAATCTCTGGGTAGTGTCTTATCTACAAACCCATCTGCCTTCCAAAATTTACCTCGAAACTTATCAGTTAAAACCCCCTCGCCAAAGAATAAAAAGAAATCGCGCGGCGGGGAGGCCGGGGCCGAATTTTCGGAGCCCACAACGGGTTCAACTTATTCCCATCCTCCTTAAGCAAGTTATCAAACACCTGATCTGCAACTTCTCCCTCTACTAAACCGGAGTCAATTCTACCTCCATTTGGATCTTCATCAACAGAATTACAAAAATTAATGTTAGCATATGACTTGGAATTCGCATTTATCACACTGCCAACAGGGATTGCATTTGAATTGCCAAATCTACTAACAATAAGATTCATCCCCAAAGATGAAGCTCCATTATCGTTATTTTTTAACAGAGATGAAACAGTAGATTTCACCAAACTCGGTTTTTTACAATCAGCAATAGTAGAAACAGACTTACCTTTTCCTTCCACGAACACTTTCTTCTCAGCAACTGGAATTACGCCTTCATTAATGATAAGCCCCCCTGAAGATCTTCTTCTAACCGCCACTTCTTCTCCTCTAACTAGAACACCATAATTAAGTACCGACTCCCCTACCCCATGATCGATCTTACGCTTATCTTCATGTGTTACCTCATACGTCACGATCGACGGCCGGCGGTGATCCGCCGCCACCCACAAGCCGCTGCACCGATTCTGGAAAAAACCAGGAAAGGAGGAATTTTGAAAAAATGGGTCTTTCTCTCTCTAAATGGGTCTTTCTCGCATCACTTGTTGTTCTTAAAGTTTGGCTTTTTTTTAATTTTTTTTTATATTTTTTTTCAAGAAAATGTAGAGAAGAATGGACCATGAGAATGAATTCTCATCCAATAATTTTAACACTCTCATGTTTAAATTAAATTTAAGAAAATGATATTGGAATCAGTTTTCTTTCAAGTAACATGATATTAGAATTTGAAAAGAAAATTATTGAAATATTTTCAAATCATTTTGTATGCTTTTTTTTTTTTGACATCTTTAACTTTAAAATTTTTCATATATGCATTTAAGACTACATGTATATTTATATACTATATAATATAGAAATCAAAAGGGGAGAGAAAATATAAAGGAGAATGGGCCATGAAATTGACATCTCATCCAAGAATTTTAAGATTTTAAATTATTGGATGAGATATTTTCTCTCTCTAGATTTTAGATCTCAAAAATATATAGAAGAGAACACAAATTCAAAATTAGGTAAAAAAATAAAGGGCAGTTTTATATGGTGGAATAAATAGTTACTTTTTAAATCATGTTCATGAAAGTTACATATACTTTGAAGAGACCATTATTATAGTTTTTTTTTCCTTTATTAAGATATTTAAATATTGAAATCAAACAAATGAAAAAAATTATTAACAATAGTGATTTGTAATATTTCATATTGATTTATAAAGATATTTTTCATTCAGGCATTAAATTTATGATTCAATAAGTATGATTTCAAGAAAATGCCTTCAACATTAAGCGGAACTAAAGGGAGATGTAAAGGTGACTAAGTAAAATCCATAGAATTGGAAACGAACCCTGAACTTGATTTTCGGGATCCAGAGTCTGATCAAGTGTGGGTGTATAACCTCGAAGCTTTTCATTACGAAACAGCTCCATTTTTTTATCTAAAGGTAGAGCAAAAAACATTCTACTCTGGAAGAAAACCTCATTCATGAATTCCTGGCTAATGCCATGATCAATTACATAGAAAAATCCAGAATCTAGGCACGCCTGAAACAGATAAAAAAATATAGTGGTGTTGTTAAAAATCACTAGAATACAACACAATCATATAAAAGAGACAAATATAGTAATAATATCATGTCTAACATTAGAAATAAAAATTTTCAATATATTTCTTTCTCCAACTTTTTTTTTGCTTTTACAAAGAATTATAAAACAAGTACTTATAATAACTTATTTTTAAGGAATTATAAAAATTCTTGGGCCATTATATCTTTCACAAAAATTTCGTCATGATGGATCTCATTCGTTTTGAGATGAGTATAATAAATAGAGAATAAATCAGAATTTATATTATACTCATCTCAAAATCAATCCAGATACATTGAGACACAAAAAATTTGATCAAATATCACGAGACCTTTTTTTTCCTGATAGGATGACTATGAACATTGAAATCCAGTCCCTTCCACTACAATCATGGATACTTCAAAAATATTTGCTGACTAATGACTATAACCGCATCTATCATACGGATATTAAAGCAAACAACACCATGACGTAATCAATTTAAGAAATAAAAATAAAAATCAAAAGCCCTTCATAATGCTAAAAAATACCTAAAAAACAAATAAAAATTTTCAGAAACGGGACAACTACAGAGGGATAAGAGGGGAAACGGACCTGCTTCAGAAGTGAAATGGATTTCTGGATGTCAGGATCCGAGATGCTGATACAGTTTAGTGCCGTCACATACACTTCGGCGGGCGTGGCTTCATCTGGAACCGGCGCCACCATCTCAGCCCACTTGCTGTATTTTACAGAATTCGATTTCCTCTTCACATCTCTCACTCTCTTATCTAGCTTGCTGCAAAATTCTAATCCGGAGAAATCAAATTCACGCCTCAAGAGGCATGCATGGCCAATGGCCTTAATTTCTCTTCATTACCGATAAGGCTTGATGTGATTTCTTTTAAGTTTTTTCTCACAATTCTAGCAGACTTGTTGGCAACTTTTATTATTTTTTTATATGTAGTTCAAAATGTAATTATTATTTTTTTGCTATAAATTATGACAAATATTCAAAAGCAGACCATTATTTTAAACAAAGAAAAAAATAATCTCATCATAAGCATTCTTTATTAGAGGTGTCAAAATCGAGTTTCGGATCGGGTTTGAGTCAAATTAGAAACTGATCCAGATTCAAACGGGTTGATCATAACACGACCTGATTATATAAACGGGGCAAAATTTCAAACCCGAACCCGACCCGTCGGGTTATCGGGTTGTCCCGACCCGATACAGTTTTGTAAATTCGGGACGGCTGGACGGCAGGGCTCGGGTCGATGGTGAGACACAAGGCCAGCACGCGTCATCAAGCAGAAGTGGTTAGCGCAGGACAGCAGGCAGACACTGAGATGCGATTGGCGGGCACTCAACGCAACGCATAGACAGCGGGCAAACTCGGACGCGACGGGCAGACATGCATATTCAGCGCAAACGCGACGGCGGGCATACGTGATCAACTCGTTTCAAATGGGTTAACCTGATTCGCATTTGAATTTTTAGGTCAAACCGAACTTGACCTATTTTTTTAAACGGGTAGAATCCAGTAACCCGAACCCGACATGTTTGCAAATCGGGTTGACCCTAACCCGAAATTTTTTATTCGGATTTGAGTCAGATTTTTAGGTCCTGTCAAATATTGACACCTCTATTCCTTATAATCATAGCGCAAGTTCCAAATTTATCTCAACCCTTACAAAATCCTTTAATATTTAGGAGGTATAGACCAAGAGACAATTGGAATACATTTATTCTTATTATTGACAATAGGGGATTAAAATGGTTGGCAAAGATAGTCTCACACTGACTCTTACATTGAGTATAACTTATTAAATTACAAATCACTAAAAAAAATTACTTTTTATAAATGAAGCTAATAAAACATTACCAATTCAATAGGATATTATTATTTTTGACGCTATTCTTAGCATTCCGCAACTTCCAACAAATTATAAAAATAATACATCAAAATTCGACCTTTAGAAGTTTTAGAAGTTTTGGTATTAGTATTAGTCGACTAAGAGCCAAGTATTAGTGAGAATCAAAGTTAAATTAAATTATTAAGCAAAATTATACATATTAATAATAATTTTGTTAGATAGGAATATATACTGTATAGGTTCAATATGATCATAATATTGGCATTCGGAGGCCAGAAAAAATTATTTACCATGCATTATACTGCCACTAAGATGAATCTATTAAAAACTTTATGTATAAAAATAGAATGATATAAAGAGGGAAAAGTCATTAAATTTTTAGGCTGCTCTTTCAAATATTTTTCTGAGTATTCTCGAAAGAAAAAAAAAAAGGCTCCTCTCTATTATTTCATATAATGAAATTATCATATTCATCAATAAAGATGAATGAGGATATATATTGGCTGTCTCCAAGGATTCTATCTCCAATATTATAGGTTTATTTAGGGTCCAATCATTAAAAAAAATTGTTGACCTTAAGATTGAGGATATGAGCTTTACAGAGCTAAAAGTTTTTGAAGAGACAAATTCACCTATAATATCAAAACAAGATCTCTCATTTATCCATACCCCCAACATATTAAATTTTCGACCTTAATTTTTATGGTACATAATCCAAATATGGAAATTAATTAATCTTTCATTAGCAAGAAAATGATTTTTAGATAAAAAGAAAAAAAAAAGAATAATATTACCTCCATAGAAGAAATTTAGCCCAAAGTAATTGATCTAATATAAACTGCCACCATATTTTCAAATGCATAACCTTACTAATATCATTGAAGGATCTAACACAAAGGCCCCCTTCCTAAATCCTATATCATATCAAGTTTTATCTCAACTAATCTAGGGTAATTGTTTACTACCCTCCTTAGCGACCTAAAGGAATTCCTTAATAATAATACTATGTTTATGAATAGTTTTCTTAGGCAGAATGGTGCTCAAAATTTTCATTTCAAATCTTCCGAAATATTTCATAAAAAATAGATGATTTTATATGACCTTTATATATTGGGAGACCAAGATAACTCATAGGCTAGGAACCCATGATTAATTGGGTTAACTTAGTTATAATATTAATATGATGTGTCTAGGAAATAATGAGCAGATAATAAAAAATGATTTCTCTTTAATAATCATTTACGTAAAACTAGATTCATGTTCCTTACAGAGTTTCCTTATATTGTCAATAGAGGAGTGCCAACTGCTACAAAATCTAATTATATTATCAACAAATGATGATCGAAAAATTTATAATTTATAACTAAAAGCTTCAATAATAATTATGCAACTACTTAATTAACTTATGTCTAATTTTGCTTGACTTGTTCAAAAATGATCTCAATGGTGTCATTGCAAGTCCCCTATGTGTCTTCAGTAATGTGGTTTAGAGGTTTAACTCAAAAGTCACAAATTTATAGTCTCAATGCTTATGTGGACATTGGCCAACTCATGCTAGTTAATATTTTTTACTATTGTATGTTGATAACATAACACAATGGGACACTCTAAATATATTGAGTGAGTGTTTCTTAGGCAATAATGTGCTTATAATCTTGAACATCTAGCATGGACCATCTAACATAAGTGGCTAAGTGATGAATAGACTCACTAAGCTAATGTCTCATATTATAAAGATTGGAGTCCTCTATCATTTTTTAGCATTAGTCAATTACATGATAAATTGTAGCTTGAAGAAAAAAAATGAGTTAATTATTCCTAGAATAAGGCTTGATAGCATCATGTTGAACTTTTCTTGAAGCTGATAAATAGAACTTAGCATTTCATAAAGAGTAGGGTTGAGTTCGAGTCATAGCTAACTCAAGCGCAACATGACAAACTAATGACAACCTCAAGCTACATTGAGCTCATACATTGAACTTGAATTGTTCTTGTAAAATTTAATAACGGGCTTGCACTTAATTCATCAGCTAAAAATCCCACTAAATTCATAAAAAAAAATGATTGGAGATCACTATAGAATTCATCAATGATGACAATTTCTCACGTATGAAGGCATCATGATGGGAGCTCATTGAAGAAGGCGTTGCAAAGAGAGCTCTCTAGAGAAGGCATTAGCAATGGCATCATGATGGGAGTCTACTAGAGAAAGCAACAATGGGATTAGTGGCATTAAATAATGGAAAATTTTTTGTCCACTTGGTAAGATTCAATTTTAGGCGGCTTCAAATTCCATAGGTTTTGAGTTATAAGTGGCTCATGCTAATTCAAATTTAATGACTTGATGAGTTGGGTTCTTACTCACATGATGACTTAATTAATTGATTTGGATGAATGTGAGTGTATAAGACAAGAGTAAGAAATTCTACTTTGTACATTTTTAATCCTTTATAAAAGATAATTAAAAAAATTATCATTATCTATGTTAAACAAACTTCTGATATAGGGAAATAGATAAGAACTTCCAATTTATATAGCTAGAACATTGTGATTTACTAATATCTTGGGGGAGGACATTAATCTCCATCTATAAAACACTTCAAAAAATTGGTTGAATCATTTTATGCATAACAAAGTAGCATTACATAAATCTAGTGACCATCCTTGTTGCTAATTGCAATAAGAAAATCTAATCCTATAGGACCAGCGACATTCATGACCATCACCCAACAATTATCCCATTGCATAATGGAGAACTCCAAAACATTATTTATGGGCACTATTCAAAACACTTCACATTGAAATGAGGTTTAATTGATGAAGAGATCTATGCCACTTGTCACAAGAGAAAATAAAACCAAATCCTTTCGGAGTAGTTGTAAGATAAAAATTATTATGTTATTTTCCTATGATTATTGTTATTTTATTCTTGCATATCTTGTATTTTGTGTAGAAAATTATAAGGAAAATAGGGAAGCAGTGCCATAGTGCCACCATCTCAGCGTTGTTGCTTTAGAACTCATTTTAGCACTACACCCTTAGTGTCGCAATAAAAGTGTTAGGAGAGTTGCTATTTGCATGTTTTACATTCTTGCAACTTGTATAGTTTTGATGATTCCAAATATTATTATTTTATGTGTAGTTATCTCCTAACACTTTTTTGGAAAATTTGTTTTTGCTCTTGTGTGTACTAACATTTCAGGAAAATCAAACTCCAAACTACTGAAGACTTCAAATAAAATTCAGCATGAGATATCTTGTAATTTGAAGCTTGTAATTTTTGTTTTAATTAAGTTTGAGAGGGAGTCATTGTAATTGAGTGAATAAACACACACACACTTAAGGAGATCTTAAAATTTTTATTCTAATCGTACAGGATGAATAAAATGTTGAGTCTAGTAATTAGGTTGTTAAGCCTAAGTGAATGTCCCAAGGCTACCAAGAGGGGGGGTGAATTAGTAGTTTTAAAAATTTAACTCCCCTTTTAAAATTATGTTGAACCGAAATAAAAATGTTTCTTTTAGATTTTTATTGAAAATATTTTTCAACCACAGAGTTTTTAAAACTGAAAATTAAAATGCGGAAACGTAAAAACAGAAAAGTAAATGACACCAGATTTATAGTGGTTCGGTCTAAAACCAGACCTACATCCACTCCCCAGAGGCACCCTCTGAGTATTGCACTAATACCAATAGTGACTCTCCTTTTGCACCCACAGCAAGGCGGAGAAGCCTTTACAACACACTCTTTTCACCACTCCCCGGTGCGGCAGAGAACCGTCGTCCTTTTACACTATCCCCAGAGTTGGCAGAGAACCGTCGTCCTTTCACACTCTCCTAGTGTAGGCAGAGAACCCTTCGGCTATTTACACTCTCCAAGTGTAGGAAGCGAACCCTTCGGCTATTCACACTCTCCAAGTGTAGGCAGCAAACCCTTCGGCTATTCACACTTTCCAAGTGTCGGCAGCAAACCGGATCTCCTTGACAGATCTTCTCACAAGAAATCTAGAAGGAAGAAAGAAAAGAGTGAAGTAATCCCAATTCACAAGTAGAAATTCTTACCTTTGAACTCCAAGTGAAGTCTTCACGCTCCAGTGGTAGAAATCCTCCCTTGAATGCACTCTCACACTCTTTCCTTAGCTATTCTCTCAAGAGGCACGAAGATCAAATGACAAAAAGATTGGGTGGCAGTCTAATTTGGACTATTTATATAAAAGACAAGAAAAACCGCCCAAATACTACGAGTATTCAATTTCTGTACGCAGTGGATTGTCCCGTATGATCTTGGATCGTCCTGGACAATTTTACTTAAACGATTAGAAACGACCCTATTTGTATATGTGTACGAAATGTTTTCGTACAGCTGATCGTCCCGTACGAACTAGGTTCGTTCGGTACGAACGGTTATTACAAGATCGGTTCTAGAAACTGCTGAAAATTGTTCTAAGTCGGTTAATCATTTGGACGAAAATTTGTTCGTCTAGACGAAATTTTTACAGAGGACCGATCGTCCTGGACGATTCTTAATTTCGTCTGGACGAAAATTTTCCAGAGGACCAATCGCCATTGACGATAATTTAATTTCATCTGGACGAAAATTTTCTAGAAACCAGATCGTCCCGGATGATTATTAATTTCATCTAGACAAAAAATTTCTAGAGGACCAATCGCCATTGACGATAATTTAATTTCGTTTGGACGAAAATTTTACAGAGAACCAATCGTCCTGGACGATTGTAAAATTCGTCCCGGACGAAGAGGACTTAGAAAAATTTTTAAGCAAGTTCCTATTCGTTCCATGTGCTCAATAGGAGATAACTGTCTGATTGTTCCGTACGAACGGATATCGTCCAGTACGATCAGTATAAATTTTTTATGATCTCCTTATGTGTGTGTGTATGTTTTTATTCACTCAATTACAATCACTCCCTTTCAATTTAATTACAAAGAAGTGCAAACTTCAAATTTTACAAAGTATCTCATTCTGAATTTGATTTGAAGTCTTTGTAGTCTGGAGTTCATTTTTCCTGAAATGTTAGTACACACAAGAGCAAATACAAATCTTCTAAAATTATTAGAAGATAATTACATATTTGAACAATAATATTTGGAATCATCAAAACTACATAAGTTGTAAAAATGTACAGCATTCAAATAGCAACTATCTTAACAATCTCCCCATTTTTGATGATGGCAAAATAATTATTGTTTGTATGGTTTCAATTTAAACAATTCTTCTAAACTCCCACTGAATTGATGAATATATGAAAATAAGGAGGCATTTTGAAGCAAAGAACAAAATTTTTGTTTTTCAAAAATTTTTTTAACAAAATCACAAAGTCAAACACAAAACCAAAATGCAAACAAAACAATCAAAATGAAACAAAACATACAAACACAATAATTTCTCCCCTTTTTGACAACAACAAAAAGTGAAGAAGAAATAAACAATAAATGTAAGTAATTATATGAAATTCATTTGAAAATTTAATCTAAATGGTGATTGTCATAAGTTATGCAATCTAAAACTAATAACATTAGGTAAATCATAGAAATTCATAGAATTTAAGAATTGATATAACATTGTAACTAAGAAGAATTTATCAAAAACATGATTCAATTTAGACATTGGAATATAGAAAATCATTACAAGAGAGATGAATAAAAATTCTATATTTCAAAGTTCAATAGAATATAAATGAACATAAGAGCAATTTGAATTAAGAGATTGAAAGAATTTGGAAAGAAGAGAATTACCACAAGTGGCGCTTTGCGCATCTTTTTCAAAATTTTGGCACATTTTTGTGCAATTTTTTTTTTTTGACATTGGGCTAATTTTGTGCATCTTTTTCATATTTGTGAATCTTTGCGCATTCCTTTTGATTTTTGTACTATTTGTATAATTTTCAAGTGTAATTGATACCAATTCTTTCCAAGATCAATAATCTAAAATTTTAAATTTTTCTAAGTGCATAAATATCACTTGAGCAAAAAAATACAAAATAAATAAACATCTAAAATGCAATAATAATATTAACGTGTATGTAGTCTAAATGAATAGACATGAATTTAAAAATCCTAATTATAACAAGTTATAAACAAGGTTTAAATTTTGAAAGACTAGATTTTTTAATGTAATTAATCTCAAATCACAATCTTATTTAAGCACAATTAAGATTAAATAAGACTAATGAAATTCATAATAATTAAGCACATTTCAAAAACAAACCAAATTTAAATCAACTACGATATATTTTGATATTAATGAGAAAGATTACATGATCATTTCATAATATCAAAACAATAATAAAAACAACAAACATAAACAAACATAACTAAGACAAATACAAAAATAAATACTAACACAACTAAACATTTAGAACAAAACACAAGTACAACAAACACAAAGAAATTCATCTCTCATTCTCTATTCTTCTGGAGGAGGAGGAGGAGGAATGCCACCAAAAAGGTTGAAGTAGGAGGCCATCAACATAACATTAGTATTGATTTCATGTACTTCATTTCTAATGCTACCAATGTCCTGTTGTTGTTGCATAAGTTGAGCATCAAGTTGATCAAATCTTTGATCAACACGAGTCTCTAGTCTATCAAATTTTTCAATCAGATTCTGATAATCTGATTGAGGTGCAGAAGTTTGCTCTCATTCTTCTTCTTCTTCTGAAGCACTGGCATGTGCTTTTCCTTTTTCCTCCTTGAAAATTAATCTGAAGGAAGCATCATTATAGTATACTGGCTTTTCGTATTCATCATCAGGATGCACTAAGTTGTATTTCTTTTCCAAAATGTATGTAACTAAGTGTCCTAATGAGATATTCCTTTTTCTCTTCTGTTCTGCATGTCCTATTTCTGAAAGCCTATAGAGATGATCTATGATAAGTTGGGCTTCGTCGATAGGCTGACAGTCCATAATCAAAAAGGTTAGAACAGAAATGAGAGGGATAATATTGATCCTATCACCAGCTTTAGGAATGATTGAAGATCGAAGGATATGCTGGATGATTCGGGCATTTTTGGTCATACCGGAGACTCTAGCAACATGACAAGTTAAGCCACTTTATCTAATCACCCTATTGATATCATACCATTTAAAAGTGTCTTCACTCATTAGGGTTTGGGCTCTATATCCTTCAGTTCTTAGGTTCAAAAAGGCACCAATGTCGTGCTTGGTGATTTCAACTTTTTGCTTGAAAACATAATAACTTATGGAGGAGTGGTCAGAATTAAAACTCATGTTTGCTAGGAAATAGTGAAAGGTTTGTTTGTTGTAAAAGTGGACGAGAGAAAGAATGAATTGAAACTGGGTGGAGGCAAAAAGGTGCATTACCTTAAAGTGTATCTTGCTTTGAATTAAAATGCGAGAGGGAGTTATTTTTGCAGATGCAAAACGAGGAAAGGATTCCTCATTCGCCTTTGACAGGAAGTTTTCAGATGGATTCTTGTGGGGTTTCTTCACCAACACCTTTTGTCTCTTGCTTGAGGAGGCCATTGACGATTTGAAGTAGAAAGGGATTGAAAGTGAAGTTTGGAAGTGTGATTGTTAAGCTAGAAAGCCTTCATATTTAAAGAAAGCGATACGTTCGTCCTGGACAAAAATAGTTCGTCCTGGACGAAAATCATCGTTCGTCTGGATGAAAATATTTTGTACAGACGATCAAATTCGTCCAAAATGTAACGACTTTTCGTAATCAACACAATTTACGATGCGTCCCTTTGTACAGACTTTTGACTTGACCGATCGTACAGACAAAAAAATTTCGTACAGACGATCAAAATTTAATTCGTTTTAATGTCAGTTGAAAACCGTCCCCTACAATGAAACGACGTCTGTTCGTCTGGACAAACAAAAGTTCGTACGGATGAACTTCACATTTAAAACTGCCTTATCCACTCAACCGCTGCATTCAATCGTCCCGACGTTTGAGAAAAAAAAATTTCGTCCTGGACGATTATAAGATCGTACAGACGAACTATATTAAAATTGCTCTCAAAATGTTTCATATTACGCAAAATGAATTTTACACACATCGTCCAGTACGAAAAGTTTCATCCCGAACGATTTCAACACAATTTTTTGGATTTTTGAATTTTTTATTGAAGAAAATCAAACAAAACTTTCAAAACATAGAAAACAAAGACAAAACCACAGACTCTAAAATAAACTCATTCAAAACATTCAACAATCACAAAATTTAAAACAAAAATCAAACACAAATAACTAAGAAAACATAAATATCAATGTTGCAAAAACATTTTTATTTAAGCATTCAAATCAATAACACCTAGCTTTGTTCTTACTGTACTGAAGGTATCAAAGGCTAAAGGTTTTGTAAAAATGTCTGCAAGTTGATTTTCAGTTGAAACATGTGTGAGTTCAATTTCTCCCTTTAATACATGATCACTTATGAAATGATGTCTTATGTCAATGTGTTTGGTTCTAGAATGTTGAATAAGATTTTTGGAAATGCAAATAGCACTAGTATTGTCACAATAAATTGGAATAGTGCCTATAGTTAATCCTAAATCAATCAACTGTTGTTTTAACCAAAGTACTTGTGCCACACAACTTCCTAATGCAATGTATTCTGCTTCTGCAGTGATAGGGCCACTGAATTTTGTTTTCTACTAGACCAAGAAACTAATGAATTTCCAATAAATTGATATGTTCCAGAAGTGCTTTTCCTATCCACTCTATAGCCTGCAAAGTCAGAATCTGAATAACCAACAATTTCAAATGAAGAACTAAACTTAGGATACTAAATTCCTAAGTTTTGAGTTTCTAGCAAATATCTTAAAATCCTTTTCACTGCTGTCAAATGTGATTCTTTTAGATCTGATTAAAATCTAGCACATAAGCAAACACTGAACATTATATCTGGTCGGCTAGCAGTCAAGTAAAGCAAAGATCCAATAATCCCTCTATATTTCTTTTGATCAACAGATTTTCCCTTAAGGTCCTTATCCAACTGAACTGAGGAACTCATTGGTGTACTAACAGGTTTAGCATTGTCCATTTCATATTTCTTGAGGATGTCCTTAATATATTTAGTTTGGCTAAGAAATGTTCCTTCCTCAAGTTGCTTAATGCTAAAACCTAGAAAGTAATTTAGATCTCCCATTAGACTCATTTCAAATTCACTACTCATTGTTTTAGAAAAATCATCACAAAGATTTTTATTTGAAGATCCAAAAATAATATCATCCACATAAATTTGAACAATGAGTATATCCTTTCCAAATTTCTTTAAAAAGAGAGTTGTATCCACACTTCCTTTTTCAAAAGATCTTTCAAGTAGGAAGTCGCTCAACCTTTCATACCAAGCCCTAGGTGCCTGTTTCAATCCATATAATGCCTTTTTTAACTTGAAAATATGATTTGGGTATTTTGAATTTTCAAAGCCTGGAGATTGTTCTACAAAAACATCTTCTTTAATTACTTCATTTAAAAAGGCACTTTTGATATCCATTTGAAACAATTTAAAACCTTTAAAACAGGCAAAGGCTAGTAAAACCCTAATTGCTTCAAGTCTAGCTACAGGGGCAAAGGTCTCCTCAAAATCAATTCCTTCAATTTGATTATACCCCTTAGCAACTAATCTAGCCTTATTTCTAATGACTACTCCTGAGTCATTCATTTTATTTTTGAACACCCACTTGGTTCCAACAACACTTTGATCTTTTGGCCTTGTAGTTAATTCCCAAACTTTATTTCTTACAAATTGATTTAACTCTTCTTGCATGGCCAGTATCCAAAATTCATCAGAAAGTGCTTGATTAATATTAGTGGTTTCAATTGTTGAAATAAAGGCTGAATGATTGACTTCCTTGTTTAATCCACGTCTAGTTCTAACACCCTCACTAGGTTCACCTATAATCAATTCTCTTGGGTGGTTTTTAGAAAATCTCAAATCTCTAGGCAAAGGGTTTTCTCTTTCTAAATTTTCTTTCACATTTTCTTCCAAATTTAATCTATCAATCTTTTGGGAGTTTTCCTCAATCTCTTCTTCAACAATATTTGGCTCTTCCAAATTTCTAGGTTCATCAAATACAATATGTGTGGTTTCTTCAATGACTAAAGTTTTTTTGTTGAATACCCTATAAGATTTTCCAACACTTGAATATCCAACAAAAATTCCTTCATCTAATTTTGGATCAAATTTTCCTAAGGCAGATTTTCCATTGTTATGAATGAACACATTGCAACCAAATACATGCAAATGAGACAAGTTAGGTGTTCTACCTTTTAACAACTCATAGGGTGTTTTATTTACATTTGATCTCACATTCACCCCATTCAGAACATAGCATGCAGTGCTAACCGCCTCAGCCCAAAAATATCTAGGAAGTGAGTATTCTGCCAACATTGCTCGGGTGGCTTCTATTAATGTTCTATTTTTCCTTTCAACTACCCCATTTTGTTGAGGGGTTCTAGGTGCAGAAAAATTGTGATCAATCCCTTTTTCTTTACAAAAATTTTTAAATCTTTCATTTTCAAATTCTCCTCCATGATCACTTTGTAAAGAAATTTTTCACATCCTAGTTTTCTTTGAATCCAAGTTGAAAAATTTCTGAATTCCTCAAATGATTCACTTTTATGAAAAAGAAATATAACTCAAGTGAATCTTGAGAAATCATCCACTATAACAAATCCGTATACCTTCCCTCCTAGACTTACAGTTCCTACTGGTCCAAAAAGATCCATGTGAAGAATTTCTAAAGGTTTACTAGTTTTAAGATCCTTATTGGACTTAAAAGAGGACTTCACTTGTTTTCCTAATTGACAAGCATCACAAAGGTGGTCCTTGGTAAAGTCTAGTTTTGGTATACCTCTCACTAAGTTCTTTTGGATAATTCTTCTAAGGTTTTTCATACTAGAATGACAAAGTCTCCTATGCCAAAGCCATGATTCATCAGAAACAGTTTTTAAACAAAAAGTAGTAGGAGATTGAATAGAATTCAAATCTAGCATGTAAACATTGTTTACCCTTTTTCCATTTAAGAATTCTTTTCCATTTAGGCTTAATATGCAGCTAGTAGGTAAAAATTTCACATTATAGCCCTTATCACATAGCTGACTTATACTTAACAGATTATGTTTTAAGCCTTCAACCAATAACACATTATCTATGAAAAAGTTTTTGAAATTTCCAATCATACCAGATCCAATAACTTTCTTTGTTGTATTATCTCCAAGTGTAACCTTGCCTCCACTCCTGGCTTCCAGCGTTATGAATTGAGCAGTATCTCCAGTCATATGCTTTGAACATCCGCTGTCCAGGTACCATATGCTCCCACGAGATCTTGTGTGAGAGCACTCCTGCAAAACTCTCAAATGTTAGACCTGGGAACCCAAACAAGTTTGGGTTCACCTTTTAGCAATTTATAATCAGATGCATGTATGATATGTCTAGGTTTATGCATCTTAGGTCTCCACACCAGATTAGATTTCATCTTCAAAGTACAGGTGTGAGCTATATGTCCCAAAAATCCCCAATTATTACATTTAACATTAGGAAAAATATTCCTAAGTTTTCTTCCATTTGATTGTCTCCTAAGGGATTTCATAAATTTTGGATAATATTTAGGATTTGTAAAATCTTCAAGTTTAGGGGGATTCCTATTATCCTCGAGAGCTCTTATTGTCAATTTATAGAATGAATTCATATCTTCCAAGATTCGATTTATATAATTGATTCGATATATTTTTCTCTCTGATTCATCCTTAAAATTTTTAAAATCTTTTTCAAGTTCAGCATAGGATGATTTTAAATTCTCAAAATTTTTATTCAAGTCATCATATTCATCAAGTAATTTCATGTGGTTGTCATCTATTAAAGCATGATCTTTCCTAAGGATTTCGTGTTCTTTCTTAAGCTCTTCCAGTTCTAAATTTAAACTAGCATGCATCTTTTTCATTTTCCTATATGCATCATGCATGTGTTCAGAAACTTCAAACAATTCATCATAGGTTAAGTCACATACCTCTTCTTGATCTGATTGTTCAACATTATCTGCCATCAAGCAAAGGTTGGTGACTTCTTCTTCTTTTTCAGTCTCAGATGAGTCTGAAGCTGAGTCCACCCAGAAAGCTCTTTGAAACTTCTTCTTGCCCTTCTTTACCATTGGTTTCTCCTCTACCTTCTCCTTGCTAGGAGTGGCTTTGAGTTTTGGGCATTCAGTCTTTATATGACCTGGTTTCCTGTATTCATAACAAATCACTTCATTAGAAACCTTGCCATTTCTGTTAAACTTACCTCTGTTCCATTGCTGGCGTCTCTTCTACTTTCTCTTTAAAAAGCTTCTGAATTGTCTAGTCATCAGTGCAATATCATCTTCATCCTCAGGTTGTGAGTGTTCACTTTCTGACTCTTCCACCTTTAATGTAATATTTTTCTCCTTTCGTGGTTCACCTGCATCAATCTTTCTTTGACTTACTCCTTGCTCATAAGCAATGAGTGAACCAAGAAGATTGTCAATAGAATATATGTTTAGATCTTTAGACTCTGTAATTGCAGTAATTTTAGCATCATAAGCAGTAGGTAAACATCGAAGAATTTTATTGACCATTTCAGCATTTGTTAATTCCCTACCAAGTGCATGCAAAGAAGTGACAATTTGTGTGAATCTTGTGTACATGTCAGAAATAGATTCATTAGGTTTCATGCGAAACAGTTCATAGTCATGTAACAAGATATTGAGTCTTGATTGCTTAACTTCATTTGCCCCTTCATAAGTTATACAAAGTCTATCCCATATGTCCTTTCCGCTTTTGCAAGTGGAAACCCGCGTGTAGTCTTCAGATTTTAAAGCACAAAAGAAACTATTTAAACATTTGGCATTTAATTGTGCTAAGTCACGTTCTTCTATAGTCCATTCTGCAAAAGGTGTTTCTACTCTAACTCCATCAACTAATCTAGTTGGTTTTGTGAACCTTCTTGGACTAGCATCCACATGCGATAATCAAGTGACTGTAAGAAAGTAGACATGCGTGTTTTCCAAAAATCAAAAGGAATATTGTCAAACAGTGGAGGTCTAGTGATAGAGTAACCTTCAGGTGTATTTTGGTTTCCAAATGTAGCCATCTACGTTAATCAAAAAGTAGTTCAAACTTATGATTTTGAAACGATGCTCCGATACCACTTGTTGAGTTTAGTAATTAGGTTGTTAAGCCTAAGTGAATGTCCCAGGGCTACCAAGAGGGGGGGTGAATTGGTAGTTTTAAAAAATTTAACTCCCCTTTTAAAATTATGTTGAACCGAAATAAAAATGTTTCTTTTAGATTTTTATAGAAAATATTTTTCAACCACAGAGTTTTTTAAAACTGAAAATTAAAATGCGGAAACGTAAAAACAGAAAAGTAAATGATACCAGATTTATAGTGGTTCGGTCTAAAACCAGACCTACATCCACTCCCCAGAGGCACCCTCTGAGTATTGCACTAATACCAATAGTGACTCTCCTTTTCCACCCATAGCAAGGCGGAGAAGCCTTTACAACACACTCTTTTCACCACTCCCCGGTGCGGCAGAGAACTATCGTCCTTTTACACTATCCCCAGTGTTGACAGAGAATCGTTATCCTTTCACACTCTCCTAGTGTGGGCAGAGAACCCTTCGGCTATTTACACTCTCCAAGTGTAGGCAGCGAACCCTTCGGCTATTCACACTCTCCAAGTGTAGGCAGCGAACCCTTCGGCTATTCACACTCTCCAAGTGTAGGCAGCGAACCGGATCTCCTTGACAGATCTTCTCACAAGAAATCTAGAAGAAAGAAAGAAAAGAGTGAAGTAATCCCAATTCACAAGTAGAGATTCTTACCTTTGAACTCCAAGTGAAGTCTTCACGCTCCAGTGGTAGAAATCCTCCCTTGAATGCACTCTCACACTCTTTCCTTAGTTATTCTCTCAAGAGGCACGAAGATCAAATGACAAAAAGATTGGGTGGCAGTCTAATTTGGACTATTTATACAAAAGATAAGAAAAACTGCCCAAATACTGCGAGTATTCAATTCTGTACGCAGTGGATCGTCCCGTACGATCTTGGATCGTCCCGTACGATCATGGATCGTCCTGGACGATTTTACTTAAACGATTAGAAACGACCCTATTTGTATATGTGTACAAAATGTTTTCGTACAGCTGATCGTCCCGTACGAACTAGGTTCGTCCGGTACAAACGGTTATTACAAGATCGGTTCTAGAAACTGCTGAAAACTGTTCTGAGTCGGTTAATCGTTTGGACGAAAATTTGTTCGTCTAGACAAAATTTTTATAGAGGACCGATCATCCTGGACGATTCTTAATTTTGTCTAGACGAAATTTTTCCAGAGGACCAATCGCCATTGACGATAATTTAATTTCGTCTGTATGAAAATTTTCCAGAGACCAGATCGTCCCGAACGATTATTAATTTCGTCTGGACGAAAATTTTCTAGAGGACCAATCGCCATTGACGATAATTTAATTTTGTCTGGACAAAAATTTTACAGAGAACCAATCTTCCTAGACGATTGTAAAATTCGTCCCGGACGAATAGGACTTAGAAAAATTTTTAAGCAAGTTCCTATTCGTTCCATGTGCTCAATAGAAGATAACTGTCTGATCGTCCCGTACGAACGGATATCGTCCAGTACGATCAATATAAATTTTTTATGATCTCCTTATGTATGTGTGTATATTTTTATTCACTCAATTACAATCACTCCCTTTCAATTTAATTACAAAGAAGTGCAAACTTCAAATTTTACAAAATATCTCATTTTGAATTTGATTTGAAGTCTTCGTAGTCTGGAGTTCATTTTTCCTGAAATGTTAGTACACATAAGAGAAAATACAAATCTTTTAAAATTGTTAGGAGATAATTACATATTTGAACAATAATGTTTGGAATCATCAAAACTACATAAGTTGCAAAAATGTACAGCATTCAAATAGCAACTATCTTAACATAAAATTCGTACGAGACGATCAGGTCTGTTATCTCCTCATAAGAGCAATGGAACGAACAGGATTTGAGAAAAATTTTTTTTCTAAGTCCTGATTGTCCAGGACGAAGTTATTTTTATCCCAGGATGAGTTGTGCTCTGTAAAAAATTCGTCGAGATGAAATTTATAATCGTACAAGGACGAGTTGCTCTCTTGTCTCTTCTATATATAGTCCAATTTTGACTGCCACCAAATCTTTTGCCCATTGATCTTCATGCATATTGAAAGAAGAGTTAAGGAGAGAGTATAAGAGAGTGTTTGAAGGAGATTTCTTACCATTGGAGCATGAAGGTTTCACTTGGTACTCAAAGGTAAGAGTCTTTAATCTTAGTTTGGATTTACTTCACTCTTTTCTTTCTTCTTTCTAGAATTTTTGTAAGAAGATCTGTCATGGAGATCCGGTTCTCTGCCGACACTTGGAGAGTGTGAACAGCCGAAGGGTTCTCTGCCCACACTTGGAGAGTGTGAACAGCCGAAGGGTTCTCTGCCCACACTTGGAGAGTGTGAACAGCCGAAGGATTCTCTACCCATACTTGGAGAGTGTGAACAGCCGTAAGATTCTCTGCCCACAGTTGGAGAGTGTAAACAGCCGAAGGGTTCTCTGCCCACACTTAGAGAGTGTGAACAGCCATACGGTTCTCTGCCTACACCGCGAGAGTGTAAAAGGATGACGGTTCTCTACCATCACTGGTATAGTGTAAAAGGATGACGGTTCTCTACTTCACCGAGTAGTGGTGGAAAGAGTGTTTGTAAAGGCTTCTCAGCCTTACTGTGGGTGCAAAAGGAGAGTTACTATTGGTATTAGTGCAATACTCTGAGGGTGCCTCCAGGGAGTGGATGTAGGTCAGGTTTTGACCGAACAACTATAAACCTCGTGTCTTTATTTTTCACTGCCTTTTTATTTTTATGTTTTTATTTTAAACAACTGTGGTTGAAAAATCTATTTCTAAAAACTCACTAAAGTTTATTTTTCGGTTTAAGATTCAAAAAGAGGAATTAATTTTTAATTACCATTTCACCCCTCCTCTTAGTTAGCCGTGGGACATAAGCTTAGGTTTAACAACCTAATTCATAGTGAACAAGTTTTAACAAGTGGTATCAGAGCTCTGTTTCAAAATCATAAGTTTAGACTACTTTTTGATTAACGTAGATGGCTACATTTGAAAACCGAAATACACCCGAGGGTTACTCTATAATTAGACCTCCACTGTTCGATAATATACCTTTTGATTTTTAAAAAACACGTATGTCTACATTTTTGCAGTCACTTGATTATCGTATGTGGAACTTAGTTGAGAAATGTTATACAAAACCAACTAGATTAGTTGATGGAGTTAGAGTTGAAACACCTTTTGCAGACTAGACAGTAAAAGAACGTGACTTAGCATAATTAAATGTCAAATGTTTGAATAGTTTCTTTTGTTCTTTAAAATCAGAAAACTACATGCGGGTTTCCACTTGCAAAAGTGGAAAGGACATATGAGATAGACTTTGTATAACTTATGAGGGGACTAATGAGGTTAAGCAATCTAAACTTAATATCTTGTTGCATGATTATGAATTATTTCGTATGAAACCTAATGAATCCATTTCTGATATGTACACAAGATTCACACAAATAGTCACCTCTTTGCATGCACTTGGTAGGGAACTAACGAATGCTGAAATGGTTAATAAGATTCTTTGTTGTTTGCCTACTGCTTATGATGCTAAAATAACTGCAATTACAGAGTCTAAAGATCTAAACATTTATTCTATTGACAATCTTCTTGGTTTGCTAATTCTTTACGAGCAAGGAGTTAGTCAAAGAAAGAGTGATGCAGGTGAACCACGAAGGGAAAAGAACATTGCATTGAAAGTGGAAGAGTCTGAGAGTGAACTTTCATAACCTGAGGATGAAGACGATATAACATTGATGACTAGACAATTCAGAAGCTTTCTGAAGAGGAAGCAGAAGAGACGCCAGCATTGGAATAGAGGTAAATTTAATAGAAATGCCAAAGCTTCAAATGATGTGATTTACTATGAGTGCAGGAAACCTGGTCATATCAAGACTGAATGCCCAAAACTCAAAGCCACTCCAAGCAAGGAGAAAGTTGAGGAGAAAGTAATTGCAAAGAAGGGCAAGAAGAAGTTATAAAGAGCCTTCTGGGCGGACTCAGCTTCAGATTCATCAGAGACTGAGAAAGAAGAAGAAGTCACTAATTTGTGCTTAATGGTCGATAGTCTAGATCAACCAGATTAAGAGGAGATATGTGATATAACCTATGATGAACTTTTTGAAGTTTCTGAACACATGCATGATGCATATAAGAAAATGAAGAAAATGCATACTAGTCTAAGGTTAGAATTTGAAGAACTTAAAAAGGAACATGAAATCCTTAGGAAAGATCATGCCTTAATTGACAATAACCACATGAATTTACTTGACGAGTTTGATGATTTGAATAAAAATCATGAGAATTTAAAATCATCCTATGCAAAACTCGAGAAAGATTTTAAGAACTTTAAGGATGAATCAGAGAGCAAATTATATAAAATCAATTATTTAAATCAAATTTTGGAAGATATGAATTTATTTTACAAATTAACGATAAAAGCTCTTGAGGATAATAGGATAACCCCTAAACTTGAAGATTTTACTAATCCTATTATGTATCCTAAATTTATGCAATCCCTGAATAGACAGATGAATGTTAGAAGACTTATGAAACCATTTCTAGAAGTAAAATGTAATAATTGTGGATTGTTTGGACATATAGCTCACACCTGTACTTTGAAGATGAAAACTTATTTGGTGTGGAAACCTAAGATGCATAAACCTAGACATATCATACATGCATCTGATTATAAATTACCAAAAGGAGAACCCAAACTTATTTGGGTTCCTAGGTCTAACGTTTGATTTTTTTGCAGGGTCGCTCTCACACAAGACCTCGTGAGAGCATATGGTACCTGGACAGCGGATGTTCAAAGCATATGACTGGAGATACTGCATAATTTATATTGTTGGAAGCTAGGAGTGGGGGTAAGGTTAAACTTGGAGATAACACCATAAAGAAGGTGGTTGGATAAGGTATGATTGGAAATCTTAATAAATTTTTCATTGAAAATGTGTTATTATTAGAAGGCTTAAAACATAACCTATTAAGTATAAGTCAGCTATGTGATAAGGGTTATTGTGTAAAATTTTTTCCTACTAGCTGCATATTAAGCCTAAATGGTAAAGTTGATTTGAATGGAAAAAGGGTTAACAATGTTTATATGTTAAATTTGAATTGCATTCAAGCCCCTACTGCTTTTTATTTGAAAACTGTATCTGATGAGTCATGGCTTTGGCATAGGAGACTTTGTCATTCTAGCATGAAAAATCTTAGGAGGATTACCCAAAAGAACTTAGTGAGAGGTATACCTAAACTAGACTTTACTAAAGATCACCTTTGTGATGCATGTCAATTAGGGAAGCAGGTGAAGTCTTCTTTTTAGTCAAATAAGTTAGAACTAGTAAACCATTGGAGATTTTGCATATGAATCTTTTTGGACCAGTTGGAACTGTGAGTCTAGGAGGGAAGATATACGGATATGTGATTGTGGATGATTACTCAAGATTCACATGGGTTAGATTTTTATTTCATAAGAGTGAATCATTTGAAGAATTTAGAAATTTTTTGACTTGAATTCAAAGAAAACTAGGGTGTGAAATTATTTCTATACAAAGTGATTATGGTGAAGAATTTGAGAATAAGAAATTTGAGAAATTTTATAAGGAGAAAGGAATTGATCAAAACTTTTTTGCACTTAGAACCCCTCAGCAGAATGGGGTAGCCGAAAGAAAAAATAGAACATTAATAGAAGCCGCCCGAGCAATGTTGGCAGAATATTCACTTTCTAAATATTTTTGGGCTAAGGCGGTTAGCACTGCATGCTATGTTCTGAATAGGATGAATGTGAGATCTAAATTGAATACAACATCCTATGAGTTGCTAAAAGAGAGAACACCAAATTTGTCACATTTGCATATTTATGATTACAAGGCATTCATTCATAATAATGGAAAATATGCCTTAGGAAAATTTGATCCAAAATCAGATGAAGGAATTTTTGTTTGATAGTCAAGTATTGGAAAATCTTATAGAGTATTCAATAGAAGAACTTTGGTAATTGAGGAGACCACACATATTGTATTTGATGAATCTGAAAATATGAAAGAGCCAAATGTTGAAGAAGATGAAATTGAGATTAACTCCCAAAGAATTGATAAGATGAATTTGGAAGAAAAATTGGAAATAAAAAACCCTTTGCCTAGAGATTTGAGATTTTCTAAAAACCACCCAAGGAAATTGATTATAGGTGAACCAAGTGCGGGTGTAAGGACTAGGCGTGGATTAAACAAAAAAGTTAATCATTCAGCCTTCATTTCAACTATAGATACCACTAATATTGATCAAGTACTTTTTGATGAATTTTGGATTTTGGCCATACAAAAAGAGTTGAATCAATTTGTAAGAAATAGAGTTTGGAAATTAACTACAAGGCCAAAGGATCAAAGTGTAGTTGGAACTAAGTGTGTATTCAAAAATAAAATGAATGACTCAGGAGTAGTCATTAGAAATAAGGCTAGGTTAGTAGCTAAGGGGTATAATCAGATTGAAGGGATTGATTTTGAGGAGACTTTTACCTTTATAGCTAGACTTGAAGCAATTAGGGTTTTGCTAGCCTTTGCCCGTTTTAGAGGATTTAAATTATATCAAATGGATGTTAAAAGTGCCTTTTTAAATGAAATAATTTAAGAGGATGTTTTTGTAGAACAACCTCCAGGTTTTAAAAATTCTAAATACCCAAATCATGTTTACAAGTTGAAAAAGGCATTATATGGATTGAAACAGGCACCTAGGGCATGATATGAGAGGTTGTGCACCTTCCTACTTGAAAGATCTTTTGAAAAAGGAAGTATGGATACAACTCTTTTTGAAGAAAGGTGGAAAGGATATACTCATTGTTCAAATTTATATGGATGATATCATTTTTGGATCTTCAGATAAAATTTTTTGTGATAATTTTTCTAAAACAATGAGTAGTGAATTTGAGATGAGTCTAATGGGAGATTTGAGTTACTTTCTAGAATTTACTATTAAGCAAATTGAGAATGGTACATTTCTTAGTCAGTCAAAGTATGTTAAGAACATCCTCAAAAAGTATGAAATGGACAATGCTAAGGACCCTAAGAGAAAATCTATTGATCAAAAGAAATTTAGAGAGATAATTGAATCTTTGCTTTACTTGAGAGCTAGCCGCCCCGATATCATGTTTAGTGTATGTTTGTGTGATAGATTTCAATCAGATCCAAAAGAATCACATTTGATAGCAGTGAAAAGGATTTTAAGATATCTGTTAGGAACTTAGAACATAGGAATTTGATATCCTAAGTTTAGCTCTTCATTGAAATAATTGGTTATTCAGATTCTGACTTTGCAGGCTGTATGGTGGATAAGAAAAGTACTCCTGGAACATGTCAATTCATTGAAAATTCTTTAGTCTCTTGGTCCAGTAGAAAATAAAATTCAGTAGCCCTATCTACTGCTAAAGCTTAATACATTGCATTAGAAAGTTGTGTGGCACAAGCAATTTGGTTGAAATAATAGTTGATTGATTTAGGATTGACTATATGCACTATTCTAATTTATTGTGATAACACTAGTGCTATTTACATTTCTAAAAATCCTATTCAACATTCAAGAACCAAACACATAGACATAAGACATCATTTCATAAGGGATCATGTATCCAAAGGAGAAATTGAACTCAATCTTGTTTCTACTGAAAATCAACTTGCAGATATTTTTACAAAACCTTTAGCCTTTGATACTTTTAGTGCATTAAGAACAAGGCTTTGGTGTGATTGATTTAAATGCTTAAATAAAATTATTTTTGCAACATTGATATTTGTTTTCTAATTAAATGTTTTTGTGTTCTTTATGAGTTTTTGATTTTGTATGTATGATTTTTCTTTTAGAGTTTGTGTTTCTTCGTTGTTTTGTGTTTTTACTGTGTTTTGTGTCTTTGCTTTGAAATTTTTTTGAGTGACAATCGTCTGGGATGAAAGTTTTTCATAAGGGACGATGTGTGTATTGTGTCAAACTGTCGAATTTTAAACCGTTTTGCATGCTGTGTTCAGTGTTTATTGGTCACTTCATCTGTACGATCGTCCGGGATGAATTGTTTTTCAAACGATGAGACGAATGACTAAAGCGGTTGAATGGATAAGGTTGTTTTTAATACGAACTTCGTACGTACGAACCTTTGGTTCATCTGGACGAACACATGTTGGTTTGATGTAGGGGATAGTTTCAACTTCCATTAAAACGATTAAGTTCTGATCGTCCCGGGACGAACACGTGTTCGTCTGTACGATCAAACTGGTCAAAAGTATGTATGAAAGGACGCTTCATAAGTTGTGTTGATTATGAAAAGCCGTTTCATTTTTATGCTTTAGGTCGTCCATACAAAATTTTTTCGTACACGACGAATTGAAAATTTCGTATGAGATGAACTTTTTTTGACTGGTACGAGCGTATCAATTTTTCAATAAATAAGCGGTCTTTTTAACTCAATAGTCACACTCTAAACATCACTTTCAATCCCTTTCATTTTCTAGATCTTTATCAAATGGCAAGTTCAAGCAAGCGCCAAAAGGTTCTGGCCAAGAAACCTTATAGGAATTCATCCGAGAACTTTCTTTCCAAAGCAAATGAGGATTCTTTTCCTAGGTTTTCTTCAGCCAAAATCACCCCCTCTAGAATCTTAATCCAAGAAGATCTTACCTTTCAAGTAATGAATTTATTCGCTTCAACTCAATTTCGTTTTATCCTTACCCTTGTACACCTCTACAATAAGGAAACTTTTCACTACTTCCTCACCAACATGTCCTTTAATTCTGACCACTCTATAATTTGTTCCTTTGTCTTTAAACAAAAAGTTGAAATCACTAAGCATGACATAGGAGCTTTTTTAAACTTAAGGACTGAGGGAGCTAGAGCCCACAACTTGATTACCACTGATGAATATAAATGGTTTTAAATCAATAGAGTGATTAGAAAAAACAATATTGATGAGCATGTGGTTAGGGTATCCGGTCTTGTACGAGATGCACGTATCATCCAGCACGTTCTTAGAACTTCAATTATTCCTAAAGCTGGTGATAGAATCAATATAACCCCTCTTCTTTCTATGGTGACTTTTTTGATCATGTCTGAAGTGCTTATAGATGAATCCCAACTTATACTCAACTATCTTTATGGGCTTTCTGAAATAGGCCATGCAGAGCAGAAAAGAAAGAGGAACATTGCCTTAGGACATTTAGTTACCTATATTATGGAGAAGAAATACAACTTGATTCATCCTGATCAAGAATATAAAGAACCGCTCTACTACAATGACGGATCTTTTAGAGCGATCTTCAAAAATGATGATTCAAGTAAAGCACATGTCATAAGTGTTATAGAGGAAGAACTAGAAGCTGCTCCTGCACCCGCTAATGAACCAAATTATCAGGATTTGGTTCAAAGATTTGATCGATTAGAGACTCATTTTAATCAATGTTTTGATCAAATTGAGGCTCATATTCAGCAACAGGATGCTCAATATCAACATGACATGGGTTTTATAAGGGAACAAATGAATGGTATTAGCAACAATATGATGATGATGAGTACATATTTTAACATCTTTGGTGCTGCAGCTCCTCCTCCTTTAGATCAGGGTCCATTTCAGTGATAGTTGCATTTGCTTTTATGTGTTTTTCTGTAGTTTGTGTGTTTATTATTATTTTTTAGGAAGTTTGATGCATTTTTTTGGTGTTTTTATATTGATATCTTGAGTTAGATTGTATTTTCATCACATTGATATTAATATATGACCTTGTGTTTTTGTCTTTAATATTATTGAAATGTGTGGTAGCATTATGAAAATCATTAGATTTTTAATCTTAATAGTGCTATAACTTGAATTGTAAGTTAAAATTAAATTCATTAGAAAATCAAATTTTTCTAAATTTAAGTTTTGCTTATAACTTGATGTTATTAAGATTATCAATCCATGTCTCTTATTTAGACTATATTATTGTTAATATTATTATTGCAAGTGTGATACTTTTCTTATTTTGTATTTCACTTATCAATTAATATTTATGCACTTAGAAAGATTTGAAATTTTAGATTATTTTTTTTGGAAAGAATATGATTACTCTTACAAATTGTAAAAATGTACAAATATCAAAAGTAATGCGCAAAGGTTCGCAATGTGAAAAAGAAGCACAAAGTGAAAAGATGCACAAAAATGTGCCACAAATTTGAAAAAGATGCGCAAAGCACCATATGAGGTAGTTATTTCTTTCCAGACTCTTTTAATCTCTTAATACAAATTGATCTTATGTTCATTTATATTTCATATTAAAATTTGAAATATATAATTTTTTATTCATCATTCTTGCAATGATTTTCTCTATATTAGTGTCTAAATTGAACCATGCTTTTGATAAATTCTTTTTATTATCTAAGTTATATCTCTTCTTAAATTCTATGAATTTTTATGATTTGCCTAATGTTTTAATTTTATTTACATAACTTATTTAAATCACTTTCAAGATTAAATTATCAATTGCTTTTCATATCTTTGCATACATTTCAAGTCTTTTTCTTCTTCACTTTTTGATGTTGTCAAAAAGGGGGAGAAATAGTTTGTTCATTCGTATCATTTTATTTTGTTTGTTCGTTCATATCATTTTGTTTTGTTTAAAATTGTGATTCGTTTGTTCGTATCATTTTGTTTTGTGTAATTGTTTAGTTCTTGTATAAACTTTTGAAAAACAAAAATTTTGATTCAATGCCTCCTTATTTTCATATATTCATCAATTCAGGGGGAGTTTAGGAGATTCTTAGAATTTAAAATCTAACAAATAATAATTGTTTTGTTATCATCAAAAAGAGGGAGATTGTTAAGAGAGTTGCTATTTACATCTTTTACATTCTTGCAACTTGTATAGTTTTGATGATTTCAAATATTATTATTTTATGTGTAGTTATCTCCTAACACTTTTTTGGAAAATTTTTTTTTGCTCTTGTGTGTACTAACATTTCAGGAAAATCAAACTCCAAACTACTGAAGACTTAAAATCAAATTCAGCATGAGATATCTTGTAATTTGAAGCTTGTAATTTTTGTTTTAATTAAGTTTGAGATGGAGTGATTGTAATTGAGTGAATAAACACACACACACTTAAGGAGATCTTAAATTTTTTGTTCTGATCATACAAGATGAATAAAATTCATACGGGACGATCAGGTTTGTTATCTCCTCGTAAGAGCAATGGAACGAACATGATTTGAGAATTTTTTTTTAAAAGTCCTGATCGTCTAGGACGAAGTTATTTTCATCCTAGGAGTTGTGCTCTGTAAAAATTTTGTCCAGAAGAAATTTATAATCGTGCAAGGACGAGTTGCTTTCTGTAAAAATTTTGTCCAGAAAAAATTTATAATCATGCAAGGATGAGTTTCTCTCTATAAAAATTTTGTTCAGACAAAATTAAAATCGTCCGTAGACGACTTGCTCTCTATAAAAATTTTGTCTAGACAAAGCACTGTTCATCCCAGGACGAAATGAACCAACTTAACAAAAGTTGGTTACATCATGCAATTTTTTGGAATCGACCTATAGTATAAATGTTCGTACCGGACGAATCTAGTTCGTACAGGATGATGATCGTGTACGAACATAGTTCGTACCAATGCACATTAGGATCGTTTCCGACACTTTAAGTAAAATCGTCCAGGATGATCCACGATCGTACGGGACAATCCATTTCGTGTTGACTTGAAAATTTGCAGCTTTTGGATAGTTTTTCTTATCTCTTCTATATATAGTCCAATTTAGACTACCACCAAATCTTTTTGCCCATTGAAAGAAGAGTCAAGGAGAGAGTGTAAGAGAGTGTTTGAAGGAGATTTCTTGCCATTGGAGCGTGAAGGTTTCACTTGGTACTCAAAGGTAAGAGTCTTTACTCTTAGTTTGGATTTACTTCACTTTTTTCTTTCTTCTTTCTAGAATTTTTGTAAGAAGATCTGTCAAGGAGCTCCGGTTCTCTCCCGACACTTGGAGAGTGTGAACAGCCGAAGGGTTCTCTGCCCACACTTGGAGAGTGTGAACAGCCGAAGGGTTCTCTGCCCACACTTGGAGAGTGTGAACAGCTAAAGGGTTATTTGCCTACACCGCGAGAGTGTAAAAGGATGACGGTTCTCTGCCATCACTGGGGATAGTGTAAAAAGACGACGGTTCTCTGCCGCACCGGGTAGCGGTGGAAATAGTGTTTGTAAAGGCTTCTCCGCCTTGCTGTGGGTGTAAAAGGAGAGTCACTATTGGTATTAGTGCAATACTCGGAGGGTGCCTCCGGGGAGTGGATGTAGGTCTGATTTTGATCGAACCACTATAAACCTCGTATCTTTATTTTCCATTGCCTTTTTATTTTTGTGTTTTTATTTTAAATAACTGTGGTTGAAAAATCTATTTCTAAAAACTCACTAAAGTTTATTTTTCGGTTTAAGAATCAAAAAGAGGGATTAATTTTTAATTACCAATTCACCCCCCCTCTGGGTTAGCCATGGGACATAAGCTTAGGTTTAACATCCTAATTTATAGTGAACGAGTTTCAACAGAAAGCTTATGAAAAATAGGCTAAAGAGTTTAGCGTTGAGGTGCTTCCCAATTAGTGCCAAACCACAACACCAAATCACCCAGCGTCATGATGGGAGAAAATCAAGGATGACTGATGAACTAGCACACTAGTTCAGTAGCAACAAAGTGCTAGTTATATATATATACATATATATATATATATTAAGATAGTTGCTATTTGCATGTTTTACATTTTTGCAACTTGTATAGTTTTGATGATTCCAAACATTATTGTTCAAATGTATAGTTATCTCCTAACAATTTTAGAAGATTTGTATTTGCTCTTGTGTGTACTAACATTTCAGGTGAATCATACTCTCAAACACAAAGTCTTCAAATCAAATTCAGCAAGAAATACCTTTAGTTTTTGAAGCTTAAAATTATCTTTTTAATTGAGAGGGAGTGATTGTAATTGAGTGAATAAAAACATACACACACATACAGAAGGACATCATATAAAATTTATACTGATCGTACGGGACGATATCAGTTCGTACAGGACGATCAGACAGTTATCTCCTATTAAGATCACATGGAACGAATAGGAACTGGCTAAAAATTTTTTCTAAGTCCTATTCGTCCGGGACGATTTGTTGTCTATAAGAATTTCGTCCAGATGAAAATTATTATCGTTAGGAATGATTTGCTCACTGTAAGAATTTCGTCCAGACAAAATTAAATATCGTCCGGGATGATTTGCTCTATGTAAGAATTTCATCTAGACAAAAATAATTATCGTCAGGAACGATTTTCTCACTGTAAGAATTTCGTCCAGACGAAATTAAATATCATCCAGGATGATTTGGTCTCTGTAAGATTTTCGTCCGGACGAACAAATTTTCGTCCAGATGATACAACCGACTTAGGACGGTTTTTCTATATTCATTTTTTGAACTGACCTTGTTATAACTGTTCGTACTGGAAGAACTTGGTTCATACGGGACGATCAGCTTGTACGAAAACATTTCGTACACATATACAAAGAGGTTCGTTTCAAGGCTTTTAAGTAATATCGTCCAGGACGATCCACGATCGTACGGGACGATCCACTGCGCACATAATTGAAAACTTGCAGTTTTTGGGCGGTTTTTCTTGTCTTTTATATAAATAGTCCAAATTAGACTGCCACCCAATCTTTTTGTCATTTGATCTTCGTGCCTATTGAGAGAAAAGTCAAGGAGAGAGTGTGAGAGAGCATTCAAAGGAGGATTCCTACCACTGGAGCGTGAAGGCTTCACTTGGTGTTTAAAGGTAAGAATCTCTACTTGTGAATTGGGATTACTTCACTCTTTTCTTTCTCCTTTTAGATTTCTTGTGAGAAGATCTGTCAAGGAGATCCGGTTCGCTGCCGACACTTGGAGAGTGTGAACAGCCGAAGGGTTTGCTGCCTACATTTGGAGAGTGTGAATAGCTGAAGGGTTCGCTGCCTACACTTGGAGAGTGTGAACAGCCGAAGGGTTCGCTGCCTATACTTGGAGAGTGTGAACAGCCGGAGGGTTCTCTGCCCACACTAGGAGAGTGTGAAAGGACGAACAGTTCTCTGCCAACACTGGGGATTATGTAAAAGGACGATGGTTCTCAGCCGCACCGGGTAGTGGTGAAAAGAGTGTTTGTAAAGGCTTCTCCGCCTTGTTGTGGGTGCAAAAGGAAAGTCACTATTGGTATTAGTGCAATACTCAGAGGGTGCCACTGGGGAGTGGATGTAGGTCTGGTTTAGACCGAACCACTATAAATCTTGTGTCATCTACTTTACTGCTTTTTATTTTCTGCATTTTACTTTTGATTAAAAACTCTGTGATTGAAAAACTTTTTCTATAAAATTTAATAAAAAAATTTTCATTTCGGTTCAACACTTTTTCAAAGAGGGTTAAGTTTTTAAAACTACCAATTCACCCCCACTCTTGGTAGCCTTGGGACATTAACTTAGGTCTAACAACCTATTCACTAGACTCAACAAGTGGTATCAGAGCATTGTTTCAAAATTATAAGTTTAAACTACTTTTTGATTAACGTAGATGGCTACATTTGGAAACCGAAACACACCTGAGGGTTACTCTATTACTAGACCTCCACTGTTTGGCAATATTCCTTTTGATTTTTGGAAAATACGCATGTCTACTTTCTTACAGTCACTTGATTATCGTATGTGGATCCTAGTCCAGGAAGGTTATACAAAACCAACTAGATTAATTGATGGAGTTAGGGTAGAAACACCTTTTGCAGATTGGACAATAGAAGAACGTGACTTAGCACAACTAAATGCCAAATGTTTAAATAGCTTCTTTTGTGCTTTAAAACCTGAAGACTTCATGCGGGTTTCCACTTGCAAAAGTGGAAAGGACATATGTGATAGACTTTGTATAACTTATGAAGGGATTAATGAGGTTAAGCAATTAAGACTCAATATCTTGTTATATGACTATGAGTTGTTTCGCATGAAACCTAATGAATCTATTTCTAACATGTACACAAGATTCACACAAATTGTCACTTCTTTGCATGCACTTGGTAGGGAATTAGCTAATGCTGAAATGGTTAATAAGATTCTTTATTGTTTACCTACTGCTTATGATGCTAAAATTACTGCAATTATAGAGTCTAAAGATCTAAACATTTATTCTATTGACAATCTTCTTGGTTCACTCATTGCTTATTAGCAAGGAGTAAGTCAAAGAAAGATTGATGCAGGTGAACCATAAAAGGAGAAGAATATTGCACTAAAAGTGGAAGAGTCAGAGAGTGAACACTCACAACCTGAGGATGAAGACGATATTGCATTAATGACTAGATAATTTAGAAGCTTTTTAAAGAGGAAGCAGAAGAGACGCCAGCAATGGAATAGAGGTAAGTTTAACAAAAATGGTAAGGTTTCTAATGAAGTGATTTATTATGAATGCAGGAAACCAGGTCATATCAAGACTGATTGCCCAAAACTCAAAGCCACTCCTAGCAAGGAGAAGGTAGAGGAGAAACCAATAGTAAAAAAGGCAAGAAGAAGTTTCAAAGAGCTTTCTGGGCGGACTCAGCTTCAGATTCATCTGAGACTGAAAAAGAAGAAGAAGTCACCAATCTTTGCTTGATGGCAGATAATGTTGATCAATCAGATCAAGAAAAGGTATGTGACTTAACCTATAATGAATTGTTTGAAGTTTCTGAACACATGCATGATGCATATAGGAAAATGAAAAAGCTGCATGCTAGTGTAAGTTTAGAATTGGAAGAGCTTAAGAAGGAACATGAAATCCTTAGGAAAGATCATGCCTTAATAGATGACAACTACATGAAACTACTTGACAAATATGATGACTTGAATAAGAATTTTGAGAATTTAAAATCATCCTATGCTGATCTTGAAAAAGATTTTAAAATATTTAAGGATGAATCTGAGAGCAAAACATATCGAATCAATTATACAAATCGAATCTTGGAAGATATGAATTCATTTTATAAATTGATAATAAGAGCTCTTAAGGATAATAGGATACCCCCCAAACTTGAAGATTTTACAAATCCTAAATATACGGAATCCCTTAAAAGATAAATAAATGGAAGAAAACTTAGGAATACTTTTCATAATGTTAAATGTAATAATTGTGGATTTTTGGGACATATAGCTCACACCTGTACTTTAAAGATGAAATCTTACTTAGTGTGGAGACCTAAGATGCATAAACCTAGACATATCATACATGCATCTGATTATAAATTTCTAAAAGGTAAACCCAAACTTGTTTGGGTTCCCAGGTCTAATATTTGATATTTTTGCAGGGTTGCTCTCACACAAGATCTCGTGGGAGCATATGGTACCTGGACAGCGGATGTTCAAAGCATATGACTGGAGATACTGTTCAATTCATAATGCTGGAAGCCAGGAGTGGAGGCAAGGTTACACTTGGAGAAAATACCACAAAGAAAGTGGTTGGATCAGGTATGATTGGAAATTTAAAAAACTTTTTCATAGACAATGTGTTATTGGTTGAAGGCTTAAAACATAATTTGTTAAGTATAAGTCAGCTATGTGATAAGGGCTATAGTATAAAATTTTTACCTACTAGCTGCATATTAAGCCTAAATGGGAAAAAGGTTTTAAATGAAAAACGGGTAAACAATATTTACATGCTAGATTTAAATTGTATTCAATCTCCTACTGCTTTTTGTTTGAAAACTATTTCTGATGAATCATGACTTTGGCATAGGAGACTTTGTCATTCTAGTATGAAAAATCTTAGGAGAATTACCCAAAAGAACTTAGTGAGAGGTATACCAAAACTAGACTTTACTAAGGACCACCTTTGTGATGCATGTCAATTAAGAAAATAAGTGAAGTCCTCTTTTAAGTCCAATAAGGTTCTTAGGACCAGTAAACCATTGGAAATTCTTCACATGGATCTTTTTGGACTAGTAGGAACTGTAAGTCTAGGAGGGAAGATATACGGATTTGTTATAGTGGATGATTATTCAAGATTCACTTGGGTTAGATTTCTATTTCTTAAGAGTGAATCATTTAAAGAATTTAGAAATTTTTCGACTTAGATTCAAAGGAAATTAGGGTGTAAAATAATTTCTAAAGTGATCATGGAGGAGAATTTGAAAATGAAAGATTTGAAAATTTTTGTAAAGAAAAGGGGATTGATCACAATTTTTCTGCACCTAGAACCCCTCAATAAAATGGGGTAGTCGAAAGGAAAAACAGAACATTAATAGAAGCCGCCCGAGCAATGTTAGCAGAATACTCACTTCTTAGACATTTTTGGGCTGAGACGGTTAGCACTGCATGTTATATTCTGAATAGGGTGAATGTGAGATCGAATTTAAATAAAACACTCTATGAGTTGCTAAAAGGTAGAACACCTAATTTGTCTTATTTGCATATTTTTGGTTGCAAGGTGTTCATTCATAATAATGGAAAATCTGCCTTAGGAAAATTTGATCCAAAATCAGATGAAAGAATTTTTGTTGGATATTCAAGTGTTGGAAAATCTTATAGGGTATTCAACAAAAGAACTTTTGTCATTGAAGAAACCACACATGTTGTATTTGATGAATCTAGAAATTTGGAAGAGCTAAATGTTGTTGAAGATGAGATTGAGGAAAACTCCCAAAAGATGGATAAAATAAATTTGGAAGAAAATGTGGAAGAGAATTTAGAAATAGAAAACCCTTTGCCTAGAGATTTGAGATTTTCTAAAAACCACACAAGGGAATTGATTATAGGTGAACCTAGTGAGGGTGTTAGAACTAGGCATGGATTAAACAAGGAAGTCAATCATTCAGCCTTTATTTCAACTATAGAACCCACTAATATTGATCAAGCACTTTCTGATAAATTTTGGATATTGGCCATGCAAGAAGAGTTGAATCAATTTGTAAGAAATAAAGTTTGGGAATTAACTTCAAGGCCAAAAGATCAAAGTGTTGTTGGAACCAAGTGGGTGTTCAAAAATAAAATGAATGACTTAGGAGTAGTCATTAGAAATAAGGCTAGATTAGTTGCTAAGGGGTATAATCAAATTGAAGAAATTGATTTTGAGGAGACTTTTGCCCCTGTAGCTAGACTTGAAGCAATTATAGTTTTACTTGCCTTTGCCTGTTTTAAAGGATTTAAATTATTTCAAATGGATGTCAAAAGTGCCTTCTTAAATGGGGTAATTGAAGAAGATGTTTTTGTAGAACAACCTCTAGGTTTTGAAAATTCTAAATACTCAAATCATATTTTGAAGTTAAAAAAGGCATTATATGGATTGAAACAGGCACCTAGGGCTTGGTATGAGAGGTTGAGCACCTTCCTACTTAAAAGATCTTTTGAAAAGGAAGTGTAGATACAACTCTCTTTTTAAAGAAATTTGGAAAGGATATACTCATTGTTCAAATTTATGTGGATGATATCATTTTTGGATCTTCAAATAAAAATCTTTGTGATGATTTTTCTAAAATAATGAGTAGTGAATTTGAAATGAGTCTAATGGGAGATTTAAATTACTTTCTCGATTTTAGCATTAAGCAACTTGAGGAAGGTATATTTCTTAGTCAAACTAAATATGTTAAGGACATCCTAAAAAAATATGAAATGGACAATGCTAAACCTGTTAGTACACCAATGAGTTCCTCAGTTTAGTTGGATAAGAACCTTAAGGGAAAATCTGTTGATCAAAAGAAATATAGAGGGATTATTGAATTTTTACTTTACTTGACTGCTAGCTGACTAGATATTATGTTTAGTGTTTGCTTATGTGCTAGATTTCAATCAGATCCAAAAGAATCACATTTGACAGCAGTGAAAAGGATTTTAAGATATTTACTAGGAACTCAAAACTTAGGAATTTGGTATCCTAAGTTTAGCTCTTCATTTAAAATTATTGGTTATTCAGATTCTGACTTTGCAGGCTATAGAGTGGATAGGAAAAGCACTTCTGGAACATGTCAATTCATTGGAAATTCATTAGTTTCATGGTCTAGTAGAAAACAAAATTCAGTGGCCCTATCTATTGCAGAAGCAGAATACATTGCATTAGGAAGTTGTGTGGCACAAGTACTTTGGTTAAAACAACAGTTGATTGATTTAGGATTAACTATAGGCACTAGTCCAATTTATTGTGATAATACTAGTGCTATTTGCATTTCCAAAAATCCTATTCAACATTCAAGTACCAAACACATTGACATAAGGCATCATTTCATAAGGGATCATGTATCCAAGGGAGAAATTGAACTTATACATGTTTCTATTGAAAATCAACTTGCAGACATTTTTACAAAACCTTTAGCCTTTGATACCTTCAGTACATTAAGAACAAGGCTTGGTGTAATTGATTTGAATGCTTAAATAAAAATGTTTTTGCAACATTGATATTTCTGTTTTCGTAGTTTATGATTTTATGATTTTGTTTTTTTGATTTTTTACTTTTTTTAGTGTTTTTATTTTAGAGTCTGTGCATTTGTCATTTTTTATTGTGCTTTGTGTGTTTAGTTTGATTTTTCAGTGTATTTTTTCCTTTTGTTTTAGTATTGATATTATGAATTGATATTTTAATATCAATATTTGTGTATTTGCTTTAGACTTAAATTGGTGTTGAAATGTGTTTAATCTTTATGAATTTCATTAGTCTTTTTATTCTTAATTGTGCTTAAATTAGATTGTAAATTGAGATTAATTTCATTAGAAAATCTAGACTTTCTAAATTTAAAATTTGTTTATAACTTGTTGTAATTAGAATTTTTAATTTCATGTCTATTCATTTAGACTACATTAAATTTAATATTATTATTGCAATTAAGATGTTTTTTTATTTTGTATTTCTTTGTTCAAGTGATATTTATGCACTTAGAAAAATTTGAAATTTTAGATTATTGATCTTTGAAAGAATTGGTATCAATTACTCTTAAAAATTGTACAAAAAGTATAAAAATCAAAAGGAATGCGCAAAGGTTCACAAATGTGAAAAAGAGGCACAAAATAAGCCCAATGTAAAAAGATACACAAAGATGTGCCAAATAATTGAAAAAGATGCGCAAAGCACCACATGTGGTAATTCTCTTCTTTCCAGATTCTCTCAATCTCTTAATTCAAATTGATCTTATGTTCATTTATATTTCTATTGAACTTTGAAATATATAATTTTTATTCATCTCTCATGTAATGATCTTCTTTATCTCAAATGTCTAAATTGAATCATGCCTTTGATAAATTCTCCTTACTTACAATGTTATATCACTTCTTAAATTATATGAATTTCTATGATTTACCTAATGTTATTAGTTTTAGATTGCATACCTTATGTCAATTACTCTTTAGATTAAAATTTCAAATGAATTTCATATAATTACTTAAATTTCTTGTCTATTTCTTTTTTATTTTTTGTTGTTGTCAAAAAGGGGGAGAAATTATTGTGTATGTATGTTTGTATTTTGGTTGGTTTTGTGTCATTTGGCTTATGTTATTAGTATTGTCTTGTATTTTTTATTTTTGTTAAAAAAATTTTTTTGAAAAACAAAAATTGTGTTCTTTAGTTCAAAATGCCTCCTTATTTTCATGTATTCATCATTTCAGGGGGAGTTTAGGAGATTTTTTAAATTGAAATCATACAAACAATAATTATTTTGTCATCATCAAAAAGGGGAAGATTGTTAAGATAGTTGCTATTTGCATGTTTTACATTTTTGCAACTTGTATAGTTTTGATAATTCCAAACATTATTGTTCAAATGTGTAGTTATCTCCTAACAATTTTTGAAGATTTATATTTGCTCTTGTGTGTACTAACATTTCAGGTGAATCATACTCTCAAACACAAAGTCTTCAAATCAAATTCAGCAAGAAATACCTTTAGTTTTTGAAGCTTAAAATTATCTTTTTAATTGAGAGGGAGTGATTGTAATTGAGTGAATAAAAACATACACACACACATAAGGAGATCATATAAAATTTATACTGATCGTACGGGACGATATCAGTTCATACGGGATGATCAGACAGTTATCTCCTATTAAGATCACTTGGAACGAATAGGAACTGGCTAGAAAAATTTTTCTAAGTCCTATTCGTCCGGGACGAAATTAAATATCGTCCGGGACGATTTGCTCTCTGTAAGAATTTCGTCCAGACAAAAATAATTATCGCCAGGAACGATTTTCTCACTGTAAGAATTTCGTCCACACGAAAATAAATATCGTACGGGACGATTTGCTCTCTGTAAGAATTTCGTCCAGACGAAAATAATTATCGCAAGGAACGATTTGCTCACTGTAAGAATTTCGTCCAGACGAAATTAAATATCGTCCAGGATGATTTGGTCTCTGTAAGATTTTCGTCCGGACGAACAAATTTTCGTCCAGATGATACAACCGACTTAGGACGGTTTTTCGATATTCATTTTTTGAACCGACCTTGTTATAACCGTTCGTACTGGAAGAACTTGGTTCATACGGGACGATCAGCTTGTACGAAAACATTTCGTACACATATACAAAGAGGTTCGTTTCAAGGCTTTTAAGTAATATCGTCCAGGACGATCCACGATCGTACGGTATGATCCACTGTGGACATAATTGAAAACTTACAGTTTTTGGGCGGTTTTCCTTGTCTTTTGTATAAATAGTCCAAATTAGACTGCCACCCAATCTTTTTGTCATTTGATCTTCGTGCCTATTGAGAGAAAAGTCAAGGAGAGAGTGTGAGAGAGCATTCAAAGGAGGATTCCTACCACTGGAGCGTGAAGGCTTCACTTGGTGTTTAAAAGTAAGAATCTCTACTTGTGAATTGGGATTACTTCTTTCTTATCTTTCTTCCTTTTAGATTTATTGTGAGAAGATCTATCAAGGAGATCCGGTTCGCTGCCAACACTTGAAGAGTGTGAACAGCCGAAGGGTTCGCTGCCTACACTTGGAGAGTGTGAACAGCTAAAGGGTTCGCTGCCTACACTTGGAGAGTGTAAACAGCCGAAGGGTTCGCTGCCTACACTTGGAGAGTGTGAACAGCTGAAGGGTTCTCTGCCCACACTAGGAGAGTGTGAAAGGACGAACGGTTCTCTGCCAACACTGGGGATTATGTAAAAGGAAGACGGTTCTCAGCCGCACCGGGTAGTGGTGAAAAGAGTGTTTGTAAAGGCTTCTCCACCTTGCTGTGGGTGCAAAAGGAGATTCACTATTGGTATTAGTGCAATACTCAGAGGGTGCCTCTAGGGAGTGGATGTAGGTCTGGTTTAGACTGAACCACTATAAATCTTGTGTCATTTACTTTACTGCTTTTTATTTTCCGCATTTTACTTTTGATTAAAAACTCGGTGGTTGAAAAACTTTTTCTATAAAATTTAATAAAAAATTTTCATTTCGGTTCAACACTTTTTCAAAGAGGGTTAAGTTTTTAAAACTACCAATTCACCCCCCTCTTGGTAGCCTTGGGACATTAACTTAGGTCTAACAACCTATTCACTAGACTCAACATATATATATATATATATATATATATATATAAATTATCACCTTTATTCCTTAAGTGAGAGGGGAGGCCATTTGGAGGAATCATTGGTAGTGTATTTTTGGGAGAGTGTGTGAGTGTTTGTGAGTTTAAAAAAATAAAATGTTTGTATAGTTTATTATGTTTCTTGTAAGTTTCAAGATCTCCATGTGTAGTTAATCTAGTTTTTGTATCTGTGTTGATTTTTTTAAAAAATAAGCTTTTCATAGAACAGGGTTGAATGTTTATAAAATCCATGCTATTTTATTTTCTCTAGGCACTTAAGTTGATTTATGTATAGGCCTTACATAAATTCAAAGTATAGTGCGATCTTGAACCTCGACAGAAGGACTAGAAGAATAATTAATTGCCTTTAGCATTGACCCTAGCTTAGTCTGCAATGAACTCAACAAAGAGGAGAAGAACAATTGCTCTGTTTGATAATAACTTTATGGAGTATCCCTTTCTAATAAATCATGTTCTTTTAATGATTCATATATTTAAAACATTATAACATTAAAACATTGTTCTTGCATTTTGAAGCTTTTATTTTTATTTTTATATTTGTAATCGCCTTTTTTTTAGTTCACTAAATAAGCATAAGAGTCCAGTAAGCATCAGTTAATTGCATGAAGGATAACTCTATTATTTTTTTTTCTCATGGGATTGACACTCTATTCATCACTTTATTACTTGATGCAATTACATGCACTTGTATTTTAAATAGGATTTACATATTAGAAAAATTAATTTTCCTTTGACAATTGATTAGCGACTTTAGCATAATTAAACCCTCAGCTATAAATACAAAAATCGTGAGTTTTTAGCTCCCAAAATCGCCCAGCCCAACACCCATCAATCTTTCAGAGTAGTTGTTGGGGAATATAAAAAAAACATTATCTACTTAACATTTTATAATGCTGAAGTAATTATTATTTTTTAGTTTTCTATAGTTTTTATCTGATAAAATTATCACATGCTTAGTATTACTTTAATATTTAATTATCTTTTTTTACATAGTGCTTTATAATTTCTATTATGTTACTTGGTGTTGCATTAGTTTTATTAAAAAGTTGGTAGAATTTCTATTTAACATTGAAATTGAAAGAAAATTAAAAATAATTATGAAAATAAAAAAAATTGAAATAGAAATTAAAATGGCTGAATAAATTGTTGAAAGTAAACATCTAAGACCTCTTAAGGAATACGCTAACCCATTGGTTGAGGGAATTCAACAAAGCATTAGTAGACCTACTATTTAAGAAAATAATTTTGAACCAAAATCTTCTATAATCCAAATGGTACAAAATGCACACTTTGGGAGGAAACTGTTAAAAGACCCTTATTTACACATATCTAGTTTTTTAGAAATTTGTGCAACCTTTAAATATAATGGTGTTAATGATGATGCTATTAGACTCTGGTTGTTTTCTTTTTTTATTTGGATAAAGCTAAAATGTGGCTAAATTCATTGTATCCAGTATCAATAACAACCTATTATGAATATGCACATAAGTTTTTAGCCAAATATTTTTCACCTTAAAAATTTGCTAAACTTAAAATGGCATTACATCCTTTACGCGGTTGAAAGGTGAATCTATTTATGAATCGTGGGAAAGATTTAAGGATTTGCTTAAAAAATTCCATCATTATGCCCATCCTGATTAGTTAATAATTTAAACTTTTTATAATGAATTGATAGGATCCCTTAGATCAATTATAAATATTGTTGTTGGTGGTTCTCTATGGTTAAACCCCTTAGATAAGGCATATGCTTTGATTGAGGAGATGACTACCAATAATTATTAATGGCCTTTAGAATGAATTAACCCTAAATTGAGTATAGTATTATTGAATTCGATGCCTTAGTAATATTAATTGCCCAAATAGTAAACTGTTTCTAAAATATTAGCCAATCCTTGCCGATTAGTTAAAATCTAAGCCAAATCATCCTGGACATCGCTCTAAATTGAAGTAGGCCGATGTCAATCGTCCACGCCATCATCCCGTTCGATCCTGTGATTGGCCCGACTGATATGATTGTGCAATCAACCTTAATTGCTTTCCATAATTACTAGATTAATTTAGGCATAATTTTGCTACATCATCCAAGCCGATAGGATATCGTCCTAGACGATGTCCTAATTTAAAGAATACCTAAATAGATAATGGCGGCTGATTCTTTTTTATTTGAGCCTATTGTCCCAACCGATACAATATCATCCGGGCCGATCGGGTTAATGACGGATGCCTTAATCATGATGCCCTGATTAGGGTTTCTATTTTTGAACCAATCGTCTAGGACGATATGAATATCTGCCCGACCAATGTTACCAAAATAGTAAACTCTAAGAAATAATCAGAAAAATTCCCAAGGTGTGTGTGTGTGCAAGGTTACTTAGCATTATGCATCATAAGGATTATATTTGACTCAAGAAAGTAAAAAAGTACTTAACAGATTGACTCAGACCTAATCTACCCAATCTTGAGCTGGTTCAGCTTACGTTCTCAATCCTGTGGTCTTAAAACGTTAGTAGGCAAGGCAGTCAAAGTAAAGCATAAGTGTTTGCAATCATCAAAATTCTATTTCTAAAAAACAGATATGCAATAATCTCCCCCTTTTGGATGATGGCAAACATAAAAAAAAAGAGTTCAGTCAGTTTAATGAAGACAGTGTGAAGAACATAAGTCAACTATCAAAATCAAATCATAAAGTAACTAGCAAAATCAAAGTGCAGAGCAACTAGTAGTACAGTAGATCACTCCCCCTTTTGACATCACAAAAAGGAGGGAAAACAAAAAAGCAAAAAATAGAAACAACCAATAGAAAAAAAGGAACAAACTATAACAAAAGAAAGACTACTAAAATGATGGGCCCTGATCATCTGAAGGCAGAGGAGGTGGTGGTGGAGGCTGCTGAAAGTAACTAGCCGGTGTAGTAAACTGAGCACCAAACCAGGCTATGTCATGGTCGTGCTACTGTTGCTGGTGAGCAACATATGCGTCAAAATGGGCTAAGTCCTTTACGCGGTGCTACTCGTAGCGGGTTATGTCATCAGCATGTTGCTACTTCTGTTTAGCAACGTAAGTGTCGAATCGGGCATCCCACTGGTCAAAGCGCTCCACAAAATAAATCTAGCTGAGAGTGCTGGCAGAGTGGGACAGGTGCAGGAATAGGTGCAGAAGCCTCCTCTTCCCCTGCCTAAGCTTCCCAGTCCCTCGGGTAGAGATAAGTAATATGAAGAGTTTGAAAGGAAATGTTGGGGTAGAAAACAATGGGGAGATCTGGCTGAGCAGGATATTGGAGGTTATATTTTATTTCTAAAACATATGCAATGATGTGTCCTAGGGTAGGATTTAGTTTCCTCCTATGACCTGGATCTCGAATTATAGTCAAGTGATCGTTGTAACAAAAGATGTGGTCGGTTATATTGAATTCATGATGGGTTAGAATGTAAAAATTGGTGATTGAAACAAGAGGGGTAATGTGGACACGATCACCAGCCTTTGGGATTATAGAGGTGCGAAGGACATGTTGAATAGTCTTAGCATCTTTGAGTAAAGAGCTAGTCTCTCCAATATGAAAGGGGGTTGTGGTGTTTCGAAGGAAGTGATTGGCCGGAGCATAGTCAAAATTAGGATCAGAAAATAGCGTATAGAGTTTGTCCCCTATGGTGGAAAGTTATAGAAGTTCTTGGTAATCCTGATATATGATCTCGATGAGGCATCGATTCACATATGAAGAAA